>CM038682.1:656143614-656565456 GCA_021605205.1 Aegilops longissima | reverse complement strand
GGCGATATCATAAATTCATTGAAGCATCTCTCGCTATCCGGAGAGCCCTGGCCGAACTACGGCCAGGACGGTTGGGACGCGGATGACGAAGAAATTCAGATCCCACCCACCACCCACTTCATAGCCACCGTCGACGATTTAACCGACATACTCGACTACGACTCCGAAGACATCGACGGTATGGACGACGATGCCGGAGACTACCAAGAACCAGTGCCTACAGGACACTGGAAGACCACCTCGTCATACGACATATACATGGTGGACACCCCAAAAGATGGGGACGGCGAAGAAGCAGCGGAGGCCGATTCCTTAAAGAAACAGCCCAAGCGCCGACGTCAAGGGCGCCGCCTAAATCCCGCCACAGCAAGAATGGAGATTCCGCACGGGAGATAATAACACCCCGTAAAGTGCCGAAGACAACTCCCTCCAAAGACGATCCAGCGCAGGAGGAGGTAGAAGCAAGCCCTCGGGAGAGGCGGCGCATTTAAGAGGTCGAGGATGACAATACTTACCTCCCTCCGGAGACGAGGCAAGCCTCGGCGACACTTAATTTGTCGTGCCCGAGGATCCCGTCGAACAAGAGCGCTTAGACGCAGGCTAATGGCCACGGCAAACAGCCTAAAGAAAAGCAACAACAGCTTCAAGCTGATCAAGACCTCATGGCCGACAGATGGACCGAGGTCCTCGCGTCAAGAGTATGAACTCGAACGCCCCTCAAAAGTTACCTAAAACGCAAGTTGCTCCCCGATTAGAGGAGGCAGCATCACCAGCGATATCACGGCAGACCGACCACCTCGTGGCGCGATAGAGAGCGTGCAAGCCCTCCACTAAAACCGCATTCTCGCATCGCTCTAAAAGCAGGAAGCCACGGGAACGCGCGGACTTGCGTAGATATATTGAGGACAAGGCAAGACAATCCAGATCTATCTATGGATCACGTGGACGCCCCACCACCCACGCATTTAATACCGCCGCACCGATACAACTACTCCGCCGGGCGAACACAGCAGATAACGCTCTCTCGAGCTACGTCGCGATATTGCTCAATCTGAGGCGCCAGACACCCACTATGCTTCACCGACGAAGTAATGGATCATCAAATCCTGAAGGGTTCAAACCCGTTAATATCGAATCCACGATGGCACAACAGACCTCGCGGTCTGGATTGAGGATTATCTCCTCCATATACACATGGCCCATGGCACAATCTTCACGCCATCAAATATCTCCCGCTCAAGCTTAAAGGACCAGCTCGGCATTGGCTTAACAGCCTGCCCGCAGAGTCAATTGATGTGGGAAGACACGGAAGCCGCATTCCTCGACAACTTCCGTGGCACGACAATGCGACCACGGACGCAGATGACCTAAGCCACATAATCCAGCAGCCGCATTTAATCGGCCAGCAATTCGGACACGGTTCTTAACAAAGAAAAATCAAATCGCCGACCGTCCGGATGCAGAGGCACTCGCTGCCTTCAAACATAACATCCGCGACGAGTGGCTGGCCCGCACCTAGGACAGAGAAGCGAAATCCATGGCAGCCCTCACATCCCTCATGACCCGCTTCATGCGGGAGAGGATAGCTGGCTCGTCGCATAAAGAACAACCTCGGCAAAAAACGCTGGCAGTCCGGATACTAAGGACCGCAATGGCAGGTTGCGTCGAAACAAAAACAAACGCCGCATTAACGGCGACAGCAATGAGGATACGGCAGTCAACGCCGGATTCCGAGGCTCCAAACCCGGTCAACGGAAGAAGCCATTCAAAAGAACCACTCGGGCCCGTCCAATTTGGACCG
Source organism: Aegilops longissima (assembly GCA_021605205.1). Classification (NCBI taxonomy): domain Eukaryota; kingdom Viridiplantae; phylum Streptophyta; class Magnoliopsida; order Poales; family Poaceae; genus Aegilops; species Aegilops longissima. The sequence goes on along the minus strand of CM038682.1, from coordinate 656,563,655 downwards.
AATACTCGACCGCTCTTGTCAAATACATGGAACCCCCGAAAAGCCAGCTAACCATACCAACAGAGATTGTTGGGTATTCAAGCAGGCAGGCAAATTAATCGCCGAAAACAGTGACAAGGGGCTACACAGCGATGACGAGGAAGAGACCCGCCCGAACAACAGAGGACAAAAGGGATTCCCTCAAGTTCGGACGGTAAACATGATATACGCAACGATATTCCCAAGAGGGAGCGTGCACTAAGGGACGATATGCGATGGAGCCAGTCGCCTAAAATTCAACCCATGGTCCTCTTGCCCGATCACTTTCGATCGAAGAGACCATCCGACCAGATATCCGCCATGGCGGATTCGCCGCATTGGTTTTAGACCCAATCGTTGATGGATTTCACCTCACGAGAGTCCTGATGGACGGCGGCAGAGCTGAACCTGCTTTATCGGGATACAATGTGCAAGATGGGCATAGACCCTTCAAGGATTAAACCTACAACGCACGACCTTCAAAGGCGCCATACCAGGTGTCGAGGCCAATTGTGCAGGCTCGCCACTCGAAGTGGTCTTCGGATCCCGGATAATTTCAAGCGAGGAGTTAATCTTCGACATAGTCCCGCTCAGCAGCGGCTATCACGCTCTGCTTTCGGACGAACCGCTGCTTGCAAAATTCAACGCGGTGCCGCATTATGCATACCTTAAGCTCAAGATGCCAGCCCTCGTGGAGTCATCACGGTCAATGGAAACACGGAACGCCCTCCGAACGGAGGAACATACAGCTGCTCGCGGCGAAGTACTGAGCAGCCTTTTAAGGCAATTCTCGAGTCCGGCCGTTAAACGACCGGACACGACCAAACGCTACCGGAGCAACATCAACCAAGACCACCGCACGTTCCGTGCATCGCGAGTAATGCGGCCCCAACCCCAGCCCTCGCAAAATTGCAAGACAAACTCTCCGCAGACATAATTACGCCTGGAGATACCATGGGCATAGGGGAAGGGCACAACCACAACAGACCAGTGCGGTTCGACCACACCAGGGCTCCCAAGTGTGTCGCTCTTTTTCTTTTATTTTCTCTTTTTATACAGAACTCAGTCCGGTGGCGAACCTGCCGAACTCATGATGCAACAGCCGTGGAAGGACAAAGGCGCATTTAACACTCGGTGGTCTCCATCACGAGCATTAAATTTGTTAAAATACAACATTCCGCTGCCTACCCTCGAGGGAGACGCCTTTAATTCATCCAATCCCTTGCTTTCCGCACTATTTGTATCATTCCGCACCGATAGCATATCTTCTCGAATAAAATGCAGCACTTTTTGCCTTTAATTGCATTACTTTTTATATATATATATGTTCATTTACTTACATGTTGCACCCGTGCATCTTGGTACGCCAAACACACCAGGGGCTTATGTCCTCCGCTTTATGGTGTGATAAAGTCCGACACTTTCACAAGTGCGGCACCTCAACTTATAGCATTATATGAATCGGCTCGAATCATGTCTTGGGTCAATAGTTGGGTTTGCCCGGCTCCCATGTTTGGCACCTTACGTTCCGCTCTATCGGCTAAGGTAGCACTGGAGAACCACTGCGATTATGCCGGTTGAGCCGGGTTAACGCCTCAGTGGAGAAAGCTAAAACTGACCGGCATGATAAGGCGAGAGACTGGTCGCTGTTCGAGAGGTCCTTAAAGACCTACGCCGCTTCGAGCGAAGTTCCGGATTATGTCCGATGAAGGCGTGATAGCGCCCCAATTCGGTCTTCCGAATACTAGGGGCTTCGCCGAAATTTAAAATTATAGAATTCTATGGCTAAGTGAGAGTGTTCAAGCACTATAAGTCCGGTTGCCTTGTTCGTTGTGTTGAGCGCCTCCCTAGATGGACCCAAAATGGGAACAAGAGTGCTCAAGTTTATCCCGAACACCCCAGACTCGTGGCATGGGGGCTGAAGCCGACGACTTGCCATCTCTCGATTTAATAAACGGCCGCATGTAAGGTAATATTTTAAATTAAACAAGCGTTGCTTAGCGATATGAACAAAGTTTTCAGCGCACGGATAACACATTGCTAATTCACTCAATAATTACATCCTGGGGCACTCATCCGCAATCTTGCGGGCACCCTTCAGACAGCCTTATAGTAAAGTTCGGGCACGATGCTCCTTGCCCGCTGGTGGCGCGTCGCTGATTAGCTTCTCCGCATCCAGCTTGCCCCAATGCACCTTTGCGCGGGCAAGGGCCCGACGAGCACCTTCAATACAGGCGGAGCGCTTGATAACCTCCACCTGAGGGCACGATCCACCAGCCGTCGCAGACGAGGCGAAGTAGCTCCTGTGCATGGCCTCTCCGAGGCCACAACCGGACTATGAGCCCTTCATGGCCTGCTCGCCACCTTAGAAGCTCGACCAGCTGCTTCACTGGTCGCTAGGGGCACGGATGGCGGCCTCAAAGATCTCGAGACCGAAGACCTTCTCCGTTGAGCTCCCTCCTCGGCTCGGTAGAATGCGGCGACATCGACACGCCATGAGGCAGATCTGCAAACGCCTCGAGAGCTCCGAATCGGGTAAGTATCACGTAATTTACATTCACATGCTTGCTTTGCATGAAAAATGCCTTACCCGCCGCTATCTTCTTCATCAATTCAACCTCTGAAGGGACTTATGGGCCTCGGCCTTGGCGGTTTTGGCACTTTCGAGAGCCGAGGCAAGCTCGACTCTCGAAGTCTTTGAGTCACGCCCAAACTCTCATGCTTTTCCATGAGAGCCTGAGCTCTTGCTGAACCACCGCCACCTCGCCTCTTGCTTTTCTCGCCTGCCTGCCTGCGGGCAGATTATGCTCGTCATGACACGGCCTCCTTGTGGCCGCCACCTCGCTCGTGGCCCCCGCAGCATCCATGTTATCCTTGTTATTTTTGTCGCAACCTAAATCCTTTTACAAGGTACAAATTCAAAGTGGTGTTACTCACCTTCTTTGTCTTGAGCTGCTTCTGGCGCGGCCGAGCTCTTGCCCGACCGCCAAGCTCCTCGCTTCAACGCACCGACCTCCGCGATCGGCGGCAGAGGTCAAGAAAGCAGCCCGCAACCCATATTGACATAATTTTTAGCAACCCTCGTATATCTTTTTAAGATCCTCATCCGCTTTTCTTTCCAACACCAAACCGAGCATCGGGGCTACTGTCTATGCGGTATTACATTGCATATTTTTAACTTCTACCTCAAAGCCCGATAGAAGGCTATTAAGCTTGGTCAGCCCGCCTTTGGCGAAGCTGCACCTTTGAATCACCGCACTCATAATAGTGCGGTGTTCTTCCTCGATGGAAGCGCTCAGCAGCGCCCAACAAATTGCCCGGCGCGCCCGTTGGACGGAAGCCGCCCGGCCACGGTCTTGCCCTTCGATCGAAGGGCCGCCTGCCGGACTCCGGAACCACTGCGGGTTCGCTAGGAGTCGGCGCGAAACCGGAGGGCGCTTTGTGGCGCCCGAGCCTCCCTGGTGGGTCCTTCGGGATCCCACCGGCGCCTTCGGCGTCGCGAGGGGTGGAGGCGGGGATGGAGTCTACATCCGACGAAGCCAACGACCCGCTCGATGAAGCGGGGAGATCATCACTGGCCGGACTACAGGTAGCATGCGGCGTTAGAATGACACTATGTGACGCAGAAAAAGAAATTATAAATCATTCAGGAATCCGGATACTTACGATCTCGCCGGAGGCCTGGCCCTTGAAGGCCATTCTTCCTCGCCAACGTTGATGTTGGCAGAGCTGTCCGGGGGAATAGTCCTTCCCCTCTTGGACCCTCCGGCCTCCCCAGTTGGGGAAGCCTTCCTCTTCCTCTCTCCCTCCTCTGGGAGAGAGTCCTCTTCCTCCTCCTCATTTTCGGGGGAGGAGTCAGCCCCGGAGTCGTCGGACACCTGAAAACGGGCACTCTTTCGAGCACCCGTGGCCTCCTTCTTGGCCTTCTTCTCCGGCACCACGTGCGGTGCCGGAACCAGCAGCCTCGCTAGACGAGCGTCTACTGGATTTTCTGGCATAGGAGCCGGACAGGTAATCTGCTCCGCCTTCTTCATCCAGTCCTGTCAAAGGAAAAGGGGAAATTAAAACCCGCATAGAGTCAAACTATGAAAACAAGTGTCCCGTAAGGGGTAGAATCACTTACCTCGTCACCGGGCGCATGAGCGAAATCCGCGATCTTCCGTCATGGATGCGAAACTTGGCGCTTTTGAACAGCACCTTCCAGCGCCTTCAGACGTTGTGTCAAGAGCTTGTTCAGCGCTGGTGCTGTTCGGATCGAACTCCCATAGATTGAATGCCCGCTCTTGGCATGGGAGAATCCGCGGACGAGCATGACTTGGACCACGTTAACCAGCCCGAGCTTCTTCACCGGCTTCTTGATACAGAGTGCTGGAGTCCGTCGGCTCCTTCAAACTGCCCCACAAGAAGCCCTTCTCTTTCCGTGAGGTGAGCTGCGTGGGGATACCAGATCTAAACTCGGGGCCGCCGCCCATTTAGGGTCACGCTGCTCGGTGATGTAGAACCACCCCGATTGCCACCCCTTGACGGATTCCACGAAGGCCCCTTCAACTAAAGGACGTTGGGCATCTTGCCCAACATGGCGCCTCCGCACTCCGCTTGAATGCCCTTCACTACCTTCGCTTGACATTGAAGGTCTTGAGCCACAAGTCGAAGTGGGGCTGGATGCGAGAGGAAGGCCTCGCATACGACGATAAACGCCGAGATGTTGAGGATGAAGTTGGCGCCAGATCATGGAAATCCAGGCCGTAGTAGAACATGAGCCCCGGACAAAGGGGTGAAGTGGAAAGCCCATCCATGGAGGAAGTGGGAAAGAAAGACAACCCTCTCATGGGGCACAGGGGTGGGGATGAGCTGCCCCTCGTCGGGCAGCCGGTGCGCGATGTCGCCGGAGAGGTATCCGCGCCAGCAGTTTGGCGATTGCTCCTCCTTAACGGTGGAGGCCAACCATTTACCTCCCGCTCGGACATGGTCGGAGAAGGTTGAGACGAGATGCGCGAACTTGGGCGCTGGAGCTCGAAAAGTGAGATGGATAAGCAAAGGAGGAAGAAGGCGAGGTGAGAAGGTGAATCCTTATCCCTTATATGGGCGTAGGCGAAGTCTTACGCGCCCCCCACCGCCTGGTAAAACTCGCTTATCTCCCAAGCGCCACCATCAATGACGCGTTGGGTTACCCACGCCCGTATTGATGAGAATCTCGGATTAAGGGAAACACGATCTCCGCTCGACAAGACGTGTTAAGGAAACCGCTTCGCTAAATGCGCCGAGGTGGTAAAGTAAAAACAATTCGAGTAATGGCTTGGTAGTGGTGTGACGTCATGCCACGGAAAACGCCAGCAGATTGAACTTGTGTATATATTATTATTCTCTACGATGGAATGTGGAATTTATTTTGCGAGCCGACACTATCCTGGTGTTCACAATCTTCTATCATTTGGAGGAGGAACCCGCCTTGCAATGCCAAGCAATATACGCCGGACTTATCGTCATTGAAGCCTGGTTCAGGGGCTACTGAGGGAGTCCTGGATTAGGGGGTGTCCGGATAGCCGGACTACCATCATCAGCCGAACTATCATTTGCCGGACTATCATCATCGACCGGACTCCAAGACTATGAAGATACAAGATTGAAGACTTCCCCCCGTGTCCGGATGGGACTTTCCTTGGCGTGGAAGGCAAGCTTGGCGATACGGATATGTAGATCTCCTACCATTGTAACCGACTCTATGTAACCCTAGCCCTCTCCGTGTCTATATAAACCGGATGGCTTTAGTCCGTAGGACAACAATCACAACAACCCTTACAATCATACCATAGGCTAGCTTCTAGGGTTTAGCCTCCTTGATCTCGTGGTAGATCCACTCTTGTAAACATCCACAATATCAATATCAATCAAGCAGGACGTAGGGTTTTACCTCCATCAAGAGGGCCCGAACCTGGGTAAACATCGTGTCCCTTGTCTCCTGTTACCATCTGCCTAGACGCACAGTTCGGGACCCCCTACCCGAGATCCGCCGGTTTTGACACCGACATTATGCTTGAAGGCCGCGAGGGCCTCCGCATCCGGACAGTCAACGATTTGGTTTTTCTTGGTTAAGAACCGTGTCCAGAATTGTCTGGCCAATTCGTCTGGCTGCTGAATTATGTGGCTTAGGTCATCGCTGTCGGTGGTCGCTTTATAAGTGCCTTGGAAGTTATCGAGGAATGCGGCTTCCGAGGTCCTCCCAACTCCCAATTGACTCTGCCGGCAAGCTGTTGAGCCAATGCCGGGCTGGTCCTTTAAGGTTGAGGGGAGGTATTTGATGGCGTGAAGATCGTCACCGCATGGGCCATGTGGATGTGAAGGAGATAGTCTTCGATCCAAACCGTGGGGTCTGTTGTGCCATCATAGGATTCAATATTGACGGGTTTAAACCTTCGGGATTTGATGATCCATTACTTCGTCGTGAAGCATAGTGGGTGTGCGGCGCCTCACATCGGGCGATATCACGACGGAGCTCAAAAGAGCTTGGTCTGCTTTTGTCGGCCCGGCGGGACTTACTGTGTCCGGCGCGACGGTTGTCGCCACGCATCGTAGGTGTGCACGCCGATCCATAGATCGATCTTGATTGTCTTACCTTGTCCTCCAATATCTCTCGCAGGTCCGGAGCGTTCCCATTTGGCCATGTGCTTTTTGAGCGATGCAGGGGTACGGTTCTAGTGAAGGGCCTAGAGGCCTCTCTATCGCGGCCACGGGGTGGTCGGTCAGCCGTATTGTCTCCTGCTGATGCGGGTTCGTAAGCTTCCTCCTCTAATCGGGGGAGCAGCTTGCGTTTAGGGTAGCTTTGAGGGGCGCTCGAGCTCATGCTCTTCGCCGCGAGGACTTGGTCCATCTGTCGGCTAGCAGATCCTGATCAGCTCTAAGCTGTTGCTGCTTTTTCTTTAGGCTGTTCGCCTTGGCCATAAGCCTGTGTCTAAAACGCTCTTGTTCGACGGGATTCTCAGGCACGACGAATTCATTGTCGTCGAGGCTTGCTTCGTCTTTGGAGGGAGGCATATAATCCTCTACCTCTTCTTCTGCCGCTCTCTCTTGAGGGCTGGCGTCTTCATCCTCCTGCGATGGATCTTGCTGGAGTAGATTGTCTTCGGCGTTGTCCGGTGTATTATTATCTCCGGTGCCGGAATCTTCATTCTTGCTGTGGCGGGATTTAGAGTGGCGCCGCTGACGCCGGCGCTTGGGCTGCTTCTTGGAGGGGTCATCCTCCGTTGTTCCATCGCCGTTGCCATCTTTTGGGATGTCCACCATGTATATGTCGTATGACGAGGTGGCCTTCCAGTGCCCTCTAGGCGCTGGGTCTTGGTCGTCTCCGGCAGCGTCGTCCATACCGTCGATGTCTTCGAGTCGTAGTTCAGCATATCGGTTAGGTCGTCGACAATGGCTACCAAGTGGGTGGTGGGTGGGCGTCGAATTTCTTCGTCGACCGTATCCCAACCTTCCTGACCGTAGTCCGGCCAGGCTCTCCAGATAAAGAGAGAGACTTTAGTGAATTTAGGATGTCGCCAAAAGGCGAGTGCTGAAAGATGTCCGCGGCCGTGAACCCCATAACGGTCGCCCAATCGGATTCGATCGGCAAGGGCGCGGAGGGTTCGGAGTCCGGATAGGAGTCCGGCGCCCTGGAGTCGGAGTCTTTTCAAAGGATAGGGATGGAGTTCGGCTCGATCGCCGTAGAGATTGTAGCCCCCGAGGCGGTGTCCAACCACTCGTACTCGGTCGGGGAATCCGGCTCCGGATTAAGGGCCGGAGCGGATACTGGTGCGGCCTGTGGCAATCAGACGGCTGCAGAGCTAGATCATGCCCATCGAGACAGTGCGGCATGCTTGGCTACGGCTCGAATCCGTCGAAGATCAAGTCTCCACGGATATCGGCCATATAGTTTAAATTTCCAAATCTGACCTGATGGCCAGGGGCGTAGCTTTCGATCTGCTCCAGATGGCCAAGTGAATTGGCCCGCATTGCAAAGCTGCCAAACACAAAGATCTTTCCGGGGAGAAAAGTCTCACCCTGGACCGTGTCGTTGTTGATGATCGAAGGAGCCATCGGGCCTATCGGCGACAACACAGAGGAACTCTCAATGAAAGCACCAATGTTGGTGTCAAAACCGCGGATCTCGGTAGGGGTCCCGAACTGTGCGCCTAGGCGGATGGTAACAGGAGACAAGGGACACGATGTTTTACCCAGGTTGGGCCCTCTTGATGGAGGTAAAACCCTACGTCCTGCTAGATAAATATTGATGATGTATGTTACAAGAGTGGATCTACCACGAGATCAAAGAGGCTAAACCCTAGAAGCTAGCCTATGGTATGATTGTTGTTCGTCCTACGGACTAAAACCCTCCGGTTTATATAGACACCGGATAGGGTTAGGGTTACACAGAGTCGGTTACAATGGTAGGAGATCTACATATCCGTATCGCCAAGCTTGCCTTCCACGCCAAGGAAAGTCCCATCCGGACACGGGACGAAGTCTTCAATCTTGTATCTTCATAGTCTTGGAGTTCGGCCGATGATGATAGTTCGGCTATCCGGACACCCCCTAGTCCGGAACTCCCTCAATAACTTTGAGGTGGTTTCGTACCCTACAATAATCTCTTTGTTTGTTCTCCGCTATTAGTGACTTTGGAGTGACTCTTTATTGCATGTTGAAGGATAGTTATATGATCCAATTATGTTATTATTGTTGAGAGAACTTGCACTAGTGAAAGTATGAACCCTAGGCCTTGTTTCAACACATTGCAATATCGTTTGTGCTCACTTTTATCATTAGTTACCTTGCTGTTTTTATATTTTCAGATTACAAATATCCATATCTACCATCCATATTGCACTTGTATCACCACCTCTTCTCCGAACTAGTGCACCTATACAATTTACCATTGTATTGGGTGTGTTGGGGACACAAGAGACTCTTTGTTATTTTGTTGCAGGGTTTTTTGAGAGAGACCATCTTCATTCTACGCCTCCCACGGATTGATAAACCTTAGGTCATCCACTTCACTACAACAAGAATCCACCTATACCAACACATATCTACCAACGAAATAATAATATGCGTTATTTGTTTTAACCTCCCACCTCCCCGACTTATCCCACCCTCCCCTACTAGCGCTAACCTCCTCTCCTAGGAAAAAAAATCTAACCTCCCCGTACGGCAGTACCCATCTCCACCCAATTTTTCCTATCCGCCGTCTCCCCTCCACCTCGATTCCCGTCTCACCTGAACTCCATGAACGCGATGCTGCCCGCCACCACCGATTTGTACTAGCTCCGGTGCTCTCCATGACGTCGCTCACCAGCCCGGCTGCCCCTCAATCCTCTCCCCCGATCCTTTGCAACCGCGACTTCCTCTGCGCCGCTGCACATGCCCGTGCAGCAACCCTAGACGCCACGGGCCGCCGATGCGACTCCCGGGTGTAGGCCATCTACCTCGCGTCTCCGTATGCGCCGCTGGCAGCTCGGGCTCGACGGTGCTGATCTGCCTCGGCTACCCCACCCCCGACACAGATGGTTTAGTAAGGCACTTCTCTCCTCTGTTTGTGGTGACATGGCCATCGTTTGATGGTCGACCTATGAAGGAAATCGCGACTATGATCTATTCTGCCTAGTGTTAGCCGCCCCATCATGATATTCTAGGTATTTTAGTGCCGTGCTTACATCTTTCAATGTGCAGTGCTATCTAGTTCTGTAAATACAAGCCAGTTGTTTATAGTTTGGCTGATCTATTTGGATGTATGGTTGAGTGCATATGTGTAATTCTGGAAGAATGCTTGCCTCCTTTTTTTTAATCTCAATAGTACGTTGTTGCTGCTATCTTTGTGGATGAATCCTTACCGATTTCCTTATCACGTGTTGGGAAATACTATAGGAATAAGTCTCATATGCGTCCATCTGTCCTAATATTCCTCTTTATTGTGTATATAATCTTTAATTTCATATTCATTTACAGGTTCTGAAACTGAGCTTGCTTCAGCCAACATGTGTGTGTGTGTGTGTGTGTGTGTGTATGTGTGTGTGTGTGTTTGTTGGATTGCACTCGCATCGTAGTAGTAGATCGATCTGTTGTGCGATGAACATCCACGCAGGGCTGCAGGATGGTTATGAGTTACCAAAAAATTGTCTCCTTAATTAACTAATCGCTAAGTCAGCTTGAATTATTGATCCCTCACCGTGTTCAAAGGTGAAGTTTTGGTTTGACCTTTTCATTGCGGTGATTGCAGAATTGTGTGCCGGCAAGCACTACAAATTTAGCCAATGACGACGAGCAACATTGCATCACTTCTCCTCATGCTCACACGCTGTGGAGACGCCGGCCTGCCCGAGCTGCCCTCGATCAGTGCCAACTCTGCGGGGGAAAACTATGGTACTGATTTCTTTGGTTGTAAGGTTCTGTGTTCCCCTAGGATTTAAGATGGTGAAGTTACTGGATGTAGGAACTATGGTATACTATGACTGTAACATGTTTTGTTGTTTCTTCACTTGTTTCAATAAGAATTTCAGTGCTTGAGTCAGAACCCAATAAGATTTCACCTTGCTCCAGTTACTCAATCAGAACTCGTGGTATTGTACATGGTGTTGGCTCCCAACTTTCTTTAATCAGCATATGATTCTTCACAAGATCATTAAATATTTATGTCTCACATGTTCTTCATTGGCCAATTTCTCATATTAGGAGTTCAGATAAACATCAACATGCTCAAGGTAATACACCCTACTTTGCATAGTAAACCATATTAACCTATTTTGAATGAAAAACATCTTTGATGAACTGAAGATGTTGTCACAAACCTACTTTGGTTTATAGATTACAGAGAAATTGCCCAATATAGAAAAGAGAAGATGGATGCCAAGTCGGATAGTCATGTGATTTCTGCAGCTGAGATACTGAAAAGTTTGTGTAAGTCATTCAGGCTTGCTCTTAAATATTAACTTCTTCGTACACGCTCGCTATGTCTAATATCTTCTAGCATTCCCTGTAGATTTTATGTTGATCTAAATATTTTACTAAACTGATCTGTACAATTGAATACAGAGTTGCTGAGGGTCCTGTAGTTCGGAGAGGCTAATATCCATTTTGTCAAGATTTAGACTTCTTGTACTCAAATTTCGTCTATTAATTTTGTACTTAACAATTTCCTAGTATATAAATAAATGTCTAAATTGTTAGCATGTATCACTGTACCTAATTAAGGCACATCCAAGTTTGGCCTGGTGTGAATCATTTTCTTTCAACATAAAGTATACTTGAATTGTTGAAACTTTGTATCTATTTGTATTTTCTGGAGAACTGCATATCTTTCTTTAAAACCAGAGGATGTGTTGCATGTCAGCACATGTTTATTTAAAGGAAGTACCTCATTTCTTACATTAGTATGCTTGCTTTAAGGTTTACGTTAATTCAATTGACATGTAGTAGATTAGTTTATAAGAAAAAAAGGGTCAAAAGTGTTTGTGAGATGTAGGCTATTACTCTACTTTCCGTACAAAGCTACTAATGTCATGACCTTCAACCTTCGTATGTTGCTCCTCCTTTACATTTTGCTGCCCTACTAACCTCATTTTCTCTACAGTAAGTTACTCATGTCATTTCTTTGTTTTTGTAGATGTCCAAGATAAATGAATGAAGCATGGCTCGGATGTTGATTTCAAGGACGGGAATGGGGCTACTACTAGTACTAGATCCTTAGAATGTCATTTCTAGGACAGTGTTTCAAACATTATAGTTGATGTAAGGTCGAGAATTTGGCGACTATTAGATAGTTTCACATCTTGTAATCTTTGAATCGTGTTCTTTGTAATGCAACATAGTTGATTTAATATACGAGACCTTCCTGTTTATTATATTGTGACTCCTATACTCTCTATATTTGATCTAATATTTCTAGATGGCAATGTGTAAAATATCATCCAATATTCATGCTTTGTAGCGAAGCCTCTAGTCGTTGCAATGTTATGTTCTATAATTGTGCAGGGTAGCCACCAACGCATATGAAGTGTTGTTAACCATTAACTCTTTCTGTTGCTACCTTCCAACGCTTCTATATGTTGTTTACCAACGCATGTATATATGTTGTTATAGACCCTAGCAACGCCACCAACGACAACGCATAGTAATCCGTTGGTGTAGACCTTCGCAACCCATATATGGACATAGGACAACACATCAATGCGTTGCTGAAGGGGGGTTCTTGTTGTAGTGCTTGAGGGAAATTTGCTACTGTCCTACAAACCTCTGCACTTGGAGGCCCAACAACGTCTACAAGAAGAAGGTTGCATAGTAGACATCAGCGCGATGCTCAGGGGCCCCCTTATAACGTGCAAGCGAATTGCATGAAAAAGGGAAGGAGCTTGCGGTGCTGCCCACAGTTAGGTTCCGGAGATTCCTGCAAGTTAGCGTGAGGGAGGAATATAGATTGCCATCGCATTCGCTGGCCTGCCGCTGGTCTTTCCTCAAGAATATGAAGGCACTGAGGGCCTGGTGAGGGGTGACGTGCGCGGGGCGTGCCGCGAGCCAGAGCTCGACCACTCAGGTTTTTCAGCGTTGTAGGGCAGACTCGAGCACAAGCGCCATGCCGACGTATGTAGCCCCCATTATGATGAGCAGGAAGCCGACCAGCGACGCGGGTGGCTGCAAGGGGTAACAAGTAAGCAGGTGATGATCATGAAATGACTCAAGCAATGAGCCAAGTTAGTTCAAATAGATGCACAAACGATACATGCCACCGGGACGGACCCGAGTGGGCTGGGACATGCCCATGCGACCTAGTGATGATGCAACCTGAGGGGCGCCACTAGCTGAATGAACCGGAAAGAGTCACATGGTACCGTTGCTGAAGAGGTGTTGTACTAGCTGAAGATGCACACTGAAGAAGTCGCTCCTCACGAGCCGCCTAGGTCCTGAGCCTTAGGAGGCTCTGGGGGCCCAGGTGGTTCTTGAAGAACCGTCGCCATCTCTGCCAGGACTGTGTGATGCCTGGCCTCTTGAGCTGCCAGAATGCTCTGCAAGTGGCGCTGGAAGGTGATAGCCGTGCTCGGCAAGCCAAAAGGCATGAAAACATAGTTGTGAGGGGGACCCTCACACCGGCCAACGTGCGAAGGCCAGAAACGCTCTTGAGATGCTGCCCTGTTGAGTCCTAGGATGTCGATGGGAACACGCAGCTCGTCGTCCTCGCTAGGATGCAGAGCAACGCCAGGTGGTGGGCGGCGGTTGCCGCGTATGGTCCTTGCTTCTTGAAGCTCCTCAGTCGCCTTGGTGATGAACTCCTGAGCACCAGCGCCCACGCCTTTGTGCCCTTTGGGGAAACGCGGGCGGCACGCCCACGTGGTGCCCGAGCCGCCTCGTGACATTGGCTAGGTCTGAGGCCCTCCAGAAGAGAGCCCCCGAGCCCAGCTTGAGGAGGGCGCCGGACGCGCCTTCCTATGCGAGGGAGGGAGGCGCCCCATCCGTTGGCACAAGTCCTGAGGTGGTGCGGCCGCTCTCCTGAGGCCCTTGGTGGAGCAACTGCTTCTTCTTCTTGGGGATGGCCTCAGGAGGGTAGATGGCACCTTCATAATCTGGGTCTTCGGCTACTGCAGCTTGATAAGCGTGCTCGAGAGAGCACACCATGTCCTTCTCCTCACAGGCGACCGTGATGACGCCAGCGGTCCCTGGCATCTTGAGGACGTTGTAGCCGTGATGGGTCACTGCCATAAACTTGGCCAGGGCTGGATACCCGAGGATGGCATTGTACGGAAGGCATATGTGGGCGACGTCAAAGTTAATGAGCTCGGTGCGATAGTTGTCGCGCTTGCCGAAGGTGACAGGGAGGACAGGAAGGAAGACCTGCCCTATCGGGGTGGTGGAGCCGTCGGTCACTCCTGAGAAGGGCTTGGTAGGCTGCAGCTGATCGTATGGCACCTGGATGAGGTCAAACGTCTTGACGGATAGGACATTGAGCCCCGCGCCACCATCGATGAGGGTCTTGGTGACTTGAACGTTGCTGATGATGGGCGAGCAGAGCATCGGGCGGGCGCCGGCAGTTGCCGCGCACTTGAGCTGGTCAGACGAGCTGAAGGTAATAGCGCACTTGCACCACCTGAGCGAGTGCGTGGCCTTGAGCCCGGGGAGGGCCGCGTTCACTTCGCGGGTGAGGGAGTTCCGGACTAGGGGTTGTCCGGATAGCCGAACTATCATCATCGGCCGGACTCCAAGACTATGGAGATACAAGATTGAAGACTTCGTCCCGTGTCCGGATGGGTCTTTCTTTGGCGTGGAAGGCAAGCTTGGTGATACGGATATGTAGATCTCCTACCATTGTAACCGACTCTGTGTAACCCTAACCCTATCAGTGTCTATATAAACCGGAGGGTTTTAGTCCGTAGGACGAACAACAAACATACCATTGGCTAGCTTCTAGGGTTTAGCCTCTTATCTCGTGGTAGATCCACTCTTGTAACACACATCATCAATATTAATCTAGCGGGACGAGGGTTTTACCTCCATCAAGAGGGCTCGAACTGGGTAAAACATCGCTTCCTTTGTCTCCTGTTACTATCCGCCTAGACGCACATTCGGGACCCCTACCCGAGATCCGCCGGTTTTGACATCGACATTGGTGCTCTCATTGAGAGTTCCTCGTGTCGTCGCCGATAGGTCTGATGGCTCCTCCGATCATCAACAACGACGCGTCCAGGTGAGACTTTTCTCCCGGACAGATCTTTGTGTTCGGCGGCTTTGCATCATGGCCAATTCGCTGGCCATCCGGAGCAGATCGAAGCTACGCCCCGCCATCAGGTCAGATTTGAAGTTTAAACTATACGGCCGATATCCGGAGACTTGATCTTCGACCGATTCGAGCCGCAGCCAAGCGTGCCAGACTGCCTCGATGGGCATGATCTAGCTCGCAGCCGAGCAAAGGCCTTGGAGGCCGCACTCAAGATCCACTCCGCCCTTAATCCGGAGCCGGATTCCCGACCGAGGACGCAGTGGTTGGACACCGCCCGGGGCTACAATCTCTACGGCGATCGAGCTGAACTCCATCCTCGTCCTTTGCAAAGACTCGACTTGGGCGCTGACTCCTATCCGGACCAACCCTCCGCGCCCTTGCCGATCGAATCCGATTGGGTGCCCGTTATGGAGTTCACGGTCGCGGACATCTTTTTCAAAGACTCGCCTTTTGGCGACATCCTGAATTCACTAAAGTCTCTTTATCCGGAGAGCCCTGGCCGGACTACGGTCAGGAAGGTTGGGATACGGTCGACGAAGAAATTCGATGCCCACCCACCACCCACTTGGTAGCCGCTGTCGACGACCTAACCGACATGCTAGACTACGACTCCAAAGACATCGACGGTATGGACGACGATGCCGGAGACGACCAAGACCCAGCGCCTATAGGGCACTGGAAGGCCACCTCGTCATACGACATATACATGGTGGAAATCCCAAAAGATGGGAACGGCGATGGAACAACGGAGGATGACCCCTCCAAGAAGAAGCCCAAGCGCGCCGGCGTCGTGGCGCCGCCTAAATCCCGCCACAAAGAAGAATGAAGATTCCGCACCGAGATAACAATACACCGGACAACGCTGAAGACAATCCACTCCAAAGAAGATCCATCGCGGGGGAGGATGAAGACGCCAGCCCTCAAGAGAGAGCGGCAGAAGAAGAGGTAGAGGATTATATACCTCCCTCCGAAGACGAAGCAAGCCTCAACGACAATGAATTCGTCGTGCCTGAGAATCCCGTCGAACAAGAGCTTTTTAGATGCAGGCTTATGGCCACGGCGAACAGCCTAAAGAAAAAGCAGCAACAGCTTAGAGCTGATCAGGATCTGCTAGCCGACGGATGGACCGAAGTCCTCGCGGCCGAAGAGCATGAGCTCGAACGCCCCTCCAAAAGCTACCCTAAACGCAAGCTGCTCCCCCGATTAGACGAGGAGGCTTACGAACCCGCATCAGCAGGAGACAATACGGCTGACCGACCACCCCGTGGCCGCGACAGAGAGGCCTCTAGGCCCTTCACTAGAACCGTACCCCGGCATCGCTCAAAAAGCACACGGCCAAAGGGGAACGCTCCGGACCTGCGAGATATATTGGAGGACAAGGCAAGACAATCAAGATCGATCTATGGATCGCGTGGCGCCCACAGTGCGTGGATTTACAACCGTCGCCGCGGACACAGTAAGTCCGGCCGGGCCGAACAAAACAGACCAAGATCTTTTGAGCTCCGTCGTGATATCGCCCAGTACAGAGGCGCCGCACACCCACTATGCTTCATTGACGAAGTAATGGATCATCAAATCCCCGAAGGGTTTAAACCCATCAATATTGAATCCTATGATGGCACAATAGACCCCGCGGTTTGGATTGAAGACTATCTCCTTCACATCCACATGGCCCGCGGTGACGATCTTCACGCCATCAAATACCTCCCCCTCAAGCTTAAAGGACCAGCCTGGCATTGGCTCAACAGCTTGCCGCCAGAGTCAATTGGGAGCTGGGAGGACCTCGAAGCCGCATTCCTCGATAACTTCCGGGCACTTATGTGCGACCACCGACGCCGATGACCTAAGCCACATAATTCAGCAGCCGACGAATCGGTCGACAATTACATACACGGTTCTTAACCAAGAAAAACCAAATCGCCGACCGTCCGGATCACGGAGGCCCTCGCGCCTTCAAGCATAACATCCGCGACGAGTGGCTTGCCCAGCACCTAGGACAGGAAAAGCCAAATCCATGGCAGCCCTCACATCACTCATGACCCGCTTCTGCGGGTGAGGACAGCTGGCTAGCATGCAGCAACAACCTCAGCAAAATTCGCATTCCGGACTTCAAGGACCAAAGCGGCAGGCAGCGTCAGAATAAAACAAACGCCGCACTAACGGCGCATAATATTGAGGATATGACGGTCAATGCCGGATTGAAAGGCTCTAAACCCGGTCAGCGGAAAAATCCATTCAAACGAACTACTCCGGTCCGCCCAATTTGGACCGAATACTCGACCGCTTGTGCGATACACGGCACTTCAAAAAGCAGTTAACCACACCAACAGGGACTGTTGGGTATTCAAGCAGGCAAGTTAATTTCGAAAACAATGACAAGGGGCTGCATAGCGATGACGAGGACGAGACCCAACCGCCGAACAATAGAGGACATATGGTTTCCCCACAAAAGCGGACGGTGAACATTATATACGCAACGACATACCCAAAAGGGAGCGAAGCGTGCACTCGTGGATGTCTACACGATGGAGCCAGTTGCCCAAGTTCAATCCATGGTCCTCCTGCCCGATCACTTTTTACCGGGACCACCCACCAGATCCGCCACGGCGGATTCGCCAGACCGGGTCCTAGACCCAATTGTCGATGGGTTTCACCTAACCGAGTCCCGATGGACGGCGGCAAGACTGAACCTGCTTTACCAGATACAAAGGCGCAAAATGGGCATAGACCCTCAAGGATTAAACCTACCAAAACGACCTTTAAAGGCGCCATACAGGTGTAGAAGCCAATTGTACAGGCTCAATTACACCGGAAGTGGTCTTCGATCCCGGATAACTTCCGGGCGAGGAGTTAATCTTCGACATAGTTCCGCTCGCAGCGGCTATCATGCCTTGCTCGGACGCATCGCGCTTGCAAAGTTCAACGCGGTGCCGCACTATGCATACCTCAAGCTCAAGATGCCAGCCCTCGAGGAGTCATTACGGTCAACGAAACATCGAACGCTCTCTCCGCACGGAGGAACATACAGCTGCTCTCGCGCAGAAATGCAATGCAACCTCTTAAGGCAATTATCGAATCCGCCGTTAAGCGGCCGGACACAGCCAAGCGCCGGACTCCAGCCCCGCGAACGTCAGCAGGTCCTTCAGCAGACACCATTACGCTCAAGATACCATGGGCATGGGGAGGGGGAAAGACCACAAGACACCTGCATCGCGGCTCAACCACACAAGGATCTCAAGTGTGTCGTTCCTTTTCTTTTCTTTTTACCTTTTACTTTTTAACCACAGACTCGCTTGTCGGGCCATGTCCAGCAGCAGCACTGTCGAACTCACGATGCAACAGCCAAGGAAGGATAAAGGCTACAACGAATATCTGTGTGGTCTCCATTATGAGCATTTTCATACACCAATCTGCAGCCTACCCCCGGAGGGGTACATGTTTAATAGCCTCCTACCCGCTTATCGCACTATTTGTATCGCTCGCATTCGTAGTAGCACTTATTGAATAAAACAATGCAGCACCTTTTTGCTTATAATTGCATTTCTTTTTCATACATATGTTCATTCACGACATGTTGCATCCGCACACTTTGGTACGGCTAATATACACCAGGGGCTTATGTTTCCGCGTTATGGTGTGATGAGTCCGAACACTTTCACAAGTGCGGCACCCGAACTTATAGCACTATATGCATCGGTTCAATCATGTCTTGTGTCAATAGTTGGGTTTGCCTGCCCCATGTTTTGGTACCTTATGTTCGTTATATCGGCTAAGGTAGCACCGGAGAACCATCGCGATTCCGCCCCGATTCGGCTGGGTTAACGCCTCGATGAGAAAGCTAAACTGACCGTCATGATGAGGCGAGAGACCGTCGCTGTTCGAGAGGTTTTCATGCGAGTCGTTAAAGACTTATGCCGCTTAGAGCAAGGAGCCGGATATCGTCCTGCCAAGGCGTGATAGCGCCCCAAATTCGCCTTCCGAAGACTAGGGGCTTCGCCAAATTTAAAATTATAGAATTCTATGGCTAAGGAGAGCGTTCAAGCATTATAAGTCCGGTTGCCTTGTTCGCTGTGTTGAGCGCCTCCAGATGGACCCAAAATGGGAACAAGAGCGCCAAGTTTATCCCAACACCCCAAAGACTGTGGCATGGGGGCTGAAGCCGACGACTTGCCATCTCTCGATTTGATAAACAGCCGCACGTAAGGTAATATTTTAAATTAACAAGCGTTGCTTAGCGATATGAACTAAGTTTTCAGCGACAGATAACAAAATGCGAGTCTACTCAAATATTACATCTTTGGAGCACTCACCCGCAATAGTGCGGTCGCCCTTCAAAGACACTCTTATAATACATCTCGATGCGATGCTCCTTGCCCTCCGTGGCTGGTCCGTCACGAAGCTCGGGCATCCATCTTGCCCCAAAGGCACCTTTTTGCTGGCAAGGCCCGACGGCACCTCGATACAAGCGGAATGCTTGATAACTTCAACCCACGGGCACGCATCCACCAGCCGCCGCACCAGGCCAAGTAGCTCCTGTGCATGGCCTCCTTAGGCCAAAGCCGAACTATGAGGCCCTTTATGGCCTGTTCGCCACCTTGTGGAGCTCGACCAGCTGCTTCTGTGGTCGCTAAGGGCACTGGATGGCCGGCCTCAAAGATCTTGAGACCGAAGACCTTCTCCGCTGAGCTCCCTCCTCGCCCGGTAGAGAATGCGGCAGCATCGACACGCCATGAGGAAGCTCATGAACGCCTCGAGAGCTCCATTCGGGTAAGCAACAGGTAATTAACACTCACATGCTTACTCGCATGAAAATTCCTTACTGCTACTATTTTCTTCACCGCCTCAATCTCCGGAGGGCCTTGTAGGCTTCGCCTTAGCGGTTTTGGCACTCTCAAGAGCTGTTGCAAGCTCAGACTCTCGAGTCTTTGAGTCTCGCTCCAAGTTCTCATGTTTTTTCACGAGATCCTGGAGCTCTTGCTGTACCTCCGCCACCCCCGCCTCCCGCTTCTCTCGCTGTGCGCTCAGGGTCAGATTACGCCGGGCCGCTGCCACCGCTTCTCCTTCAGTGGTCGCCACCTCGTTAGCGGCCCCTACAATACCGACGTTATCCTTGTCATTTTTCTTATAACCAAATCCTTTTCTGTAAGGTACAATTTTCATAAGGTATTACTCACCTTCTTTTTCCTCGAGCTGCTTCTTGGCATGGCCGAGCTCGTTCTCGGACCGCTCGAGGTTTTTCTTCAAAGTATTGACCTCCGCAGTCAGTGCGGTAGAGGTCAGCAGCACAGCCTGCAATCCCATATTGACATATTTTTATGACTCCTGCGTTTATCTTTCTAAAGATCCTCATCCGCTTTTCTTTCCAACACCGAACCGAGCATCGTGGGCTACCGCCTATGCGGTACCATTTACATATATTGAAATTTCTTACCTCAAAGCCCGATAGAAGACTGGTACAAGCTCGGTCAGCCCGCCTGGCGGATCGAACTGTCCGGATCACCGCACTCATAACAAAGGCGGTGTTTCCTCCTCGATGGAGGCACCGCTGAGCGCCTCCAAGAAGCTATCCGGTGCCTCCGTTGGGACGAAGGACACGGCGTCTTACCCTTCTTGCGAAGGATCGCATCAACTCCGGAACCATTGAAGGTTCCGGCATGAAGCCCGGACAAGGGTCGGGCTTAGAGCCCCGGGGTCTTGCCCCCACGCGCTCGAGTCCGGAGGTTGCCTTGTGGCACCTCCTGCGCCACCTCCTCGTGACTAAGCCCCTTTGAGCCCCGCAGCGCGTTGTCCGCAGCATGAGGCGAGGAGGCGGTCGAAGCGGCACTCTCCATTTCCGACGAGCCCAGGACCCGCCGATGAATCGACGAACTCGCCTTTGGGCGGGCTGCACGATTGTTCGACATTAGAGAACACTCTGCGATAATAAAAGCCACGGGTATCCGGACACTTACGATCTCGCCAGGCTTGGCCTCGAGGTCGATCCCCTCGCTGCCGCCGACGCTGGTGGAGAAGTCCGGAGGAAGGGTTCTTCCTTCTGACCCTCCGCCTCCCGGCTGGGGCGGCCTTCCTTTTCTCTCCTCCCCGGGCTGGGGAGAAGCTTCTTCTTCTTCCTCCTCGCCTTCGTGAGAAGATTCTCGCTTCAGAATCCGACAAAGACTGGCGCCGGGTGCTCCTTCGAGTTCCGTAGCCTCCTTCTTGGCCTTCTTCTCCGGCATCGCATGGGGTGCCGGAGCCGAGAGCCAAATCAATCGGCGCCCGCTGGTCTTCGGCAAAGGAGCCGGACAGTTAATCTGTCCGGACGTGTTCAGCCAGCACTGTCAAGAATAGGGAGTTTTAGATACCACGAGAGTCAATCTATGGAAAAGGAGTCCCGTAAAGGGTAAATAACTTACCTCGCTGGCTTGACGCGCGAGCTGTATCCGCGATCTTTGTTAGCGGATACGGGGCTTCGCGCCATTGAACAGACCTTCCTGCATCTTCGTGACGTGGTATCAAGAGCCGGCTCAAGGTTCGATCTTTGTGCCGCATCGAACTCCCACAAATTGAAGTCTCGTTGTTGGCATGGGAGAATCCGCGGATGAGCATCACCGATTACGCCGACAAGCCTGCGATTCTTGTCCACCGTGTTCCGGACGCTGTTTGAGTCCGGATAGCTCGCTCGAATCCCCTCTCCAGCCCGCTCTTTCCATGACGAGAGCCGTGTGGGAATCCAGATCTGAATTGGGGCCGCCACCCATGCAGGGTCGCATGGCTCGGTGATGTAGAACCACCCCGATTGCCACCCCTTTATTGTCTCCACAAAGGAGCCCTCGAGCCATAGGACTTTGGCCATCTTGCCGATTATGGCGCCTCCGACTCCGCTTGGCTGCCCTTCACAACCTTCGCTTGACATCAAGGTCTTGAGCAACAAGCCAAAGTGGGGCTGGATGCAGAGGAAGGCCTCGTGACACGCACGATAAACGCCGAGACGTTGAGGACGAAATTCGGGGCCAGGTCATGGAAGTCCAGGCCGTAGTAGAACATGAGCCCCTGACAAATGGGTGAAGTGGCAAACCTAGTCCCATGGAGGAAGTGGGGAGAAATACCACCCTCTCATGGGGACTGGGGTTGGAATAAGCTGCCCTGCCGGGCAGCTCTGGCGCGATATCACGGACAAGTATCCAGCCTCCCACAGCCTTGTGATGTGCCCTCCATGACGGAGGAGGCCATCCATCCGCCTCCCGCCTCCGACATGGTTGGAGAAGGTTGAGGAGGAAAGTGCGGACTTGGGCGCTAGAGCTCGAGTGCACGGAATGGATGAGCAAAGGAGGAAGAAGGCGAGGTGAAAGGGTGGATCCTTATCCCCTTATATGGGCGGACAAAACATGTGTCCCCACCGCCCGGTAAAACTCGCTTATCTCCCAAGCGCCACAAGCAATGGCGCGGTTGGGTTACCCACGTCCGTATTGATGGGAATCCCTGAATAAGGGGAACACGATCTCTGCCTCGACAAGACGTACAAGGAAACCGCCGCTAAACGCTACCGAGGTGGAACAAGAAAACAATTTGAATAAAGGCTCGGTAGTGGTGCGACGTCACGCCACAAAATATGTCAGCAGATTGATCTTGTGTAATATTATTCTCTCTATGGTGGTATGTGGAATTTATTTTTGCAGAGCCGGACACTATCCTGGTGTTCACAATCTTCTATAAATTATTCAGAGGAAGAACCCGCCTTGCAACGCCGAAGACAATATGCGCGCCGGACCCATCGTCATTGAAGCCTGGTTCAGGGGCTACTGAGCGATTTCCGGACTAGGGGGTGTCTGGATAGCCGAACTATCATCATCGGCCGAACTCCAAGACTATAGATATACAAGATTGAAGACTTCGTCCCGTGTCCGGATGGGACTTTCCTTGGCGTGGAAGGCAAGCTTGGCGATACGGATATGTAGATCTCCTACCATTGTAACCGACTCTGTGTAACCCTAACCCTATCCGGTGTCTATATAAACCGGAGGGTTTTAGTCCGTAGGACAAACAACAACCATTCCATAGGCTAGCTTCTAGGGTTTAGCCTCTTTGATCTCGTGGTAGATCAACTCTTGTAACACACATCATCAATATTAATCTAGCAGGACGTAGGGTTTTACCTCCATCAAGAGGGCCTGAACCTGGGTAAAACATCGTGTCCTTTGTCTCCTGTTACCATCCGCCTAGACGCACAATTCGGGACCCCCTACCCGAGATCCACCGGTTTTGACACCGAGAGCGGGCGAACTGCTTGAAGATGCGCTGGGAGGCTGGGGCCCGAGCACCACGCAAGATGCAGGCGCACGAGGCTCCTAGAAGCCCCCAACCCCTCTTCCTGATGGTGGTCGTCGTTCCTCCTTGGTCGCGGCGGCAGTGGAGGCAGGCCAACGTTGTCCTGAGGACGGTCCTCACGAGGTTGCTCCTTGCAGGCGGCCTCGCGAGGCTGGTCCTGCCAGCGATCTTTACGAGGTCGGTCACGCCACTCCTGGTGGGGGCCGCGGTCGTCCTAGCGTCCGCCACTTCGTCCTCCTCCTCGGCCGTAGCCCCGGTCATTACGCTCGGGGCGTCGACCGAAGCACCCATCGTGGATGGCCCTGAGCTCTTGGCAGTCGTTGGTGTTGTGGCTGTGTATGTTGTGGAAGGCGCAGAACGGGCGGCTGCTCTTAGATGACTCGGGGTGGTCTCGGCTGCGCTTCATCTCCGGCTCAGCCACAAGCACGGCTACTCCCTTGCGCTTCACATCTTTGGTCTTGGCCTTCTTGTCTTCCAGGTCGGCGGCCGCAAGCTCGAGGAGGGAGAGGCGCCCTTCCTCACCTCTTGCGCACTTGGTCGCCATGTTGAACATCTCTAGGGCTGTGCAGAGCTCCTCGTGGATGGCGAGCTCCTCCTTCATCTTGACGTCATGGAGGCCGTCGGAGAATGCAGATATGATGGCCTCGTCCGTCACCTTGGGGATCTTGAGGCGAATGCCGTTGAAGCACTGGATGTACTTCTGCAGGGTTTCGCCTGGCTGTTGCTTGATGCGCTGCAGGTCACCCGCGGCCAGCGGGCGGTCGCGAGTGCCTTGGAAGTTGGCGACGAAATGCTCACGCATCTCGCCCCAGGAGGAGATCGATCCCGCGGGCAAGTTCAGGAGCCACGAGCGTGCGCCATCCTTGAGGGCCATGGGGAACCAGTTTGCCATGATCTTCTCGTCGCTGTTGGCTGCCTCGATGCTTAGCTCGTAGAGCTGCAAGTACTCCGCAAGGTCGGGGGTGCCGTCGTAGCGTGGAGGTAGGTCTGGCTTGAACTTGGTGGGCCAGACGATGCTGCGCAGCTCGGGAGTGAAGGCGCGGCAGCCTGTTGTGGTCACTGGAGCCCGCCACGGGGGCGGAGCCTGGTCCTGGTATCCATGCGCCGCCGCCGCAGGCGGCACACGGTGTTGACGCGGTGGTGCTGGGAGTGCAGGAGCATTTTCTTGTCGCCGGGGGACTTCTTGGCAGCTTCCTTCTTCATGCGCGGGCGCCCGGCGTGGCGTGTCATGCCGCAGGGCCGCGCGTCTTGGCGCGAGGGCACCGTCTTGATGCGGAGGTGGTGGAGGAGCTCCGTGAGCATCGTCGCCCGCAGCTGGAGGTGGGCGAGGCAGCAAAAGAGATGGTGCAGGAGAGCCCCCAGCAACGCTGATGAGCTCGGCGATGCGGTCCAACCAGTACTCGTAGGGTTCGTCGACCGGGCGGTAACGCTGGAGCTCGCGTGCCATGAGCAGCGCAGCCTGCATGTCAGTGGGCGTGCGACGAGCATGGGACGACGAGCCGGCCGGAGTCAGCGATGGGGTGGCGATGCGTCCATCCCGCCGCACGGAGGGGTGCAGCGATAAAGCTTGCTGCTCGTTACCCACCGGGCCGGTGGCGGCGTTGGCAGCGGGTGATGGAGAAGGGCGGGGAGGTCCGCCAACAAGCGCCGTCTGAGCGATGCGAGCGGCAAGGGCGGCCCGGCGCTCAGCACAGCCTCGACGAGCGTCTGCCATGGATACGGCGGAGCAGGGGAGTGTGAATCGACGGAAGAAAGGCTTCAGCGCACCCCTACCTGGCGTGCCAAATGTCGGATTCTGGGTTTCGGTAAATCCTTGAGGTTCGAACACTGGGGTGCGCACGAAGAAATCTTTCTCCCTGGTTCGCTCTCGCTATTATATCAAGGTCTAGCTCGCCGAACCCAAGGAACAAGAGACACAAGAGTTTATACTGGTTCGGGCCACCGATGTGGTGTAATACCCTACTCCAATGTGGTGTGGTGGATTGCTTTGTGGCTAAGGATGAACTAGTACAAAGTATGAACATCCTCCTAAGGAGAGGTGTTCTTGAGCTCGGGGAGCTGGTGAGTGCGAGGATGGTCTGAATGATCCATCCCCCTCTATGGTGGTGGCTAGTCCTATTTATAGAGGCCCTGGTCCTCTTCCCAAATGTTAGGCGGGAAGGGATCCCACAACGGCCAATTTTGAAGGGATACAACTAGTACAAGTTATCCTGACAAAAGGTGGTCTTTGCCTGCCAAAGGCTTTGGTGGTGACGCTGCTGTGGGCTCCGCGGTGACCTCTGTCCTGCTGTCCTGCTGGTCTTGGTCTCGTTGCACCGATACGGAAACTTTTGCCTGATGCCTCGGGACTCCTCGCCCGCGCTTGCCTCTTTAGCACCAAAGATGAAACTAGTACACTGCCGCTCGCTGGCGCCCACCTGGCCTTGGTCATCATGGCTCACGTCACGCACCTCGCCAGGTGCCCCTTTCCTTGATATCTCCGCTCCTCGGGAGCCCGCCTAGCGAGGCTACCCCCGAGGAGGTCTTGTGTCATCCGCCTCGCGAGGCTTGGCCCCTCGCGAGGGTCTTGAGTGGTTGCTGCTGAAGATGGGCCGTACCAGGCCGCTGGTGGAGCCATGCCGTGGGCCGCAGGCAGGCAAGTCTGGGTACCCCCATTCCCAGGACACTGACACGGACTCCAGGAAATTTGTTCTACATAACCAGCACCTCAATATAGGCTCGATGTAGTGGGGTGGCATGGGCCATAGCTAGCATTCTTTTCTAGCAGTACGGCACACGCCACCCACACGAGTCCCATCCGACACCAATTTTCTTGGAGTCCGTGCTACAACCATCTCTTCTCCCTCCTGTTTTCTTAGCCATCGCACGGTGGGCGGGGTGGGGGTTTGCCGATAGTCGTTCTGCTCAACTGCTACCCACTTTTAAGTGAAAATTCAACACAACACACATTCCCCCTTAAGCGGCGTGCTGGACTAACAGTGTGGGGATGCGACGCGAACACGACAGGCTTTTGCTTTTGAACTTGTAACTTGTAAAATTTGGTTCTGCTCCATGGGGCGACCGATAGATAGAAATGACGATTTTCCCTAGAGTAATGAGAAGTTTGGTTCTGGCGCGGTTCATGCATGGAGTACGTACAAAAATTATGAAGTTGATGCGAAAGGTAAGGTAATTACTAGTAGTACTATATACTACTACATGGATTTGACGTAAAGATAAAGATACATACAGATCCATCAAGGACATGCTCACGCCCTAGTGCGCTGGGTCACCAACCGACGTGTGAGAAGCAGTGGCGTTGGCGGTGAGCTCAACGTGCTTCTGACCAATGTCGTACAAGGTTGCCCTGCGGGTCAAGAAGGCTAGCAACCTATCATCCTCCTCTGGCACGTAGTAGTCCTTGTGGACGATTTGCACGTAGACGTGGGTGATTATGTCGACGGTGTCTTGCTGCACCAGGCGTTGCACGGCGAGCGCGACCTCGAGGTGGACATTCTCCGGCGTGACAACGGGCAGTCGCAGGGCCACCAGTAAGTCTAAGAGGTTGTCACCATAGTGGTCGTTGAAGGTGGCGGGCATCGCAAAGCCTGGGCGCGTGGGCTGGAGGCGTATGTCAAGGTCGTCCGCGAGCTTCTTGACGATGGTGAATTTGTCGAGGAAGCCGACGAGGACCTTGTCAAACAAGGAAACGAAGCTGTCGTCCAAGCGGCCTCTCCCCCTAGCGGCCTCAAGCACGACCTAGAGACGTTCCTCGGTGCCGGGCCGCAGGCCGGCGTCGTGGACCATCTGGCACAGCCGTCTGATGCTCGCGCTCATCGCCTCCATGTTTCTAGCTTCTAGTTAACTAATCTTGCGATTGGAGTGATCACTCTTGGCCTTGGTTAAGGTGCGTAGGTGTGTAGGATTTCGTAGATTGGACTGGCGGGGATCCTTTATATGAGAAGCGCAGTTTGCCTTGCATTCACATGTGTGTTGGCCATCTACTTTTCGGGCCTCTACTGCACCTGCCTTTGGCTGTATGACAGGTGGGCCAGCCACCTGTTGGGCCCACGCGTCATTTACCCAAACGAAGGTGCAGTAAGTCAATGAAGCTGCGTCCCCTCCAGTGTTGGTGCAGTATAGTCATCTCACCAGACCTCTAGTTGGGGCCAAACGAGAGAACATTGATGTTTACTGGTTTATTGGTCCCCTTTGCATTTTGCGCCAAGTTTTGACCTTTGATTTAACTAATAAAATGTTAATTCATGTAACAAAAAATGTTGTGTAAGTCACCTTACGAAAAAAAAATAATCCCAAAACACTTAGGCACGGTACATTAACTCCCTCCTCGTTTCTTATTTCGTGACATATCAACCAATGAGAGATGTGGGCCGTGCATGCTTTCAATGACTTGAGACTAGCAAACATGACATGCAGTGGTTAGTTGATTGCATGTAATCCTATTAATTAGCAAAAAGACATTAAGTTCTCTCGCTTTCCCCTTCATCTTGGTCACGGTGCAAACCTAAGAGCATGGTTAATAGTATAGCCAGCTGCTGGCTATATGATGTTTTCATGTCATATAGAGCCATCACTTGTAGCCACTCATACAATAAGGTTAGCTATAAGGCTGGCTATAAGAGTACTACTTTCTCTCATCTTCTCGCTCTCTTTCTTCATATTTATTGTATATCAGCCTAGGAATCCGCATATAGCTAGGCTCTTGCATGAGAGCCCACTCCTCTTTTTCACTTTCTCTAAGATGACTTATACACCTAGACAGAGGGAGTAGTCTCAAGTCATTAGATGCATATGCACCCCATATCTCGTATAGGGTGATTTCTTTTTTGTGGCAAAAAACAGGGAACGAGGTGGGTAGTTAATGCACTCCACCTAAAAGTTTTGGGATTACTATTTGGTTTTCGTAACGTGACTAGTGCACCAGTACGGAGGGAGTACAATAGTAGTCTTTGATTGCAATTTTTTGTTGGTAGCTTACAAAGCTGAGCGCTCAGTGAGTACAATAGTAGTGTGATTGATGTGACTTCGGGTTTGAGCCATCTACCAGAAGGAGTAAAACAATACACCATGTATTTATTTACAGAGGAAGTAGTACATTTTTTGTGACATACATTACTAGATATTGCTAGTCAAATAATAAATCCAGATGGACGTGGTAGTACTGCTAAATCCCGGCGGTGGTACTAGTACTAGTAGTAGTACTACCAATGTAGTTGTACTGTACTACTCGTTGGTCAAATTATTATGTGCTGCTCCTCAAAGAGAAGTGACAAGACCCTTCCCCGGAGATGACACCTGAGTATAGGCGACGTGGCCGACATACTATAGTCAGCCTCACCGTGTGCAGTCACTATCATCATTGCTGTAGAGCTAGCCTGCTTACAACTAATCATGTTAGACATAATTTCCCGTGCGTAGATGCCCGTGCATTGCACGGAACACCTAGGTTGGGGGTGGACGGCGCCGCCAGCGGCCATCGCGCCAGATTTTTCCATGGCCTTCTAGATGTGGTGGGGAGGAGGTAAGGCTGATTGTTAGAGACAAGGAGTTGTTTGTAAATAGGGAACAAGTGCGGGCATCTTTTTGAATAACTGGAGAAGTTTGGATTGTATGCGTCAGATCTAGATCCGATGGCTATTAGTGAAAGATGGCAGGCACAACATCATCACCAACTCACGACCTCTTTGATTCGCAGGATTTTGAAAACGCAGGAATAGGACACGACAATATTACAACTTTCAAACTGATATTACAAATGTTAGGAGTAATGCTGCACCTACGAAGAGGGAATTACTAGGACGTAAGAACTTTCATTACTTTAGGTGGATGCAGCATTATCGTACAAACTAAAATCCACCACCCTGACAAGTCACTACTGGGCAAATAAATTTTCGAGTCTCTGGCCACTTGATGTTTCAGAAACAAATTCAGCTTCTGCGAAGACTTTGTCATTTAGGCTTAGACGCTTGCGATGATCAGCACACCATGCATTGTTGCGCTAGAGAACACCAAACCTCATTACCTTGAGCAAACTTGCCTCCAGAACAAAGAACCTGGCCAATTTAATCTCCGATGTGCTTCCTCGGTAGTCGATCAAATCAATTTCTGTAAGATGGAGATCAAGGCATTCATGAGATTGTTATAGTGCAGCACATTTTTCACTTTCGGGTCTTTTTATCCGCAAAAGAAGAGAACATATTAGAGCAGCTGGCTGTATAAGATTGCTGTGTCATCAAGAGGTACCAATATCATTCGCTCATATGATAGGGTTGGCTGGCTAGTTATATTTTTTCACTCTCTCTCTCTCTCTCTCTCTCTCTCTCTCTCTCTCTCTCTCTCTCTTCCTCTCGTTTACCTAGGAGCACGTGAAGAGCTTGGGCATTTGTTGCCTTCCACTATGTGGCCGATGCCATATTTCTCAAAAGTATGCCACATAATACACATCAACGTAAAATCAAAAGATTTTGCCACCGCTCTCGCGATGTGAGAGAGTTGGCACCGCTGTGCACACAGACCCACATATATAAACAAATCAATCAAACCAACTACACCAGCCTCTCACTCTCCCAAACAAGTGTTCTTTTATTATCTCAGTCCTCTCTCTCCCACGCAAGTGTTTTTTCATTGCGTGAGTTAATTTGGCACCAGGGCAAAGTAGGTGATCCAGATTGGGGCACCAGGTGTGCAATGGAGGGGCATCGATGCCAAATGCATCACAAGTGAATTTGGCACGTGTTTTGGCCCACATAGTGGAGGGCCTTTATAGCCCACTTTTGTACTACCTCGTATTTAGTGTAAAATTTTGACCATAGATTTACCTAAGTAAGTGCCAATGCATGTCACCAAAAATTAAACCATTTGAAGTTATGTTCAAATACGAATTCAATGATCTAATTTTTAGTGACATGCATTAACATTTTGTCAGTTAAATCTATGGTCAAATTTTGATACTACAAAATAGGAAGTGTAAACCAGGACGGAGGTAGTACTTGCACTTAGGGTAACCATTGAGTTACTAGTCTAAGTTACTTTCCACTATGACTAGCCTAGGCTACTATAGTAGTACAACAAAAAAATGATGCAGGTGATCAGGTGAGAAAAAATACTAAAAACATTTCTTCCGGTGCAGTGCGTAGATGCAGTTTTGAGCACTACACTTGTCATCGTAATTTGGGCTACGTTGTGATTACCGTTTACTAATAGGAAGGAAGTTTCACCTCGATGAGTAGCTTCTCCGTGCATGGAACTCATGTAAGGAATCCAACAACTTGATCCAGATTGGGTCCGATAGATTTCAGTGCCAAGATCTTCACTGTGCGCATAGACTGGGTCATGCTTATGGGAATCATTTTCTGGAAGACGGTCGTAAATACATCAAGAAGAAATTTAAAAATGTGAATTTCAGGAAGACGGAGAAGAAGATGAGTGTTGTACCTGAACGATTACGGATCCAATAAAGAGTTTGGAGAATTTGACAGATGAATATACTAACGCTGTCAATTTCAGCGCGTCAATGACCCTGATTTTTGTTGGACCTTCTAGATTAGATACAAGCAATCTCTCAAGGAAAGGCGCATTCTCAATGACCATAACATGGAATAGCTGGAGTGATCTCTTCCCAATTGATGTCTTGTTGTGGGGAGAGCAAGACACATAAATCCATCGGAGATTCGTCGAGGCGATGTGGAGACTAATGAACCCGTGTATCTGCTGAAGACGAAGGTACTCAAGCACAGTACAGCTGCGGAGCAGGTGCTCCATAGCCTACTTCGAGATGCCAACGTCGAAGAGGTCGAGCTGCTTGAGTTGAGGGAGAAGAAGGGCGGGCACGACATTAATCTGGGGAAGATAGCAGGAGCTCCAGCTGGCGCGGCGCAGCGTTGGCGTGAGGCGGAGCGCGGACGGCAGTAGAGAGCGACATCGTCCAACTTCAAAGCTGAGCTCCTCGAGCTGATCTAGGGCGGGGGATAAGAACCACTCATCGAACTTGGCTTGGACCTTGTAGTTGGTACTGAACATGCGAATGTCAAGGCGTCTGGCTGGCCTAGGGTCCGATGAAAGGATCTTGGAGACTGCAGCCATGCGTTTGCAATCCCCGCCGCAGAGGCAGCTGTCGACAGTGAGGTTGAGGGGGACGCGGCGCCAGAGGGGAGCCACCACCAGGAGAGCAGGGCGGTCCGCATGGCAGATTTGGTGGGGACGAGGCCGATGATGACGAGCAGCATGTCATCGGGGAGGCTGGTGATGAAGTCCAGGCTCGCCGGATGCGGTTTTGGCTCGAGCCGCCTCCGCTTGTTAATCGGTGTGATCCAACCTTTATCTGATCATAATTCAGTTGTAGCAAAATGTTAAAGGCGACAATGCTGATTTTTCTAAGGAAAACTGCCTGGTAGTTTTGCATACTGAGCTGCATGAGTGTACTATCTCATATCATGCACATTATTGAATTGTAGTGCTGCTCTGGTTGCCCATTCATTCATTCTTTCATTCATTGTTTCAATGTTGCTTTCATATAACCTTACATGGCTGATGATAGATGTGCCATATTGTGTTAATTTGGTGTAGGATGGTGTGGTCTGGTTGCCCAAACGTTCGTTGTGTCAATGTTGCTTTCCTATTATCTGACCTGGCCAATGATAGCAATGCTAGTGTGTTAATTTGGTGCGGGCTTCTGAAGATAAGAAGACAAACTCTGAAAACAGCAAGGCAACCCCATTGTTTCTTTCCAATAAATCTAGGCTAGGTAATATGGCAATAATTCTTGATTAATCTATTCGGTTCCCCTCCTAATTTATGTTATGATGCAGTGGTCGAGACACTCTCCACTATCAATAATACAAGCCTGCCAAAATCGCCATCTGAATCTGTTCAGTTTCCTCTGTCTCAAATGCAACGGAAAAAATGTATGTTTGTGAACCAATTAATGGCTGAAGCAATGATGGAAATGGTGGAGGAATCAGAGGTGCACATTCATGCGCAACAACAACTGATCAATGTTTTCAGAGACAATGTAGCAAAGCAGCAAGAACTTGCCCACATGCTTATGGGCGTCATCCATGCTGAGGTTGCAGATTGTGACGTTGTAGATCGTTAGGTTCTGTTCATTTATTTGCACTGGCATCAATATTTGATTGCCCAGTGGATGTAATTTCCTGTAATATATGCTGGATGTGAAATGTTTTCCCCTGTATGTCGTACCTTTGCTTGATCGGATTTGGTCCTGTGCATAATTTCTCATCGTAATAGGCTCAAATTATCTAATTGGGCCTAAAGACATGTACGAACTTTAGTGGGCCCATTAAGTTAATGAGCCCATTAAGTTAATGGGCCCTTACCAGGCCGAAAGTTAATGGTCGGCCCTCTTACCTCCCGGGTCGTTAACAGGCCGACATCAAAGCGGGCATCAGGTAGGCCCATTTGATTTCACGGGCCGTTAACAGGCCGATACAAGGTCGGGCTACATATGGCCCAACTATACTGTGGGCCTTTAGCAGCCGAAGAGATCAAGGGCTCAGATCGCACCATGAAGAGCATGGGCCAAGAGGTGAAAGTGAGGTCGTCATGTAAATGGCCCAATCAGGTTGTGGGCCTTTAGCAGGCCGAAAGAGAAACCGGGCTGGTATTGAACCATGAAGAGCATGGGCCGTTAAAAGGCCAAAACTCAGGTTCGACTGCTAATGGCCCAACTCACTTATGGGCCGTCAACAGGCTGAAAGACACACCGGCCCGGAAACTGGCCGAACACTTAAATGGGTCGCTAAAAGGCCGAAAGATGTACATCTTGAAAATTGGCCCATCCCTTGAATGGGCCATTAACAGGCCAAAACCACATCGGGCCGATATTGAGCCCAAATATATAGTGGGCTGTTAACGGGCTCGAACTGACGATGGGCTGCAATGGTGTCAAATCGTTAACGGGCCGTTGACGGGACGAATTGGCACATCTCATATGGGCCGTGGGATTAAATGGACCTGACGCAAGTAGGCCTTATATGGGCCGGCCTGCTAATTCTTACTGGGCCAGCCTTTTTCACCGGAATGGGCCACTGTTGGGTCGTGCCACGTGTCGATCTATCATAGGCGCCTCCTGTCCAATGAGTGGATGACATCTGTCCCAATGGTGATCCGACACGTGGTTCCTCCGGCCAATGAGAATTTTACACATGGAAAATCCCCATTGGTCCGGGCTGTTAACGGGTTATCGGATCCAAAACCGAACCCGATAGCTTAACGGCGACCCGTTACGGTCGATGCCACGTGTCGGTCACCCTTGAGGAAAGCACTTCTACGACGCGCGATTTATCGTCATGGAAGTGGACACTTCCGTGATGATAATTTTGGTAATGTCATGGAACACATCTACGAGAGCACAGGTATGACTATCTTGATTCTGTCATAAAATCGTCATGGATGTACATGCATGACAGAAAACGTGATCTACTGTGACAAACACGTATCATCACGGAAGTGTATTTTTTTGTAGTGATATGTCTCACCATAGTCCATACCGTCGACTTGAGTGTAGCTTTGAGCGACGAGACGGGCCTTGTAGCATACAACTTTTCCATCTTCATCTTTCTTATTCCGAAACACCCATTTGGTACCAATGATGTTGTGGTTGTTATCGGGCTTCTCAACCAATGTCCACACTTGGTTCCTCTCGAAGTTGTGTAGCTCTTCATGCATGGCATTTGTCCAATCCGGATCTTCTAGTGCTTCTTCAACCTTCAAATGTTCAATGCTAGATATGAATGAATAATGTTCACAAAAATTATCCAAACAAGTTTTAGAGCGAGTAATTCTCCTGGTTTGGATATCGTCAAAGATTTGTTCGATGGGATGGTCTCTTGAGACTCTTGCTGGGTCGGGGTGCAACATCTTCTTCAACATCTTGTCCTTCTTCGTTGTTGGTGTTGTTGTTCTCTTGTGGAGGTGGAGAAGGAGGGTGATGAGGTTCATCTTGGTGTACTTCCTCGTTTTCTTCATCTTGGCGTGTCCCACTCGTGGATGCCTCCGAGTCAACTCTTGGTTCACCTTGTCGTGAGGTAGAAGCTTCCACTTGGACGGACGAGGTACTCTCCTTCACCTCCGTTGGACGAATCTTGCCAATAGGCAAGTCTTGGATTGCTTCCGAAGGGTCTTTGTCTCCTACATAAATTGGCAATTGCTCTACTTGCGAGCCGTTAGATTAATCAAATTTCACATCTACCGTCTCTTCAACTTTTCGGGTGAAATTGTTGTAGACACGGTAAGTGTGAGAGTTTGAGCCATAACCGAGTAGGAAAACTTCATGAGATTTAGGAGCAAATTTTAAGCGACGATGCTTATCAAGAATGTAGCACTTTGAGCCGAATACTCAAAAGTATCCAACTTGGGGTTTGTTACCGGTGAGAAGCTCGTATGCCGTCTTGCCGAGTAGCTTGTGAAGATATAGATGATTCGTCGCATGACAAGCTCTCTCAACCGCTTCCGCCCAAAAGTGCTTTGGCGTCTTGTACTCATCAAGCATCGTTCTCGCCATTTGGATGAGCGTCCGGTTCTTCCTCTCAACAAATCCATTTTTTTGCGGTGTGTACGTAGCCGAGAACTCATGTGAAATCCCTTATTCATCAAGAAAGGTGTCCACATTTGCGTTCTAGAACTCCGTTCCATTGTCGCTGCGAACCTTCTTGATCTTCACTTCAAATTGATTTTGGTCCTTCCTTGCGAAGTTCTTGAAGATCTTTTGAACCTTCGATTTATCATCAAGAAAGAACACCCACGTAAATCTTTAAAAATCATCTACTATGACTAAGCCAAACGATTTTCCACAGAGACTTTTATAGGCGTTTGGACCAAAAACATCCATATGAAGCAGCTCGAGCGGTCTTCTCGTGGTCATGATGTTCTTCATGCGCTGGCTCCCTCCAACCTGTTTTCCTGCTTGACACGCACTACACAATCTATCCTTGTAAAATATAACATCTTTCACTCCAAGGATATGATCACCTTTAATAAGCTTATCAAGATTTCGCATGCCCACATGACCTAACCTTCTATGCCATAACCAACATTTAAAAGATTTGGCAATTAAGCAATTTCTAGGTTGAGCCTTTTTAATGAAATCAACAATGTATAGACCACCTCTACGTATACCAGTAAAGACCATTTTATGATTATCTCTATGAAACACTTGGAAATCTACTTCAGTAAATAGGACATTGAATCCAAAGTCAGCAAGTCTAGATATGGAAAGTAAATTATAGCCGAGAGATTCAATGAGCATAACATTTTGTATGGAGCTATCATGTGAGATGGCCACCTTACCAAGGCCAACCACCTTACCCTTTGAGTTATCACCAAAAGTGACATACTTTCGAGGGCCGTTGTTTTCAGCAAACTCACGAAACATATCCTTGTCTCCGGTCATGTGATCGGTACATCCACTATCAAGAACCCATTCATTTCCTCTAGCCATGTAGCCGTGAAGATTAGCCATAAGACCAAAGTGTCGCGTAGAGTCATCGAGATTGTAGCCACTATCATCATCCTCATCATAGTATCCATGTTCAACACCGTCTTGTGATTTATCATTTCCTAGAGAGAGTGATTCATTAGATATATGATCATGACAATGTTCAGCTTTATGAATTCTAATGACTTCAGAAATGATGTTGCTAATGATTCCAACATCTCCTTTGGCATGCATAAGGTCATGAAGCTCAAATAGACAATAACTAAACTTAGGATCATTGGAATTCATCTTACTTAAGGCAGTTGACTTATGAAGAATCACATCTAGACTTAGCAAGGAATAGTTAGGAAATCGTTCCTCAAGAAATCTCCATATGGTTTAAGCACAATCAAGGGTAGGCAAGCAAACAATCAAGTTTCTAGGCAAACCTCTAGTAATAAGATTGACATTTCTAAGGTTGCGGATCATGTCAAGAGACTCATCGGGGGTAGGATGCAAAGGATCAACAAAGGGCGCACAAGGGGTAGTAATGTACTTGTTCAAGTGATATTCGTTAAAAATCTCAAGCATCTCATTTTTCCAAGCATGAAAGAACTCTCCATCAAGTATAGGCACTCTACGTCTAAGACTACCAAACATAGACTCATCCATCTTCCTCCAATGGTGATTAAACCAAAGCAATGGATACCAAAGCTCTTATACCAATTGAAAGGATCGAGAAGAGGTGTCTAGAGGGGGTGATTTGACCCTCAACAAAGAAATGTAGCAGTTTTTTGGTTCTTTGAGTTAAGCTGGAGTTTTAGCACAAGTTGAAACATTCGCAATACATTTCAAGCAAGCATGGAAAGAGTATATGAGCAGTGAAAAGTAAATCATGCAACTTGCAAGAAAGTAAAGGGATGGGATTGGAGTGTGCAAATGAAATTGGAGACACGAAGATTTTTGTCGTGGTTCCGATAGGTGGTGCTATCGTACATCCATGTTGGTGGAGACTTCAACCCACGAAGGGTAACGGTTGCGCAAGTCCACGGAGGGCTCCACCCACGAAGGGTACACGAAGAAGCAACCTTGTCTATCCCACCATGGCCATCGCGCACAAAGGACTTGCCTCACTAGGGAAGATCTTCACGAAGTAGGCGATCTCCTTGCCCTTACAAACTCCTTGGTTCAACTCCACAGTCTTGACAGAGGCTCCCAAGTGACACCTAGCCAATCTAGGAGACACCACTCTCCAAAAGGTAATAGATGGTGTGTTGATGATGAACTCATTTCTCTTGTGCTTCAAATGATAGTCTCCCCAGCACTCAACTCTCTCTCGCTGATTTGGATATGGTGGAAAGATTATTCGAGTCGAAAGTAGCTTGGGAAGGCTGGAGATCAAGATTCTTGTGGTTGGATTTGAATATCTTGGTCTCAACACATGAGTAGGTGGTTCTCCCTCAGAAAATGAATGCTGGAAGTGTAGGCACGTGCTGATGGCTCTCTCCATTAATGGAGGACGGGTGGAGGGGTATATATAGCCTCCACACAAAATCTAACCGTTACACACAATTCACCAAACTCGGTAGGACCAAATACTGAAACTCGGTCAGACCGATATGGTTCAAAATGTGAATGTTAGGCTTTTCGATGGGACCGACATGATCAACTCAGTGGGACCGACGTGCTAGGGTTAGGGTAAAACCTCAACTCGGTTTGAACGATTACACAAACTCGGTGAGACCGATTTTGGTAATGAGAAAACAGAGAGTTGGTCAAGCAAACTCGGTGGGACCGATTGCATATCTCGGTGGGATCGAAATAATTGCAACAGGCAACAGGGAGTTTGCAAGCCCATCTCTGTGAGACCGATGTCGGGGGTGAGCCGGTCGTGCCCCACGAGCACCTATGGGACCCTGGTCCCTTGTGGTTCGGAGGGGGGGCGGAGATTGCACAAAGAGCGGATCGAGGCGACACACATGAACGGATTTTACCCAGCTTCGGAGCTCTCCGGAGAGATAATACTCCTACTGCTGCTTTGTGGATTATCTTGTGTTCTTGCTAGGGAGCAATGCGGGCTACAAGACCTAGCGTGAGTATGGTTTCCTATCGAGTCGAACCGAACCCCTTCTACGCTGCCCCGGCCTCCTTTTATAGGCTCAAGGGGTTACCACATATGGCAAGTAGACAAGGGTAGGGTAGTAAAACATAGGTTGGTACACCTTTGTACAAAGGTATAGTAACCTATACCTAACTCGACGGCAAGGGACAAGAGTCATCAATGCCCGCCCTCGATCGAATCGAACAGTGTAACAGGACCGCAAGCGCGCCCGTCATCACGATGGTAGCTTGTCGCTGGTTGTCGCTAGTCTCCGCTGGTTGCACAGCCCCGACACGCTGCCCTTCGGAGAGCCCGTGGTGACACGCTACGGGTGAGCTGGAGCGAGATGGAGAGAGGTCGCCGCCCCGCAAGCGCTTTGCCGTGGTAGGAACCTTGTCGCGCTTTGGGGTTCGGTGCCCGCCAAGCCTTCCCGGCAAGCTCCTCTTGTCGGGCCTTGTTTTTGGCGCCTGAGTGGCCTTCCCGCATGCACCTCTTGCCGGGTCTTGATTGCTTTGTTTTGAATGGCTCCAAAG
The DNA here is from genome assembly GCA_021605205.1 of Aegilops longissima. Lineage (NCBI taxonomy): Eukaryota > Viridiplantae > Streptophyta > Magnoliopsida > Poales > Poaceae > Aegilops > Aegilops longissima. Next base: position 656,525,532 of record CM038682.1, on the reverse strand, counting down.
GAGCTACCGAGGGTCTTGGCGCCATCAAGCTGGCCCGCCGTGGCGCTGTAACCGTCTGCACGAAGTTCGGGTACTAGGGTACCCCTACCTAGTACACCGACAGGAGCCCCCGGTCTGGGCCACACACGGCGCTAAGCTCATGGGCGAGGCCCAAAACAAGGCACGGCGTAGCGTGGTCTTGATTACGCCGTTATTTGTTTTGGACCCACCACGTCTCCCACTTAACGGCACGCGCCGGACGTGGCGCCGTGGGGAGATCGGGCTTTTTTAATGGGAAAAATCGAACGCCCGTCCCCTCTCCCCTTTATAAGCGGGGGAACCGGGGCAGGACGCCCACTTGCCCTCGCTGTCACATCGAAAAATCCCCGCCGCTTTCTCCTTCCTTCTCGAGCCCACAGAGAGCGACGCTCCGCCCCCTCCACTGCCACCGGTGCTACCCACGTCGTCGGCTTCCTTCACTGCGACCCCTTATGGCTCAAGGCCGATAAGGGAAGGGCGTGAAATCCGAGGCGCAGCGTCATGGCGCTGCGGAAAGAGCGGGCCCTCTTCACCCCCGCTCAATGTGAAGGAGCTGGTAGATATGTACTACCTCTTTTGGTCGACGGTGACCCGGCGCATCCGCAAGACGAGGGTCATCTCCGCCGCCACATCTGCGAAGGTCTCAATCGGTACCCCTTCTTCGCGATTTTCTTCTGGTGCGGGCTCTGCCCGCCCTTTTCTGAATTTTTCTGTGATGTCATGAACACATATGGCCTCTGCCTCCTTGACTTCACCCCAACGCCATTCTTACCATGGCCGCTGCACATCTCTGCGAGAACTTTGTCGGGTCCACCCAACGCGTCGACTCTTCCGCCATTATTTCTCACCCCGCCAGAGAGAGAGGAGAGCCACTTGCCGGAGGAATTGCATGGACCTCTAGGATCGCCAAGAAGGAAGCATATCTTGACGGAGAGTTGCGCAGTAAGTGGGAGGACTGGAGGGCTGATTGGTGCTGGATCTTAGAGGAGGAGCCCCAGCCTTTTACTGCCCCTCGCCAAGACCCCCATAGTTCGTGGCAACGATCGAGCAACTTGGCGCCGGAGGACGACAAGTTGAAGATTGCCACGACTAGGATTTATGCGTCTCCGCAAGCAGGGCTTACCGAGGAGAAGTTGGCGCGACTTCCTTCGCCGCCAGATGGCGCCTTTGCAGGAGAAAGGGAGGCCTGCTTGGGAGTTCCGAACGCGGCGGATATCATGAGGCTGCGCCGGTCTGAATCGAACTTCACCACCTTGGAGCTTGACGGCATGTGCGGAGCTGTTCAAGCCTCGAACCGGATAACCTGTGATGGTGCATGCTGCCGAGGGAGATGTGCCTTTGTGCAACAACTCGTCGCTTGATGGCATCCGTGCGATAATGCCGTTGTGTGATTCCCAAGGAATCGTCCCAACCTGGAAGGAGCCCGCCGATGACATAGTGCAGCAGTTCTTTGATACTTTGGTTGAAACGCCGATCCGCGCCGACGAGAAGAGGCGGCTCACCCGCGACACCACTGCTCAGGAGTTGGCACGCATTGCCACAAGGTTGGAGGAGGCTGCAGAGGCCGCTACCGCCGGCGCGTTTGGGTTCACCGTCGAGGAGGCGGAGATGGCCGAGGCGGCAAGCCTTGCCGACCAAGAAGAGTTCATCGGTGGGGAGGAGCAGCCCGAGCTCGACAACGACCCGAGTGAGCCTGCCGGGGGCGCTTCTCCTCCGCCGTCAAGTAGCTTGCCGCAGGAGGAGCTTGCTGTCCCGCCGAGGAGACGTCTCCGGAAGACCGGAGAAGTGTCGGGGGAGCATCCAGTCCAACAGCCGCCCGCCGCCCGACGCGCTTCCACCGCGGCAAGCATCTGTTACGGGGGTGCCTCGCTCGCCATGGCGACGGGCGAGGGCCTTCGAGCCGCTGCCCTCGCACCCGCCAAGCGCCGAGGGAGTCTTCTCCCCAATTTGTCGTGCCGAGCAGAGTTTGATCTCTCCGCCTCAACTCCAAGAAGAAGAGGAAGAGTAAGATCTTATCGCTGCTATTCAGTAATCTCCCAATTTATTGCTTTATCTTATATCCGACCGTGCCACTCAACTTTCTTCTTCGTGGCATTGGTTGAGAGCGTTGAAGAGGGCCAAGACGCCGGTGGTTGTCGCCTCAGACGACTTCAGCAGCAACAGGGGCACGTCAAAACTCCCTTGCCGGATCCGCAACCTTCAACAGCAGCAGTTTCAGCGCAGCCCCCAGCGTAAGTACCTGGTATGCTTCACGTGGTTTGGTGCGCTTGGGTGCTTTTCTGTTTACTGATATCTGGTTTGTTGGATTTCTTAGGAGCAGAGCAGCCACATCATGGAGCGCCGGAGGCTACCCCTGAGGTTCAGCCTCATCAGGAGGCCCCGGAGGTCACCCCCGAGATTCCGCTTGCTTCAACTACGCCACCAAGGGAGAATTCTCCGCCAAGGGAGCACTCTCCGACAAGGGAGGCTTCTCCGCCAAGGGGAGCTTCTCCGAAAAGGGCTGGCGCCGACGACCCCCCGGTGGTGGAGACCGCGGCCACAGGCCCCACCGCCGGTAATCTTCTTGTTTGATAGTTTCCCTTGGGTTCGCTTTTGCTTTCTCTTTCAACATCTGTTTGATTTGTGCTTCCTCTTTCTGACCATCAGATCCATCTGCTGGAGACCCGATGGAAACCGAGGCCGCCGGCGAGGAAGACGCCGGCGGCGACAGTGTCGACGCCGCCAACGTGGAGGAGGAGGAAGCTGGTGCTGACAAGCCCGCCGGCGAGGAGGCTGCCGAGGCCACCGGCGCAGGGCTGGGAGGAGCCCGCGATCGACCGATGGCCCCGAGGTCAGCAGGAGCGCCAGCGCTGCACTCGACCGCCGATCCCCGCCACCGATGCGCGCCAGACCGAGGAGCCCCAGCCCGCGCCCACCAAAGCCGGTGAGGGTGTCTTCATCAAGCTCCTGTGGCATCGAGCCTGTGGCGCCACCGAGGGGAGACCTTCGATGCGGAGCTGCTTGCCTCCGCGGGCTGTCACTGCTGATGCCCCGAGCAGCAGCAAGGTGAACCCGAGGAGGAGCAGCTGCTCAGAGGCTGTTGTCGCTCTACGCGCCTCGACAAGCCAAACTGGAGTCTGTGGAGGCGCTTGTCGCGAGGGCGGAGCTGACTTGGAGAAACGGCGGAAGAGCTCCAACGCGCCAACAAAGAGACTCTCCGGGACATAGCAGAGGCTCGGAGCAGCTTGTCGAGGAGCGCACGCCTTCATCTTGGAGAAGGGCGAGGTTGAGGAGCAGCAGAGGCTTGCCGGTGAGAAGCTCTCCGCCGAGAAGGTGAGCTGGGCGCAGCGGAAGATCAACCTCGACAGCTTTGAGGAAGATCTCGCACATGAAAGCAAATGATTGGCGGGCCACCCAAGAGGCAAAGATGCCGCCGCTGCCGAGGCCGCCAAGAGAGAATCGAGACGAGGGTGGCTCAGCCGAGTCCACCCCGTAAGAGTGCCGAGGAGGTCGCCGGCTGAAGCGCGAAGCGTGAGAAGGACGCTTACACCTCGGCGAGCTGCAGGCCGCTTGGCTGAAAGGATCAAGGAAATCGATGCCGCCAAGGTCGCCAAGGCGGATCTGGTGCTGAATTGACCACCCCGACGGAGACGCTGAACGGCGCTGTGGAGCGGAAACGGCCTGCTGGAGAAAATCAAGGCCACCGAGGAGTTGTTGCCGAATGCTGTGACCGCCCGTAATAATCTTCGACAGCATAATGCATTGGACAGAGGGTCTCGTGGACACCGCCGCCGCATCCATAATGAGCTGATAGCGCTGGGGATGACAGATCTTGGATATTCCACCGACGAGAACCTCCAACCCAGCATCAAGCTCGCCTATTCTTCAAAGGCATGTTGGCGGGTATCCAGCGGCCCGGATGAGGTTCAAGCAACTGGCGGAGGAATCACGCCAAGTCTGTGCCGAGGCTCTCCAAAAGGTGTTGATGAAGGTGGCCTTCCGCAACCCAGGCGTCGACTTCTCCAAGGCCCTCAAGTCCCTGCCTCCATCCGCCGATGTTGAAGCGCTCAAGACCCTTGTCGCACCCATTGTGGACAGGGTGAGCGGAGTTAAGAGGCTCGAGGGCGACCGCGTGGATTAGGCCGCCAAGTCTATCTTTTTCTTGTCGCTGTAGATCATGTTTAGGCGAAAAATCTATTAGACCCGCGACAAGTTATTATGTAATATACACTATCTTAGGCAATCGAATGCACTGTTATTTCCTTTACTCGATTTCTTCCCTTGTATGTTATTGCCCTACGCTTTCAGGGGAACTTGTCGGTGGAGGCACCCTTGCATGAAAGCGCCGAAAAGCGGAACTTCAGCAGCTCGTCAAGCGGGTCGCTACCGACAAGCAACCTCGTCGCGGACTTAGCCGCAGCTCACTTAAGTTGTTGAGCGGACTCAAACAAAGTAAGGGCGCGACTAGTCACGACTTGGTTCCTCCGCCGCACAGGTTTTCCATACAAAGTACCTATCGCTCGAGGAAGATAACTCAAAATTTAAAACTGGTCGCTAAACTTAGCAACTTAGCTTTTCTGTTGTCCATTTTCCGCGAGGCGACGGTTCCTCGAGCGGCGCTTGTCGCCCACATCGTTATCTCCTCCTCTCTCCCCGGTTAACTTGTGGGTGGATGAACCTCCTTCTTGTTTGAGAAGAAAGAAGAGAAAAAGATAGTTGTGAAGCCTAATGGCTCATTGTCGCTATCGGGTGTGGGTGCTGCACAAGATTGTTAGTAAACACATGCATATATGATTATGAAAGCATGTATCAACAAAATGTGCGCAACCATAGGCTTTATCGATGCACGGGTCTGCGCCCCGCTTTGTACAAAGGATTACATGCAACAGCGGCAAGACTTGTATAAAAGGGTGGTTGCCGAACGGATTCCGCAACCGCTACTCATGGGTAAAACTTACGAAGATGCTCTATGTTCCAGGAATTGCTCACCGGAAAGCCGTCTTTGGTCTCAAGGCGGATAGCGCCGGCCTAGTGACTCGCTTTACCCGATAAGGGCCTTCCCACTTCAAGGCCAACTTGTTGGAATTCTTGGCGGATTGAACGCGCCAAGAACAAGGTCGCTTCCTCAAGCTTCGTGCATTAACTTTGCGGCTATGGTAGCGACGCAAAGCTTGCTAGTAACGAGCAGCTCGCACAGCAGCCTCAAGACGATCTTCCGGAGGAGCAGCGCCATCTTGTCGCAGCTGCTCTTGCTCAAGCTCATCATAAGCGAGCACTCGAGGTGACCCGTGATACGAAGTTCCGTGGGGAGAACTGCCTCGCTCCGTAGATTAGAGCAAAGGGTGTCCGCCAGTGGCTCGATTTGGCGTCGCCCCGATCGACCAAAGAACCACGGCAGCCTCGATCCAGTTCCTTCCGCACTTGTGCAGCCTGTCGAAAGTTCTGGTCTTGAGTCCTCGCAGCACTTCAGCGCTTGCTCTTCGCTTGACCGTTGCTTCTCGGATGAGCAACGGAAGCAAAGCAGATCTTGGCGCCAAGATCTTGGGCGACGGCATGAAGGTGCGACTCGTGAACTGCGTATCGTTGTCGGTGATGATCCAGTTAGGAATCCCAAAACGGCAAACAATTGACCAAGAACTTGACGGTTGATCGGTTGTCACCTTCCTCACTGGTTCCACTTCCGCCACTTTGTGAACTTGTCGATTCATGGCGTACAGTACTCAAAGCCCCGACAGCTCGGGAAGGGGCCGAGGATGTCGAGCCCTGCATCGAGAAGGGCCAGGATAAAGGGATCGTCTGGAGAGCTTGAGCTGGCTGGTGTATCTGTCTTGAATGGAACTGGCACGCTTCACACTTTGTTACTTGTGCAGTTGCATCCTGGAGGGCTTCTGGCCAGAAGAAACCTTGCCGGAAAGTTTTGCCGGCAAGTGCTCTTGCGCCAATGTGGTGACCACATATGCCTCCGTGTATCTCTGCCAACAGCTTCTGTCCATCTTCACAGCAAATACACTTCAATTTCACTCCGTTGAGTCTTCTTCTGTACAGGATGTTGTCAACAAACTAGTACATACTTGACTGCCGGGCTACTTTTTCCGCTTCTTCTTGCTCTTCGGGAAGTTCTCCTGTCTGAAGGAAATGGACGATCTGCTGTGCCCAAGTTGGAGACTGTGGCTCGACAACGAGGACTAAAGGCTCATCTATCACTGCGGGACCATCAGCTTCTACGGCAAGGACCTGCGGGTCCGCCGGAGCTCGATGTTCCCCGTCAAACTTGCCGGAGCTAAGCTTGTCGGGAGCGTTTGCTTCAACGATACAAACTGATGGTTTGTCGGAGCAGATCGCTCCTCGCTGATATTCGCGCTGGTTTTAGGGACCTTCTTGGCGGCGGCTTCAGAGAGCTCGCCGGAAGTAGTCGCCGGAAACCAATTTTTCTTCTTGCTCTGTCTGTTGAAGGTGTCACGGTTGGTTGAGTCAGCTTGAGCACAAAAATCCCTGGTTCCACAGTAACTTAAGTGCGGCACATTTGGAGAGGCCATCAGCTATATCATTCTCGTGCTTTGGAATGTGTTCCATTTGCAGCCTTCAAAGTGCTCTTCGGTGGAGATCATTGGATGAATTCTTGCAGAGACTCCCCTCCTTCTCGGGCAAGCAGGTGGAGATCACTCTCCGGCCGTGAGGTTTGTGGTCACCGTGAAGGCGCAAACAAACTGGTGGCACAAATCTGCCCAAGAAGAAATAGAGCCATCCGGCAAGTGCATGAGCCAAGATCCGACATTTGGCTTGAGCACCAAGGGAAGTACTTGGCGAGGATCTTGTCGCCTCGCCCCCCGCAGCCTGCACCGCGATAGTGTAGATCTTTGAGGAACTCCGATGGGTGTGTCTCGCCGCCGCATTTCTCCGCACATCTGGTTTGAAGTTTTTCTTGTCGGGCCACCGGACTTGCCGCAGCTCATGAGTGAACGCAGGGCAACCCACCGCAGACGGCAAGTCGCTCGTTCCTTCGGGCGCATGCATATCGACAGTGGGCCCGGCGCTGGTCGATTGTGGCGCTTCTTCGGGCGCCGACACGGGTTCGAAGCGTCCTCTTGCCGCCGCCCGGAGAACTTGGCGTTGGTCGCGACGAAGCTCAGGATCCGGACGACGCCGTGGAGTCGCTGTCGAGGTGGATCCGCGAGTCGGCGATCTTGGCCCGGGGAAGGGAGTGTACGGTGGTGCACCCCGCAAGTCTCGCCGCCATCGGCTCGCGCTTTGTCGCTCGCCGCGCCGCGAAGCACAGCTGCCGTGGGACGCCGCCGCTGGCGGCCGATGAGACTTTGGATTGTGGCCCTCCATTCGCCGACCTTATCGGCCGCCGGAGGGTAATCGAGTAGCAACCGAGCTCGCCAAGGCTTCCGCTGGCGTGGTTACGGCAACGGCGACGGAGCGAAGAACGGATGTGCTCGACTCCTAACCAAGTTAGAGGAGCAGCATCCCGCCTCAGCGATCGCATTCCCACTCGCATCGCATTGGGGTGCATGCGGTCTCGAGGGCCTCGGATCCTCCAGCTTGGCCTTGATCCATGAGCGATGGCGCCACAGTATCGTGGCGCTGTCTGTCTCGCGCCTCCTGGGATGGACGCGGTGCAGATTCGGACGCCGACGCCCGCGCCGCGTTGTCCTTGGACCTGGCGGCATCGTGGGCTCTCTCAGCGACGCCGGTACCTCCGCAGCGTTTCCCCCACCGCCTGACGGCTCCGGTGGTGGTGGGTTCGACGCGGACGGCTCAGCTGCTGCCGAAGGCTTCTTCTCCGGCGCCATGTCGACGAAGGTGTCGATGAAGTTCTCAGGCGATCGCCGGATCAGGTTCGCGCAACCTCGCTGCCCCCCTACCTGGCGCGCCAAAGATGTCGGGGGTGAGCCGGTCATGCCCCACGAGCACCTATGGGACCCTGGTCCCTTGTGGTTCGGAGGGGGGGGGGGCGGAGATTGCACAAAGAGCGGATCGAGGCGACACACACGAACGGATTTTACCCAGCTTCGGAGCTCTCCGGAGAGATAATACTCCTACTGCTGCTTTCTGGATTATCTTGTGTTCTTGCTAGGGAGCAATGCGGGCTACAAGACCTAGCGTGAGTATGGTTTCCTATCGAGCCGAACCGAACCCCTTCTACGTTGCCCCCGGGCCTCCTTTTATAGGCTCAAGGGGTTACCACATATGGCAAGTAGACAAGTGTAGGGTAGTAAAAACATAGGTTGGTACACCGCTTGTACAAAGGTACAAGAACCTATACCTAACTCGACGGCAAGGGACAAGAGTCATCAATGCCCGCCTCGATGCCGCCTCAACAGTGTAACAGGGACCGTCAAGTGCGCCTCCGTTAAGCCACAATGGTAGCTTGTCACTGTTGTCGCTACTCTCGGCTGGCTGCACAGCCCCGACACGCTGCCCTGGGAGAGCCCGTGGTGACACGCTGGCGGGTGAGCTGGAGCGGAGATGGAGAGAGGTCGCCCGCCCCGGCAAGCGCCTTGCCGTGGTAGGAACCTTGTCGCGCTTGGGGGTTCGGTGCCCGCCAAGCCTTCCCGGCAAGCTCTTCTTGCCGGGGCCTTGTTTCCTTTGCGCCCTGAGTGGCCTTCCCGGCAAGCTCCTCTTGTCGGGTCTTGATTGCTTTGTTTTGAATGGCTCCAAAGGAGCTATCGAGGGTCTTGGCGGCCATCAAGCCGCCCGGCCGTAAGCGCTGAACCGTCTGCAGTAACGAAGTTCGGGTACTAGGGTACCCCTACTCTAGTACACCGACAACCGAGATCCCATCGGTGAGATCGAACTGATTAGGGTTTCTGGCAGTGGCTATGTCAAGTGAACTCGGTGGCGCCGGATAGATCAAATCAGTGGGGCCGAGTTTGACTTTAGGTTCAGGACATATGTGGAAAAGAGAAAGTGGTTGAGGGCTTTGGAGCATATCACTAAGAACTTTGAGCAAGCAAGCCATTAAGCAACACCTTATCCCCTTTTAATAGTATTGGCTTTTCCTATGGACTCAACGTGATCTTGGACCACAAAAATGAAAATGTAGAGTCCTGAGCTTTTGCCAATGTTTGTCCTTAGCATCTTGAAGGGTTCCACATCCTTTTGTCCATGCCACTCCAATGTTTAACTCATATGAAATATACTAGATAAAGGTATTAGTCCAATAAGAGATATGTTGCCATTAATTACCAAAATCACACAGGGAGCACTTGTGCTTTCAGCGCCGCCGTCAGCGACGAAGAGTAGAGCATGGGAGTTCGCCGGCGCTCGGGCCCTAGGAAGGCCACCACCCTTTCGCTCACGCTGAAGCAAAGCTTGGCGGGCTCAAAATTGTTGGTCGATTAGCCACTTGTAGGATCTGGAGGCGGAGACTACAAAGGAAAAGTTGGAGCTTCAATTCCCGAGGCTCATGGCCGACCGGAAATAGTCGAAGGGGCGTTGGGGCCATATATAGTAAGTTTATGATATGACTTAGTTCAAATATGTCTAAATGTAATTAATTTGCTCCGGTCTATATGAAAAGCACCTGATTTTTTCTAAAAATAGTTCAAGTATGAATGAATATCGTCTGGTTTGTTTAAATATCCATCAAATTCGTTCACCTTCATTAAATTTCTTCTGAACTACAGATAGACATATGCGGAAAGTATTGGATGGTCGTCTCCCACAACAATGTCCATGGACTAGTCCCCCTAGTCTGCGGACGGATGCAGTGTCTGTTTTGCGGCTCGGCCTTGGAGATGCCCTAAGAATCACATTGTATGCTTCTTCCGCTAAAAGACTATTCCATGCATCTTTAAACATTATATTATATGTATCACTACTCTTTCATTCGATTGAAGTGCGAAGCGTAAGTATGCGCCGGTGAAGGATGTTAGGGTGGCTTCTCACATGAACACTTCATGATCCAAACAAGGATAATTTAACACGTGGCAACACACCCGCATATGCACCTTATAGAGATAAGGGTAACCTAATTCAACATTTTCGAGACGGTAACCTAATTCGACATTTTCGAGACTTGAATATAAGTGAAGCGTACTGGCACATGAAGCAGGTTTTGTCAATATGTTTGCCCGTTGCAACGCACGGGCATATGTACTAGTGAGACAAAAACAAACAAACTAGGTTTCACGTTTATACATAACTTATTTTGGTGAACTACTATAATACATTAGCATGTATTGTAGTGCCAACTACATAATAAAATCACTTTTGGAACATATGTCCATGTAGCATGCCTACTGTATTGTCTATTTCTTCACATTCATTGATATGTAAGGATAAAGAGACATGGTTCAAAGTAAGATGAACATAGTATGACATCATTCATATCATGGGCAAACGGTTATAAAACAAACAGACTATTGTATGATTGTGTGGGCACGTGAACATCACAACTAGATTACAGATCAAGACCAAAAGAACATCGTTCATCTCTTTTAAACCGTGTAAGGTGAAATGATACGTTAAGACAACTGTGTATAAAAGTGAACAGAGTAACTGACATTGGTTGCAAACCAAGCAGTTGAATGAACACGTCATGGTAACAAGCCGTTCAAAGGAAGGAGGAGTAAGGACTTACCACAGCGGCTTGAACTGGCGTGCTCATGCCCTTCATCTTGCTGGTGTGGCAATCCTTGAAGATTTGCACTGCATTCGGTTCATGTTCTTTTTGGTCCGCACGGGATTTCCTCTGTATTTGGAACAAGTCAATATAGATATGATAATATGGCACAGGAAAAAGAAGGAAGTAGCAGCTATTTACAAGAGCCTCTCGCAGTGTGCAATATAGCTACGGGATCCTGGTGTCTATTGCAATTTCACTTTAGAACGGTTGGTCTTGTTCTTCAAACAGTTAGCCTAGAAGATACACTTGTAAGGCACATGCGCAAATACAAGTTCAATATGTGATTTGATCAAATACATATACCATACCTGATACTTTGGATCAGACCAGTGTTCAACAAGGGTTGTCCAGTCTTCATTTGTAATATATTCCGCTGGAGATGTTTGGGCGATTTCATTGTTAGCCTTGCCTTTAGAGTGAGTTTTTCTAAGGTGATACCGATACTGTCATAGAGAAGACTGGAAAACATGAGTGCATGCTTGTTTAATTGCATCATCTTTCAGCTCCAACTTGAACCTCATCTGTTGAAAAAAGACCGTGAGTATTATTAGGAGGAAGCTAGAAAGTATGGGACAGAGCAAGACAATATTATAAATTGCGATGAATAACATTACTTACGGATAAATGGTCAAGGAAGGTGTTAAACTCGGTGTCGTCTTTCTCATTCCTGTACTGGATCCACGTTGGGAGGATACGTGCATGACACCTAACAGCAATGGCTGCCTCTGATACTAACTTGGCTGACTCTATAGCATCACATGGCCTTTTTAAACCTGCCTCAAAATGGATCTCCATTCTTCCTCCTTTAGATTTTGTTAATCTGTCAAGCATTATCCCTGATGTCTGTTTCCGCTTGGGCCGTGGTGCTAGTTCAACAACAAATATGGAAAGTGTTAGTGCTCATCAAACTGTGAGAGTACATATAAAGGAGCATGCAACTGTAACTTGACTCGGTCAGGTACCATCTTGGTGTTGATGCCCATGAGGTCCATCTGATCTTGCCAAGTCCTGTTGAGTCAGCAATGCTTCGGAAGTAGTGTTAGATGTGAAGGCAGCTTGGGAACTGGCCAGTTGCAGTAACTCATGGAGATGCCGGTATAGTTGAAGCGGATGTTGCAGCTGGTGGAGCAGGTGATACTGTGTTTGTAGATTTAGCCGGTGGACTTCGACCTTCTACTGAACTATAAGTACCAGCAGAATCTCGAGGGCATATCCTTTTCCGTTGCACCCGACGAGTAACACCATTCCCTACTATATTCCTTTCCTTGCTCTTTTTTGACTTCGCCATGTCAAGCCGTACACACAAGACTAAAGAATAAAATCGCTCTTCAAAACTCAATGATGCATGATACAGACAAGCAATACCTTGATGCAAGACAACAGTATGAGTATGGAATATGTAACAAAAACAGGACGGCATGACATATTCATAGCTACGATGTGTAAACTAAGCACAAGGATTTTCAAGAAAATAGAAGTAATGCAAGCTAGACACCATATGAAAGATGCAACCAATATCACTCTGTCAAGTTAAAAGTGTCTTGTCATAAGTGGCATTTCGAAAAATTCGAAGCAGTACAACCTAGAAATCAATGCAAGATGCAACCACTATCAAACTGCAATCTTAAAAGTGTCCAATCACGAGTGACTGATGCGGGATACACAACAATAGTACTTTGATGTAAGAACATGGTATGATAGATAGATGTAGTGTATTCTAGACACAGAAAGGCATGTCATATGCACATGTATAACATATATACTTAGAAGGTGCAATTTAATCAAAAGAGAAGAAATACAGGTTAGACAGCATATGCAACATGAAACCAATTATCACACTATCAACTTAGAGCAAGCACCTGCGATGGTGGAGTATGGGAGATGAACTCATCATGTAGACTTGGGACTTCAATTGCATTAGCAATAGGAGTGGCAAATCTAGAGAGTCTCTGTTTGCGTCGGTCCGGAGGACCACCAACAGCCCCTAACTTACTCTTTTCCTTCCACTTTTCTGATATTTCCTTATGAAGTCAAAACCACAAGAAGATGAATAAAATTAGCTCAGCATAACTTGTTGACGCATGATACAGACGAACACTACTTTGATGTAAGGCAAGCGCAGGATAGGAGGATGGAATATATACAAAAAAAGACATCATTGCATATTCACACGTACGATAGGAGGATGAAATATGTATGAAAAACAGTAAGCAGAAGGCATTTCAACAAAATTAGAAGAAATGAAAGCTAGGCGCCATATCAACATGCGACCAATATCACTCTATCAGGTAAAAGTGTCTCGTCATAAGTGCCATTTCAAGAAATTAGAAGTAGTACAACATAGAAGACAATGCAAGATGCAACCTACATCACACTCCCAAGTTAAATGTATCTTATGGGTAATTGATTGTTGCAGGTATAAGTTGTAAGCTACGCAGATGCAATTCAACAAAATCAGAAGCAATACAAACTACACATCATACGGAACACGCAACCACATATAACAGTTCCAAGCTAGAGCAAGCACTGTGATAGTGGAGTAGGGGAGATGTGCTCATCATCTACATAGCTATGTTGACTGTCCAGCCTTGTGTCACTAAAAAAAATACACTTCCATGATGATACGTGTTTGTCACAGTAGGTCACGTTTTCTGTCATGCATGTACATCCATGACAAATTTATGACAGAATCAAGATAGTCATACCTGTGTTGTCGTAGAAGTGTTCCATGACATTACCAAAACTATCATCACGGAAGTGTCCACTTCCATGAGGATAAATCGCGCGTCACATAAGTGCTTTCGTCAAGGGTGACCGACACGTGGCATCCACCATAACGGAACGTTGTTAAGATATCGGGTCCGGTTTTGGATCCGATAACCTGTTAACAGCCCCGACCAACAGGGATTTTCCACGTGTAAAATCATCATTGGCTGGAGGAAACACGTGTCGGCTCACCGTTGGGACATATGTCATCCACTCATTGGACCCAAAGCGCCTATGATACGTCGACACGTGGCACGGCCCAACAGAGGCCCATATAGGTTAAAAAGGCCGGCCCAGTCAAAGGCCCGTAGTACTTACTCAGGTACTAGTGGGCCATCCCAATAACGACTTGCTTAATAAAGGCCCATTTACGGCCCGAAGCCAGATCTGGCCCATTAATTGTTCGCCGAATATTTGGGCCCATTTACGGCCCGAAGCCAGATCTGGCCCGTTAATTGTTCGCTGAATATTTGGGCCCAATTACAGCCCAGTGACTTTCGACCTGTTAGAGGCCCAATGTAGACATGGGCCCACTTCAGCCCGATGTGACTTTCGGCCTGGGAATGGCCCATGGTGCCCATGGGCCATATATGGTCCGACAGGACATTGGGCCCACTAACGGCCCATGATAAAGGTGGCAACAGTTAAGCCCAACATGACTTTGGGCCTGTTAAAGGCCTGTCGCATAATTCGGCCCGTTGATGTCTGTACTAAGCTTTCGGCCTCTTAAAGGCCCATGATATCAGTGGGCCAACTAAGGTCCGAGATATGTTTCGGCCTGGTAACTGCCCGTGATATAACTGGGCCCGAAAAGGCCCAGTCTACATTTCAGCCTGCTGAAGGCCGGTCGACGATTAGTGAAAATTGAGGCCCAATATGCATTTCGGCCTGCTAAAGGCCCATGGTTTCATCTGGGCCGTAACAGGCTAGTACAATATTCAGCGTGTTAATGGCCCAACGCTACCTGGGCCAAACTGAGCGCTGGGTCCACAAAAGGACCAACTAAAATATAGGCCGGTGTAAGTTGTGGGCCTCGCGCGAAGTGTGCAGGCCCCAATCATTCGGGCCCAAGAAAGATGCAGGAGGGCCAAATTGTGGCCCGCTAAACACCAGGCCCGTTAGAGGCGAATGTTTCGGCCCGGTCGACTACATCTGAATTTTTTCAGACAGCGAATGATGGCAGTAACTAGTAGGAATTAACAACAAACCTACTCTATACAATAACAAAATTACGACATAGTAACTAAGAATAAACCTACACTATACAATAAAGGATTTATGGTATATTACATCCACTGGGCATCGAAGTTCGCCACCAGTGATCATAAAGCGCAATGAAGAAGCTGATTACAAAAACTGGGCACCATTGCAGCGCAACAAAATAATACTGAACCGAGACCACATCCAAGACAGTGCAAGAAAGGTTAGCCTTGCGCGAGAACTGCTGCGCAAGCTGCTAAGCAAGGCTGTGAGACCGGCCTAGCATGTCGGTCATAGCTTCCAGGTGTAGCTGTTTAGCGATGAGGTTCTCATTGATGTTCTCCGCAATCTTTCTTAGAGATAGGACTTCAAGTCGAAGTTGAGTTGCAGAATGCCTTTCTGCTAGAACTTGGAACTGAAGAAGTCGAACCGATTCAGACAAAAAATTCTGTGAGCTTGTCTGACTACTAGTCTAAAGTAAGTTGAACACTGCATCAAGACAAGACTTTGGGGTTGTCTCGCTATATCTTCCAGATGTTTTGCCTTCTTTGCTGCAATATATGTTGGGTTTGTCGCACATCCTTCAGCAGACTTGTGCATGCCATCAGGCATACCACCCTGAAACAAAGCAGAGAGATGACATGTTTTGCACGTGTATAAACAAAGATGATAACTGTGCTGTCAATTCCAACCAATTTCAACTTAGAAAATACAGAGTAAGTTCAAAATATCAATAGCATAATTTGGCATTGTTCATAATGCGGAGAGCTTCACCACACTACTGGATTACCATGTCAACATAACAAGCATAGATGAAGGGCAAAGAAAATCATTGTATCTATTTTGGTTAATGTGCATGGCATGTTGTTCATATCATCAGCCACATCAGTAAGATAAAACAGGAGATGACAAGGTGCAAACGTGGGATGCTTCACCACACACTGCATTATAGATCCACAAAAACAAGCATACATATAGGGAGTATTGAGTATTGTGCATGGTATGAATAAGGAATTTGGTTTTACAAGTAAAACCTAGAACTTACGGTTCTTGCGAACATGCATTTTGGTAGAAACAGCAAACTAAACAGCAGTAAACGATAGGGAGTATGGGCAAATTAAACAGCAGTTGAGGATAAAGGCTTTAGAAGGATTGACTTACATTAACAGTTAACACCTGATTTATAATGCCCTTCTCCATGTCAAGGGAAGGATAAATCAAGAATTTCAGCACAGAATCTTCTTCATAAGCATTGCCTGTACTCTACATTTGTAGAGAGTAATTATAGATATGATAATACTGGAAGGGATAGAGGATAATGAAGATAAGATGCAGATTGATGCTACATAATCAACTACCAATCCCTGGAAGTACAAGCATTAGAGGACAAAATGTACTGACAAGAGCAATGGGCCACACTTCTGCACTGGCATTGTCTGTGTATTAAATATAGATATGATCTTTTTTAGTAAATGGTGGGCGAGGGAGAAAAGATGTAGAATGCTACACAATGAACCAATCCCTCTGCCCATAATACAAGAGTGTTTTGAACACTGGTGTACTATACAAAACATTCTTATATTATGGGACGGAGGGAGTAGCTGTTAATGTAAGTACAGTGATAGACGACGTTCAGTCCTTACAAGAGGACTGCAGAGCTAAACCTCTTCAAAAGCATTGGGTTGATTCTAAATTTATGTAAGAGTACATACGGATCTTATAATGTCCACCAAATGGACGATAACGAGGCTAACATGTGTAGTGATGCTACATAATAAAACAACTATGAAAGTAAGTATGGTCATACAGGGCAAGAGGTACTCACAAGAGCAATGCAGTGTGCATTATAGTTGCGAGATTCTGTGGTCCCTTGAGAACGAATGTTCTTCTGCTAACAGTTTTCGTACAAGTGAGACGTTAAGGCAAATGCAGAAATGTAGTTCAAATTGTGATGTGATATCATAGATAGTACCTTACGCTGCAGCCGAGACCAATGTGTAACAAGATTATTCCAGTCACCGTCGGATAAATGTAGCACCAGAGACTTTACAGAATTTTCATTTGGAGGCCTGCCATCGAAGTGCACTTGCCTCAGGTAGGAACGATACTTCATCAACGAGTGCTTGAAAAGCGCAACCAACCCTTGCTCGACTTCACAATCTAGTTTGGTCTTCGCCTATTTAAAAGAATGAAATCTTGTGTCTTCTGTCAGCAGAAACATATGCAGAAATGACCATGAATAACATTAGTACATTACTTACGCGTAAGTTGTGGAGGAAGACTTGAAATTGTTCTGTTTGTGCGGTATAATCTTTCCATGAAGGAAAGATGCGCACAAAGTTCCTGACAACAATATAAGCTTTGTCTTCTAAATTGGGAAGAAATGGAACAGGGGTCCTAATTTCTGCAATTGGGGCTCCTCTCTGGTTTGAAAAGGGATTCAGCAACTGGATTTGGTGTATTCTTTGCTGGAATGGGGTTTTTGCGTCGTAGAGCTGGTGCTATGTCAACTGGCATAATCATAATGTTTGCTGCAGTTGGGGTCTGCTGAGTTGGGGCATCAGAAATGACCAGTGTAGTAGGGCTAGAGTCTGCTAGAGTTGGGGTGTTTTGTGGGTCAGGTGATATTTGCAACTACACCTAATGGGCTATTTGATTTATCAGGTGCCACTACCTTTTCCTAATACTTTGCTTCTGCTCCTCCACGATCAGCAATCACCCTCTTCCTTTTGAACGTCTGATACACAAGAACAACATTTGAATGGATAAATATGGTATGATGATAGATGGAATATGTACTGAAAATGGATAGGCAGGCCGTATTCACATACAGGATGTGTACACTAAGCTAATGGCAGTTCAACAAAGTAGAAGCAATGCAAAGCATCAGTTGCAAGATATGTGCGACAAATATAACCTTGGAAAGTTAGAGCAAGCACCTTGATGGGTGAATAAGATAGGGCATTGTCAGTGTCAAAACCGGCGGATCTCGGGTAGGGGGTCCCGAACTGTGCGTCTAGGCGGATGGTAACAAGAGACAAGGGACACGATGTTTTTACCCAGGTTCGGGCCCTCTCGATGGAGGTAAAACCCTACTCCTGCTTGATTAATATTGATGATATGGGTAGTACAAGAGTAGATCTACCACGAGATCAGAGATGCTAAACCCTAGAAGCTAGCCTATGGTATGATTGTTCTTCGTCCTACGGACTAAAACCCTCCGGTTTATATAGACACCGGAGATGGCTAGGGTTACACAGAGTCGGTTACAATGGGAGGAGATCTACATATCCGTATCGCCAAGCTTGCCTTCCACGCCAAGGAAAGTCCCCATCCGGACACGGGACGGAGTCTTCAATATTGTATCTTCACAGTCCAGGAGTCCGGCCATCCGGACATCCCCTAATCCAGGACTCCGTCAATAGCCCCTGAACCAGGCTCCAATGATGACGAGTCCGCCGCGCAGATTGTCTTCGGCATTACAAGGCGGGTTCCTCCACCGAATACTTCATAGAAGATTATGAACACAAGGATAGTGTCCGGCTCTGCAAAATAAGTTCCACATACCACCGTAGAGAGAATAATATTTACACAAATCCAATCTGCTGATGTATTCCGCAGCATGACATCAGACCACGGCCAAGCCTTTATTTGAATCATTTTACTGTCCCACGTCAGCACGTTTAGCGAGGCGGTTTCCTTGGCACGTCTTGTCGAAGCATAGATCGTGTCCCCTTATTCCGGGATTCTCATCAATACGGGCGTGGGTAACCCAATCATGCCCGTTGGTATGTCTCCTCAATCGAAGGCGAGCCTCAAATGGTCACGGGGAGGGCTCTTGGTATTCAACCTTTTATAAAGAGACCAAGGCTGTACTCCTTTCTTTCAATCTCAATCAAATCCGCCTCTCACCTTGAGTTCCAACACCCAAAAGCTCCAGATTCAGGCCCTTCGGACCTTCGACGATGTTCGGCTCCGACCCTCAAGGCCGGTGGATGCCTTCCTCCGTTACGGAAGAAGACGTGCTAAAGCTAAGAGATGCCAGGTATCTAACCGGCGAAATCTCGCATAGGCTGCCTGCTCAAGGGCAGGTTATTCCCACTCCCAAGCCTGGTGAGAGCGTGGTGTTCGCGTATCACTTCCTTCGGGGGCTAGGCTTCTCGACGGACCCCTTCATGAGGGGGCTCATGTTTTATTATGGGTTGGAATTTTACAACTTGGCTCCGGAGTCCATCCTCCACATCTCATCGTTCATTGTCGTGTGCGAAGCCTTCCTCCGTATTACTCCTCACTTCGGATTGTGGCTTAGGACCTTCAAAGTAGAGCCGAAGATGATCGAGGGGCAGCACGCAGAGTGCGGAGGTGTTGTCATAAGCAAGAATGCTGACGCTCCATGGCTCGAGGGCTCTTTTCAAGAGGAGTTCAGCTTATGGCAACGAGAGTGGTTTTATATCACAGCTCCCAAGGGCACCAAGTGGGTGGCGCCACCTACCTTTCGCTCGGGTCCCCCACCACAGCTAGCGTCTTGGGTAAATAGAGGGTTTAACTGGGGGCCGTCCAAGGACGTGCCCTTGTTGCAGGGCCGCATTCGGGATCTCCTAGAAAGAGACATCAATCTGGTTGTAGTGACGCATGTCATGTTGATTCGCCGCACCTGCCTCGAAAACGCCGCCTCCGCTGTGGGAGCTTAATCCGAGGGACCACGAGCCTCCAACATTTTATGGGAGCGACGCCCATGGAGATGTACAAATTGTTCTTCGGATCACAAGCAATGTATCCGGACTCGACCGAGGACGCAGGTCTGAGCTGCAATCGCTCGGATACTCAAGTAAGTAGCCCTGTACCCGGACACGCTATCCGTATATTTATCATAAAATTGCCCTTAAAAGAGTTGTCCCTTAAACAGGAGTGGATAGCGAAAGCAAAGCTAATCAGGTGTCCGGCCCCCCTCCCTGAGACCACGCCGGATCCCGTGTTAACCAGGATGCTGGAGGTTGCGCCTTTGGAAGAAGGCGAAGGCGGGACAAGGAAACTACTGCCTCCCCGAAGGAGGCTGTCAGGAAAGGAGGAATCGAGAATTCCTCTATCCAGGGGAAGAAGAGGACTCTCAAGACCGGAGACAATGGTCTCAAAGCGGGGAAGAAATCTTCGTCGAGGGTCCTGCTGGGATGCCTCGCCAAGACTGTGCCCCCAAGGGGATCAGCCCTCCACCGAGCCATAAGTAGAGAGGGGAGTTTCAAAATAAGAGACATCCCTGTTCTATTTCTTAGGTAGATAACCGACATTTTACCTTGTAGTTCGGATCTCAGCCCTTCTCAGCAGAGCTCATCTTCAGGGGATCTTCGTCCGGAGATGATGGAGAGCGGAATGCCTCCCCCTGTCGTACCGCCTTGCGAGGCGGGCGACCCTGAGGTGTCGTCACGGAGGGTTTCTCCGAATCCGGCAGGGCCGGAAGGCAATCGTATGGCCCCCCAAGGTCCTCCGTGTCCGGCCTTCGAAAAAGGCCATCGGACGAGTCCAGCACCGTCCGGTGCACGGTCGGAGGAGCGTCTATCTCAGAAGAACACCGTGCGTTGATGGGTACGGTGATTGAAAGGATTTCATCCACGGAGAGCGGGTTGTACGAGGCCGTCAGGAGTTTACTGACAGGTTTTGAGGTACGCGAAATGATGTACCTTTTGACAGTTCCGCATATATGAGATGCGCCCTGTGTAGATAGTAGCCCCTGAGACTCGGTGTGTTGTCAAAAATGACGGCGCGTCGAGGATCATAATCCCAGGTATAATATGTCGCCTCCGTATGTAGGTGGCGAAGTGTTCAGTGGCTAGCCGGACTGACGAATTTGCCGAGCTAAAGCGGCAACTTGACGTGGCACTTGCTGACATCGCGCTTGTCATCAGGCGGCTTGACGAGGCACAAGGTATGTAATTTCTCCGAAGACACCTGGTAAGAGGAGCTTGATGCCCGTATCTTACAACATGTGTGCTTGATGCAGATGGTGCCGCTGCCATGGAGAACCTTCGGGCGGAACTTGCCCAAGACAAGGAGCAGGCCAGGAAAAGTGATGCGGCTGCCTTAAAGGCAGCTGAAGAGCTGAAAGCCGAACAAGCTGCTCACTGCCGAAGCAGGAAGGAAATGGCCGAGATGGCTGTGAAGTTGAAGAATGCTGCCGACCGTTGCAAGCTTCTTGAAAAAAGAAGATCGGGCAGAACAGAAGGACCTGAAGAAGGCCACTACCGAGGCCAAGGATGCTCGCTCTGGGATGAGAGCTATGAAGGAGGAGCTACGTCAGGCCGGGGATATCGCGGCTGGAAAGCCCTTTGTGCTGCGGATGAAGTTCGGGGATCCTAAATATGCTCCGTTGGACCGGCTGTGGAGTGCGGCGGTGTAACACCCCGGGCGTAACTTTCCATATTTGTAACTCCAACTCTTGCCATTTTCGGCATTGTGATATGATATTCCCTCCGTGGTTGGGTTTTTCTTCATTTTGCATTTTGTCCATGTCATGCATTTTATATCATGTCATCATGTGCCTCGCATTTGCATACGGGTTCGTCTCATGATTCCGAGCATTTTTCCGTTGTCCGCTTTTGCAATCCGACACTCCTATCTCCCCGGCGGCCCTTTTACGCTTTTTCCGTAAAGGGTACTAAACATTCTCGAAATGGACCGAGGTTTGTCTAGTTGCCTTGGTATACCACCGTAGACCACCGGTCAAGTTTCGGTCATTTGGAGCTCGTTTGGTACTCCAACGGTTAACCGTGACTCTCGCAAAGGCCTCTTTTAAGTTGCAGCCCAACACCCCTTCAAAACAGCCCATTAACCCATCTAAGTCACTTCCATGCTCTCCTTCGTTCGATCACGATCGTGGGCGTAAAACTACACCTCATTTGGACTCTCCTAGCTCCCTCTATGCCTATTTAAACACCTCCCCAAATTCGCGGATCATTCCACCCCTCAAACCTAATTTTCCCCTCCGCGCCTTGACGACGTCCGCCCTTGCCGGACACGTCCGCCCGCAGCTGCGTAATCTCTCGCTGCCACGTGGGCGCCGCCGTCTCCAGCCGCCAGCTGAGCCCATGACCAGCGAGGCCCTCCCTGCCTGGTCGCTGCCGCCATGGCACCCGAGCCCAGCGCTTCGCTCCGCCTCGCCTCAGCCCTGCCGGCCCCGCTCCGCCCGCCTGCACAGACCGGCCGGCCTCCTCTGCCGCCTCGCCGCCAGACTGCCGGCCCCCCGCCGCCGCGCCGGCCGGCGCTGCCGCCACCTCCTCCGGCCCGGCGTCCCCTCTCCTCTCCCTCCGGCGAGCCGCGCCACGCCGCCGCCCGTCGCCATCCCGATCCGGATCGGTCGGATCCAGCCGAGCCCGTTGACTTTCTCTTCCCCCCCCTCTTTTTCTTCTAAGTTTTTTGCACCCTGTGTTTATTTTGTGTCTGTTTCAACATAGTATAACTTTGCATCTGTAGCTCCATTTTGCGCGTATAATATATCAATATGTTCGTCTCGAAGAGTAGATCATTTCATCTCATTGCATCATTTTCATTTGAGCTCATCTTGATGCCCGAAATGCTGTTGGAAGAGGGCTATGTGATGTTAGTTTCTGTTTCTTAACAGAACTTGCACTTTGTTATTTTGCCATGATTGATGTGTGCACCCTATGAATTTGAGTCCTACATGTGTTTTGTAATATGCCATGCCATCTTTCCAGGGGTGTATGCCATTTATTTTGTGATCTATGTGGTGACTAGCACAAGCATGCAAAGTAGGTGTCCTGATGTTGCTGTTTTCAGCCCTGTTTAGCTGATATTTTGATGCCATGTTAACTTGATGCTACCGAGAGATCCATGCATATTTTGAGATACTTCAGTAAGGATGTTTTGTTAAAAATGTCTTTCTCTATCCATCCATGCCCTTGTTTGCAATTATCGAGTGCCATAGCTTGAGTCAATCGAGCTCTACTTTTGCTATCAAATGTTTCCTGGCAGATTGTTTACATGTTATTCAATTTTGCCAAGGTTGTTGTGGTTGATCCATGTATGCTATGTTATTGTTCTTGCCATGTGTGTCTTCTATGCCATGTCTTCTTGATGTATGTATGCTTAGTTTATCATATAAGGCTATGTAGTGAGTGCATTGAGCTTGTAAACATGCCTACTTGTTATCTGTTTTTGACATGCCATGTTGCTGAATCTGTTAACGAAACTTTCAATATTGACATGGGTGTTACTATATTTTCTGATCCTGTTTGGCTTATGGTCAGTAAGGGACTTTTGTTCTATGCTTTGAGTAGATTCATGCCATGCCATTTTTGCTATTTTAAGGCCATGTAGCATGTAGTTTTGCTGCTCTGAACATTGCAACCTGATGCTGTTTTTGCCATGTTCAGCCTGATATTTTGTGCACTTTTGCCATGCTTGTTTGAACCTGTTATGATGTGATCTAGCCGTAGCTCAGTGCTCATCTTTTATCAAGCATCTTGTGTAGATCACTGCCATATACTTTGTTGATACGTTTGGGTGCAGTAACTTAATTTCTTGTTGCTTGCTAAATGGCATCATGCTGTTAATGGCAGATTTGTGCCATTCTTGTTTTGCTCGTCATTTGCAAACCGTGCATCCGATTCCGGTGATCTTTATATCGATTTGAACCGAAATCATCTCATCTTTCCAGTGGCATACTTGGTTTGCCAAGTTGATGCCTGGTTCATCATTTCCTTCCGAGCGCATATACGCATTGCATATCACATCCCGCATATCATGTCATGTTTTGCATCATGTTGATTGTGCATTGCACCGTGATTTATTGTGGTTCCTTTGTTTGTGTTGTTGCTTTGGGTAGAGCCGGAGACGAGTGCGTGAACGAGGAACCTGTTGAGAACGCTTACGAGGATCAAGCTTTCGACAACTCGAGAACATTGCGTGCAAGATGACCATACCCTCGAAATCACTTCTATCTTTGCTATGCTAGTTGCTCGCTCTTTTGCTATGCCTATGCTGCGATGCCTACCACTTGCTATATCATGCCATCCATATTGCCATGTCAGCCGCTAACCATCCTTTCCTAGCAAACCATTGATTGGCTATGTTATCGCTTTGCTCAGCCCTCTTATAGCGTTGCTAGTTGCGGTGAAGTGAAGTTTGTTCCTTGTTGGAACATGGAGTTGTTGTTCCTTATTGGAACATGTTTACTTGTTGGGGATATCACAATATATATCTGCTATAATTAATACATCTATATACTTGGTAAAGGGTGGAAGGCTCGGCCTTATGCCCGGTGTTTTGTTCCACTCTTGCCACCCTAGTTTCCGTCATACCGTGTTATGTTCCTTGTTTTCGTGTTCCTTACACGGTTGGGTGATTTATGGGACCCCTTGACAGTTCGCTTTGAATAAGACTCGCCCAGCAAGGCCCAACTTTGGTTTTACCATTTGCCACCTAAGCCTTTTTCCCCGGGTTTTCGCGAGCCCGAGGGTCATCTTTATTTAACCCCGGGCCAATGCTTCTCTCGAGTGTTGGTCCAAACTAGAGCCACTTGCGGTGCCACCCGAGGCAACTTGGGGCATCTTGGTTGCCGACGAGAGTTCATCCGGATGTGCCCTAAGAACGAGATATGTGCAGCTCCTATCGGGATTTGTCGCACAATCGGGCGGCTTTGCTGGTCTTGTTTTATTGCTGTCGAAATGTCTTGTAGTCCGGGATTCCGAGATTGATCGGGTCTTCGGTAGAAGGAATATCCTTCGTTGACCGTGAGAGCTTATAATGGGCTAAGTTGGGACACCCCTACAGGGTAATATCTTTCGAAAGTCGTGCCCGCGGTTATGAGGCAGATGGGAATTTGTTAATGTACGGTTGTAGAAAACCCGAAGTTGACCTCAATTAAAATACACATTCAACCGCGTGTGTAACCGTGATGGTCTCTTCTCGGCGGAGTCCGGGAAGTGAACACGGTGTTGGAGTTATGTCTGACGTAAGTAGTTCAGGATCACTTCTTGATCGCTACTAGCTTCACGTCCGTGCTTTGCTTCTCTCCTCGCTCTCTTTTGCGAATGTAGCCACCATATATGCTAGTCGCTTGCTGCAGCTCCACTTTACTACTCTGTCCTTCCTATAAGCTTAAATAGTCTTGATCTCGCGGGTGTGAGATTGCTGAGTCCCGTGACTCACAGATTCTACCAAAACAATTGCAGGTTCCGATGATGCGGTCAGGTGGCGAACCGAGCTCAAGTGGGAGTTCGACGAGGAACGTGGTCGTTACTATGTGTCTTTTCCTGATGATCAGTAGTGGTGCCTAGTTGGGACGATCGGGGATCTGTGTAGCATTTGGGGTATCTTCTTTTATTTTGGTTCCGTAGTCGGACCTTGAGTGTACTCAATGATGGATGTTTATTTATGTATTGTGTGAAGTGGCATCGTAAGCCAACTATGTATCTCTTTCCTTATGTATTACATGGGTTGTGTGAAGATTACCTCACTTGCGACATTGCTTTCAATGCGGTTATGCCTCTAAGTCGTGCTTCGACGTGGGAGATATAGCCGCATCGGGATACTAAGTTGGTAATCGAGCCTTCCCACTTAGGAGCCCCTACTTGATTGTTTGTCTGGCGTTGTTGAGTCTAGAATGGAAAATGTTTTGAGTCTTAGGATTATATATATCGGAGAGTAGGATTCTTTTACTCCCCAGTCCTTAAATCGCTCTGGTGAGGTATCCTTACGTAGAATTTTGACTCTCCTCTCCTCAAATTTCACTAAAATTTTTTTTAGGATCACGTGGGTATCTTGGAATCGTTCCGATGGTTTTGTGATGAGAACATTGTTCTTGGTGCCTCCTGACATTTAGGGGTTGTGGTAGTGTCCCGGGAGTTGAGCTCCGAGGTGTTGTCGTCACAATTTTATCGTTGCGATTCGGAATACCGAGTTTTGCCGACATCGAAATCTCTTTTGTGCAGTTGTTGGTGAGATAACCCCGATAACCCGAAGATGGGGCGAGCTCGGGAGTATTGCCATGACTTGTATAACGGATGTTTTCAAGGTCGAGGTACACGATTTCGAGGATTTCTTGGTTATGTGTTGACGGATGGATACTTTGGATCTAGGTATTGTTAGTTTGGGTGATATATTTTGTGTCCCTCGTATCCCCAACACCAGATTGCATAACCAGAAAGTTTCGGAGTTTATAGGTGGGAATTCTAGTAGCTTACGTGATATTCTTTCCGACGGATGTATGATTTGGGATTGGGGTTCAACGTCTAGTGGTCCGCCCATTCACGGTCGATTCTGATGGTCACGAGGCATCTTAAAGAATCCTTGGCTATGCTGATTCGGGACGTCTTGTTTGTCATTCGTGACGTCCGCTATACGTCGTGTCCGTGTGGGCCCCACCACGAACACTTTGGGCGTAAATCTCTATCATGTGTTGTTCCGCTCATTCTAGAAGCCAATCTTTTGTTTTCAGTTGTGATATTCGATTTGTTTCTAAGGCAGATGTTGTTTCCATATCTTTATCTAAGTGGCTTCTCACCTTAATGGATGTGTGATGATTAACTTTGAATTCATTCGCTCATTCTTGTTCAATGTTTATTGTGAAGACTATATGTTGCAATTTCTATCCGTTGATTCTACTTATCTTTTGTCTATCAAAGGACTAACGGATGTCACCCTCTTCAGATGGCTCCGCCAACGCGCGTCGAATCCGGATCGCAATGATGGGGATCGGTCGAACCTCCACCTCCACCTCCACCTCCGGAGGCCCGGCAAGCTATCATGGCAGCCACCAATGCCAATGCTCGATGATTTTGTAGCTTTTGCAAGAACGCACTCAGGGCAAGGCAGTCAAGGAAATCAAGGTCAAGGCAACAACCAGCCGCACTTTGCTACTCTCAGTCAGTTCCTCGCTAATCAGCCGGTGTCTTTCAGTTTCTGTGTCGAGGCCACAGACGCTGACGATTGGTTAGTGGACATCTGCAAGCATTTCGATTGTAGCAATGTCAGACCTGAGGACTTTGTCAAGTTTGCATCGTTTCAACTCAAGGATCAAGCTCTTTGAGTGGTACCAGAATACAAAGATTCCAGAGGAGGTCGTGTCATTACTTGGGATGAGTTCCGCCGAGATTTCAGAGCTCATCACATTCCGAAAAGTGTTGTTGAGAGCAAGCGTGAGGAGTTCCGCAATCTCAAGCAAGGCAACATGTCTGTCTATCAATACAATATCCAGTTCCAGAAGCTCGCTTGTTTTGCTAAGCAAGATGTACCTGATGAGAAGAGTATGATCTATCAATTCAGAGGTGGTCTGAGAGAAGATCTGCAATTAGCTCTTGTGCTTTTTGAGCCAGATAAGTATGATGAATTCTACAACATGGCACTGAAGCAAGAAGCTGCCCAGCTCAAATGTGAGGCTTCTAAGAAGAGAATCAGGGATGCAGTTCAGTCTTCTTCTTCCTCTCAAGTGGCAGCTAAGCAGCAGAAGTTCTACCTTCCTCCTCCTCCGTTCCGTCGGCCTTATCGTGAGAAGAACTCAGGTGGCCG
The DNA here is from genome assembly GCA_021605205.1 of Aegilops longissima. NCBI lineage: Eukaryota > Viridiplantae > Streptophyta > Magnoliopsida > Poales > Poaceae > Aegilops > Aegilops longissima. The sequence continues at coordinate 656,498,417 of CM038682.1, read as the reverse complement.
TGGATCTTCCCACCCACCCAACCCAAGCTATCGTAACAAGTCTAATTCTCAAGCTCCAAGGTCAAGTGCTCCTTACCACCGACCGCTCTCTGAGGTGACTTGCAACAAGTGTCAGCAGAAAGGTCACTATGCGAACAAGTGCTTCAACAAGAGGCGCCTTTCGCCTCCTCCTCCTGTAAAATCTTCTAGCAATGCAGTGGTCAAGCATAATCCCAAGTTTGCAAAGGTCAATATGATGAATGCAACTCAAGCAGAGGATTCTTCTGATGTGATCATGGGTAATCTCTTAGTTAATGATATTCCTGCAAAAGTCTTATTTGATACTGGTGCATCGCTTTCTTTCATTTCGAGACCTTTTGTTGCCAAGCATGAGTTTGTGACGGAAAAGATTCCTATTCCGTTGAAGATTGTGTCCCCGGTTAAGCAAATGACATCTAATGTTTGCGTCCCGGATGTTTCTATCAAGATGGGCGATTATAGGTTTCTGTCTAAACTAGTTGTTCTCGGCGACTCGGATATTGATCTTATTCTCGGAATGGACTGGCTTTATCAGCACAAAGCTCAGCTTGATTGTGCTGCCAGGGAAATTCATTTGACTCACTCTTCTAATGATGTGATCATCTATGCCTTCGTGATGAAACCATTCGTTGTTTTCTCTCAATGAGAAGGGCGAATTGGATGCTATCTCTCGATTCCATCGTTTGTGAGTACCAAGATGTCTTTCCGTAAGAGCTTCCGGTATGCCTCCTCATCGCCGCTTGAGTTCGTTATCGATCTTGAGCCCGCATCGAACCCGCTTGCAAGCGTCCATACAAGCTTGGACCTGATGAGCTGAAGGAATTGAAGAAGCAGCTCGATGAACAAGAGCGTCTGGGTTTGATCGGACGAAGTTCATCTCCTTGGGGTTGTGGTGTTCTTTTGTCCAGAAGAAGGATGGCACGGACCGACTTTGTGTCGATTACCGTCCATTGAATAAGAAGACAATCAAGAACAAGTATCCACTTCCCAACATCAATGAGCTTTTCGAGCAACTCAAAGGTGCTAAAGTGTTCTCCAAGCTTGACCTTCAGATGGGGTATCATCAGATTCGCATTCGTGAACAAGATATTCCCAAGACAGCATTCGAACAAGCTTTGGTTCTTATGAATATACTGTCATGTCTTTCGCCTTGTCAATGCTCCTCCAACATTCTCTCGGATGATGAACTTCATCTTCAACCCCTACACCAATGAATTCATCTTGGTCTATCTTGATGATATTTTGGTCTTTCCAAGAATAAGAAGGATCATGCCAAACATTTGCGATTGGTGCTAGACAAGCTCGAGAGTACCAATTCTATGCTAAGTTCTCCAAATGTGAATTTTGGCTTGATGAAGTGCTTTATCTTGGTCATATCATCTCCGCCAAGGGCATCGCAGTTATCCCGAGAAGGTGTCCGCAATTGTGAATTGGGAACCTCCTCGAATGTCAAGCAGCTCCGCAGTTTTCTTGGTCTTGCAAGCTATTGTCAAGATTCGTTGAGAATTTCTCCAAGATTGCAAAGCCTCTTTCCAACCTTCTCCGAAGCATGTGAAGTATGTCCGGTCTCCCGAGTGTGACGTTGCTTTCAATACTCTCAAAGAGAAACTCGTCACAGCTCTGCCTTGACTCCTCTGATGAATCCAAGCCATTTGAAGTTTTTCGTGATGCTTCTCTTCAAGGTCTCGGTGCTGTGTTAATGCAAGAGAAGAGAGTTGTGGCCTATACCTCTCGCCAGTTGAAGCCCAACGAAAAGAACTACCCCACTCACGATCTTGAGTTGGCGGCAGTTGTCCATGCATTGATAACATGGAGACATCTCTTGTTGGGAAGGAAAGAGGACATTTTCACCGATCACAAGAGTCTCAAGTATATCTTCACTCAGCCCAACCTCAACCTCAGGCAGACTCGATGGGTCGAAATGATTCAAGAGTACAACCCAAGTATTGAATATACTCCGGGCAAGGCCAATGTCATTGCAGATGCTTTGAGCAGGAAGGCTTACTGCAACAGTTTAATCCTCAAGCCTTTTCAGCCGGATCTCTGTGAAGCTTTCCGCAAGCTGAATCTTCAAGTTGTTCCTCAAGGCTTTCTTGCCAACCTCATAGTCTCTCCTACTTTGGAAGATCAGATTCGTGAGGCTCAACTTCTGGATACCATGGTGAAGAAGGTGAAACGTGGTATCGACAAGGGCATTTCCAAGTACAAGTGCTTCCACATTGATGACAAAGATACTCTTTTCTTTGAGGACCGGATTGTGGTTCCTAAGGGTGATCTGAGAAAAGTCATTATGAACGAGGCTCACAATTCGCTTCTATCCATTCATCCTGGAAGTACGAAGATGTACCATGATCTCAAGCAGTCATATTGGTGGACTCGAATGAAGCGAGAAATTGCTCAATTCGTGAATGAGTGTGATGTCTGCAGAAGAGTGAAAGCAGAACGCCAAAGACCAGCTGGTCTCCTTCAACCTCTTGCTATTCTAGAATGGAAGTTTGATCATATCGAGATGGACTTCGTGACTGGTTTTCCTAAGTCCAAGCGTGGAAATGATGCTATCTTCGTTGTCATTGACAAGCTTACTAAAGTGGCTCATTTTCTTCCTATCAAAGAATCCATCACAGCAGCTCAGTTGGCAGAGCTATACACCTCCAGGATTGTCTCCTTGCACGGCATTCCACAAGTGATCTCTTCAGACCGTGGCAGCATCTTTACCTCCAAGTTTTGGGATTCTTTTCAGAAGGCCATGGGCACCAACATTCGTTTCAGCACAGCTTTCCATCCTCAAACAAGTGGCCAAGTTGAGCGAGTTAATCAAATCCTTGAAGATATGCTCAGGGCTTGTGTCATTTCTTTCGTATGAAGTGGGAAGATTGTCTTCCATATGCCGAAGTTCTCCTACAACAACAGCTTCCAAGCGAGTTGGGCAAGGCCCCATTCGAAATTCTCTATGGCGAAAGTGCCTTACTCCTCTCAATTGGTGCGAGACATGTGAACGCCAACTTCTTGGCAATGACTTGATCACGAAGCGTAAGAAATGTGCAAAGTCATTCGTGAGAATCTCAAAGCCGCATAATCGCGCCGGAAGAGCTACTATGATGATAAGCACCGTGATGTGGCTTTTGAAATCGGAGACCATGTCTACCTCGCGTCTCTCCAATGAAAGGCACTCGCCGCCCGGTATCAAAGGAAGCTTGCCCCTAGATACGTGGGTCCTTTCAAGATCATTGGCAAAAGAGGCGATCTCGCCTATCAACTTGAGCTTCCATCCAACTTTGCAAACGTGCACGATGTGTTCCACGTGTCACAGCTTCGCAAGTGCTTCAAGACTCTGAACGCACTATCAACTTCAAGAGATTGACCTTCAAGAAGATCTCTTATCATGAGCACCCCGTTGCTATTCTTGAAGAAACCGAGCGCAAGACTCGCAACAAGTCAATCAAATTCCTGAAAGTGAAGTGGTCACACCATTCCGACCGAGAAGCCACCTGGGAGCGCGAGGATCACCTCCGTTCCGAATATCCGGAGTTCTTTCAGTCCTAGATCTCGGGACGAGATCCTCTTGTAGTGGTGGAGTGTTGTAACACCCCGGGCGTAACTTTCCATATTTGTAACTCCAACTCTTGCCATTTTCGGCATTGTGATATGATATTCCCTCCGTGGATGGGTTTTTCTTCATTTTGCATTTTGTCCATGTCATGCAATTTATATCCTGTCATCATGTGCTTCGCATTTGCATACGTGTTCGTCTCATGATTCCGAGCATTTTTCCCGTTGTCCGTTTTGCAATCCGACACTCCTATCTCCCCCGGCGGCCCCTTTTACGTTTTTTCCGTGTGCGGGTACTAAACCTTCTCGAAATGGACCGAGGTTTGTCTAGTGGCCTTGGTATACCACCCGTAGACCACCGGTCAAGTTTCGGTCATTTGGAGCTCGTTTGGTACTCCAACCGTTAACCGGCACTCTCGCAAAGGCCTCTTTTAAGTTGCAGCCCAACACCCCTTCAAAACAGCCCATTAACCCATCTAAGTCACTTCCATGCTCTCCGTCGTTCGATCACGATCGTGTGGGCGAAAACTACACCTCATTTGGACTCTCCTAGCTCACTCTATGCCTATTTAAACACCTCCCCCGAAATTCGCGGATCATTCCACCCCGAAACCCTAATTTCCCCTCACACAAGGCCAGACGCGTCCGCCCGCGCCCGGACACGTCCGTCCTGCCGCCGCGCCAATCTCTCGCTGCCATGTGGGCGCCGCCGTCTCCAGCCGCAGCTGCCCATGAGCCAGCATGGGCCCTCCTGCCTGGTCGCCCGCCCGCCATGGGCGCCTGAGCTCGCCCCGCTCCGCCGCCGCCGCACCGGCGGCCCCGCTCCGCGCCTCGCCCGCCACAGACGGCCCTCCCTCCGCCGCCCGCCGCCCACCGGCCGGCCCTCCTCCGCCGCCTCGCCCGCAGCCTTGGCTGGCCCGCCGCCCCGCCCTCGCCCGGCAGCGCCATCGCCACCTCCTCCGCCCGGCGTCCCTCTCCTCTCCCTCCGGCGAAGAGCAGCGCCGCCGCCGCCCGTCGCCATCCCGATCCGGATCGGTAGGATCCAGCCGAGCCCGTTGACTTTCTCTTCCCCCCCTCTTTTTCTTCCACGTTTTTTGCACCCTGTGTTTATTTTGTGTCTTTTTCAACATAGTATAACTTTGCATCTGTAGCTCCATTTTGCGCGTATAATATATCAATATGTTCGTCTCGAAGAGTAGATCATTTCATCTCATTGCATCATTTTCATTTGAGCTCATCTTGATGCCCGAAATGCTGTTGGAAGAGGGCTATGTGATGTTAGTTTCATTTCTTAAATGAACTTGCACTTTATTATTTTTGCCATGATTGATGTGTGCACCCTATGAATTTGAGTCCTACATGTGTTTTGTAATATGCCATGCCATCTTTCCAGGGGTGTATGCCATGTATTTTTGTGATCTATGTGGTGACTAGCACAAGCATGCAAAGTAGGTGTCCTGATGTTGCTGTTTTCAGCCCTGTTTAGCTGATATTTTGATGCCATGTTAACTTGATGCTACCGAGAGATCCATGCATATTTTGAGATACTTTAGTAAGGATGTTTTGTTAAACATGTCTTGCTCTATCCATCCATGCCCTTGTTTGCAATTATGGAGTGCCATAGCTTGAGTCAATCGAGCTCTAATTTTGCTATCAAATGTTTCCTGGCAGATTGTTTACATGTTATTCAATTTTGCCAAGGTTGTTGTGGTTGATCCATGTATGCTATGTTATTGTTCTTGCCATGTGTGTCTTCTATGCCATGTCTTCTTGATGTATGTATGCTTAGTTTATCATATAAGGCTCTGTAGTGAGTGCATTGAGCTTGTAAACATGCCTACTTGTTATCAGTTTTTGACATGCCATGTTGCTGAATCTGTTAACGAAACTTTCAATATTGACATGGGTGTTACTATATTTTCTGATCCTGTTTGGCTTATGGTCATTAAGGGACTTTTGTTCTATGCTTTGAGTAGATTCATGCCATGCCATGTTTTGCTATTTTAATGTCCTGTAGCATGTAGTTTTGCTGCTCTGAACCTTGCAACCTGATGCTGTTTTTGCCATGTTCAGCCTAATATTTTGTGCACTTTTGCCATGCTTGTTTGAACCTGTTATGATATGATCTATGAAGGAAATATGCCCTAGAGGCAATAATAAAGTTATTATTTATTTCCTTATATCATGATAAATGTTTATTATTCATGCTAGAATTGTATTAACCGGAAACATAATACATGTGTGAATACATAGACAAACAGAGTGTCACTAGTATGCCTCTACTTGACTAGCTCGTTAATCAAAGATGGTTATGTTTCCTAACCATAGACATGAGTTGTCATTTGATTAACTGGATCACATCATTAGAAGAATGATCTGATTGACATGACCCATTCCGTTAGCCTAGCACTTGATCGTTTAGTATGTTGCTATTGCTTTCTTCATGACTTATACATGTTCCTCGTAACTATGAGATTATGCAACTCCTGTTTACGGAGGAACACTTTGGTGCTACCAAACGTCACAACGTAATCGGGTGATTATAAAGGAGTACTACAGGTGTCTCCAAAGGTACATGTTGGGTTGGCGATTTCGAGATTAGGTTTTGTCACTCCGATTGTCGGAGAGGTATCTCTGGGCCCTCTCGGTAATGCACATCACTATAAGCCTTGCAAGCAATGTAGCTAATGAGTTAGTTATGTAATGATGCATTATGTAACGAGTAAAGAGACTTGCCGGTAACGATATTGAACTAGGTATTGGATACCGACGATCGAATCTCGGGCAAGTAACATACCGATGACAAAAGGAACAACGTATGTTGTTATGCGGTTTGACCGATAAAGATCTTCGTAGAATATGTAGGAGGCAATATGGGCATCCAGGTTCCGCTATTGGTTATTGACCAAGAATAGTTCTAGGTCATGTCTACATAGTTCTCGAACCCGTAGGGTCCGCACGCTTAAGGTTTCGATGACAGTTATATTATAGTTTATGAGTTTTGATGTACCGAAGGAGTTCGGAGTCCCGGATGAGATCGGGGACATGACGAGGAGTCTCAAATGGTCGAGACGTAAAGATCGATATATTGGACGACTATATTCGAGTTCGGAAAGGATCCGAATGATTCGGTATTTTCGAGTACCGGAGAGTTACGGGAATTCGCCGGGAGAAGTATTGGGCCTTATTGGGCCCTGGGAAAGAGAGAGGGCTGCCTAGGGCAGGCCGCGCCCCAAGGCCTAGTCCGAATTGGACTAGGGGAGGGGCCGCACCCTTCCTCCCTTCCCTTCCTTCTCTCCTACTCCTACTAGGAAAGGAGGAGTCCTACTCCCGGTGGGAGTAGGACTCCCCCTGGCGCGCCTCCTCCTCCTTGGCGGCCCTCCCTTGCTCCTTTATATACGGGGCAGGGGGCACCCCATGACACACAAGTTGATCTACGGATCGTTCCTTAGCCGCAGCGGTGCCCCTCCACCATATTCCACTTGGTCATATCGTCATGAGCTTAGGCGAAGCCCCGCGCCGGAGAAGTCATATCGTCGCGGGGCTTAGGCGATGCCCTGCGTTGGTGGAGCATCATCATCGCCACCACGCCGTCGGTTGACGGAACTCATCCCCGACACTTTGCTGGATCGAGTCCGGGATCGCCATCGAGCTGAACGTGTGCAGAACTCGGAGGTGCCGTAACGTTCGGTGCTTGGATCGGTCGGATCGTGAAGACGTACGACTACATCAACCGCGTTGTTATAACGCTTCCGCTTTCGGTCTACGAGGGTACGTGGACAGACACTCTCCCCTCTCGTTGCTATGCCATCACCATGGTCTTGCGTGTGCGTAGGAAATTTTTTGAAATTACTACGTTCCCCAACAGTGGCATCCGAGCCTGGTTTTATGCGTTGATGTCATGTGCACGAGTAGAACACAAGTGAGTTGTGGGCGATATAAGTCATACTGCTTACCAGCATGTCATACTTTGGTTCGGCGGTATTGTGAGATGAAGCGGCCGGACCGACATTACGCCAGACGCTTACGCGAGACTGGGTTCACCGCCGAGCACTAGTTGCTTAAAGGTGACCGGCGGGTGTCGCTTCTCTCACTTTAGTTGAACTGAGTGTGGCTACGCCCGTCCTTGCGAAGGTTAAAACAGCACCAACTTGACAAACTATCGCTGTGGTTTTGATGCGTAGGTAAGAACGGTTCTTGCTCAGCCCGTAGCAGCCACGTAAAACTTGCAACAACAAAGTAGAGGACGCCTAACTTGTTTTTGCAGGGCATGTTGTGATGTGATGTGGTCAAGACGTGATGCTATATTTTATTGTATGAGATGATCATGTTTTGTAACCGAGTTATCGGCAATCGGCAGGAGCCATATGGTTGTCGCTTATTGTATGAAATGCAACGCCATGTAATTGCTTTACTTTATCACTAAGCAGTAGCGATAGTCGTAGAAGCAATAGTTGGCGAGACGACAACGATGCTACGATGGAGATCAAGGTGTCGCGCGGTGACGATGGTGATCATGACGGTGCTTCGCGATGGAGATCACAAGCACAAGATGATGATGACCATATCATATCACTTATATTGATTGCATGTGATGTTTATCCTTTATGCATCTTATCTTGCTTTGATTGACGGTAGCATTATAAGATGATCTCTCACTAAAATTATCAAGAAGTGTTCTCCTCAAGTATGCACCGCTGCCAAAGTTCAGAGTACCCGGACACCACGTGATGATCGGGTGTGATAAGTTCTACGTCCATCTACAACGGTGCAAAACAGTTGCACACGCTGAATACTCAAGTTAAACTTGACGAGCCTAGCATATAACAGATATGGCCTCGAACACGGAGACCGAAGGTCGAACGTGAATCATATAGTAGATATGATCAACATAGTGATGTTCACCATTGAAACTACTCCATCTCACGTGATGATCGGACATGGTTTAGTTGATTTGATCACGAATCACTTAGATGACTAGAGAGATGTCTATCTAAGTGGGAGTTCTTAAGTAATATGATTAATTGAACTTTAATTTATCATGAACTTAGTCCTGGTAGTATTTGGCAAATTATGATGTAGATCAATAGCTCGCGTTGTTGCTTCCCTATGTTTTTATATATGTTCCTAGAGAAAATTGTATTGAAAGATGTTAGTAGCAATGATGCGGATTGGATCCGTGATTTGAGGTTTATCCTCATTGCTGCGCAGAAGAATTATGTCCTTAATGCACCGCTAGGTGACAGACCTATTGCAGGAGCAGATGAGGCGTTATGAACGTTTGGCTAGCTCAATATGAGCGATCTGAGACGTTATGAACGTTTGGCTAGCTCAATATGATGACTACTTGATAGTTTAGTGCACCATGCTTAACGGCTTAGAATCGGGACTTCAAAGACGTTTTGAACGTCATGGACCATATGAGATGTTCCAGAATTGAAGTTAATATTTCAAGCAAATACCCGAGTTGAGAGATATGAAGTCTCCAACAAGTTCTATAGCTAAAAGATGGAGGAGAATCGCTCAACTAGTGAGCATGTGCTCAGATTGTCCGAGTACTTCAATCGCTTGAATCAAGTGGGAGTTAATCTTCCAGATAAGATAGTGATTGACAGAATTCTCTAGTCACCATCACTAAGTTAGTAGAACTTCGTGATGAACTATAGTATGCAAGGGATGACGAAAAAGATTCTCGATCTCTTCGCGATGCTAAAATCGGCGAAGGTAGAAATCAAGAAAACATCAAGTGTTGATGGTTGACAAGACAACTAGTCTCAAGGAAAATGGCAAAGGGAAGAAGGGAACTTCAAAGGAACGGCAAGCAAGTTGCTGCTCGAGTGAAGAAGCCCAAATCTAGACCTAAGCCCGAGACTGAGTACTTTTGCTGCAATGGAACTGGTCCTTTGGAAGCGGAACTACCCCTGAATATTTGGTGGATAAGAAGGATGGCAAAGTGAACAAGGTTATATTTGATATACAGGTTATTGATGTGTGCCTTACTAGTGTTTATAGTAGCCCCTGAGTATTTGATACTGTTAGGTTGCTAAGATTAGTAACTCAAACAGGAGTTCTGAATAAACAGAGACTAGTTGAAGGGGAAGTGACGATGAGTGTTGGAAGTAGTTCCAAGATTGATATGATCATCATCGCACACTCCCTATACTTTCGGGATTAGTGTGGAACCTAAATAAGTGTTATTTGGTGTTGAGCATAAATATGATTTGATCATGTTTATTGCAATACGATTATTCATTTAAGTAAGAGAATAAATTGTTGTTCTGTTTTCATGAATAAAACCTTATATGGTTACACACCCAATGAAAATGGTTCATTGGATCTCGATCATAGTGATACACATATTCATAATATTGAAACCAAAAGATGCAAAGTTAATAATGATAGTGCAACTTATTTGTGGCACTGCCATTTAGGTCATATTGGTGTAAAGCGCATGAAGAAAACTCCATGCTGATGGACTTTTGGAATCACTTGATTATGAATCATTTGATGCTTGCGAACCGTGCCTTTTGGGCAAGATGACTAAAACTCCGTTCTCCGGAACAATGGAACAAGCTACTGACTTATTGGAAATAATACATACCGATGTATGCGATCCAATGAGTGTTGATGCTCGTGGCAAGTATTGTTATTTTCTGACCCTCACAGATGATTTGAGCAGATATGGGTATATCTACTTAATGAAGCACAAGTCTGAAACATTTGAAAAGTTCAAAGAATTTCAGAGTGAAGTGGAGAATCATCGTAATAAGAAAATAAAGTTTCTACGATCTGATCGTGGAGGAGAATATTTGAGTTACTGAGTTTGGCCTTCATATAAAACAATGTGGAATAGTTTCACAGCTCACGCCACATGGAACATCATAACGTAATGGTGTGTCCGAACGTCATAACCGCACTTTATTTGATATGGTGCGATCAATGATGTCTCTTACCGATTTACCAATATCGCTTTTGGGGTTATGCATTAGAGACAGCTGCATTCACATTAAAATAGGGCACCATTAAATCCGTTGAGACGACACCGTATGAACTATGGTTTAGCAATAAACCTAAGCCGTCGTTTCTTAAAGTTTGGAGTTGCGATGCTTATGTGAAAAGGTTTTCAACCTGATAAGCTCGAACCCAAATCGGAAAGTGCGTCTTCATAGAATACCCAAAGGAAACTGTTGGGTACTCCTTCTATCACAGATCCAAAGGCAAAACATTCGTTGTTAAAATGGATCCTTTCTAGAGAAGGAGTTTCTCTCGAAAGAAGTGAGTGGGAGGAAAGTAGAACTTGATAAGGTAATTGTACCTTCTCCCTAATTGGAAAGTAGTTCATCACGAAATCAGTTCCAGTGATTCCTACACCAATTAGTAAGGAAGTTAATGATGATGATCATGAAACTTCAGATCAAGTTGCTACCAAACCTCGAGGTCTTCCAGAGTAAAGATCCGCACTGAGTGGTACGGTAATCATGTTCTGGAAGTCATGTTACTAGACCATGATGAACCTACGAACTATGAGGAAGCGATGATGAGCCCAGATTCCGCGAAATGGCTTGAGGCCATGAAATCTGAGATGGGATCCATGTATGAGAACAAAGTATGGACTTTGATGGAGTTGCCCGATGATCGACAAGCCATATTATATAAATGGATCTTCAAGAGGAAGACAGATGCTGATAGTAGTATTACTATCTACAAAGCTCGACTTGTCACAAAAGGTTTTCGACAAGTTCAAGGTGTTGACTACAATGAGATTTTCTCAACTGTAGCGATTCTTAAGTCTGTCCGAATCATGTTAGCAATTGCCACATTTTATGAAATCTGGCAAATGGATGTCAAAACTACATTCTTTAATGGATTTATTAAAGAAGAGTTGTATATGATGCAACCAGAAGGTTTTGTCAATCCTAAAGGAGCTAACAAAATGTGCAAGCTCCAATGATCCATCTATGGACTGGTGCAAGCATCTCGAGTTGGAATAAACGCTTTGATAGTGTGATCAAAGCATATGGTTTTATACAGACTTTTGGAGAAGCCTGTATTTACAAGAAAGTGAGTGGGAGCACTACATCATTTCTGATAAGTATATGTGAATGACATATTGTTGATCGGAAATAATGTAGAATTATTCTACAAAGCATAAAGGAGTATTTGAAAGGAGTTTTTCAAAGAAGGACCTCGGTGAAGCTGCGTACAAATTGAGCATCAAGATCTATTGAGATAGATCAAAAACGCTTGATAAGTTTTTTCAATAAGTACATACCTTGTCAAGATTTTGAAGAAGTTCAAAATGGAACAGTCAAAGGAAAGTTCTTGCCTGTGTTGCAAAGGTGTGAAATTGAGTAAGACTCAAATCCCGACCACAGCAGAAAATAGAAAAGAGAATGAAAGTCATTCCCTATGCCTCAGTCATAGGTTCTATAAAGTATGCTATGCTATGTACCAGACCTATTGTATACCTTGATCTGAATTAGGCAAGGGAGTACAATAGTGATCTAGGAGTAGATCACTGGACATTGGTCAAGAACATCCTTAGTGAGGACTAAGGAAATATTTCTCGGTTATGGAGGTGATAAAAGAGCCCGTCGTAAAGAGTTACATCGATGCAAGCTTTTTACACTGGTCCAGATGACTCTAAGTCTCAATCTGGATACATATTGTAAGTGGGAGCAATTAGCTAGAGTAGCCCCGTGCAAGAGCATTGTAAACATAGAATATTTGCAAAATACATACGGCTCGAATGTGACAGATCCGCTGACTAAGCTTCTCTCACGAGCAAAACATGATCATCCCTTAGTACTCTTTGGGTGTTAATCACATAGCGATGTGAACTAGATTATTGACTCTAGTAAACCCTTTGGGTGTTGGTCACATGACGATGTGAACTATGGGTGTTAATCACATACAGATGTGAATATTAGTGTTGAATCACATTATGATGTGAACTAGATTATTGACTCTAGTGCAAGTGGGAGACTGAAGGAAATATGCCCTAGAGGCAATAATAAATTTATTATTTATTTCCTTATATCATGATAAATGTTTATTATTCATGCTAGAATTGTATTAACCGGAAACATAATACGTGTGTGAATACATAGACAAACAGAGTGTCACTAGTATGCCTCTACTTGACTAGCTCGTTAATCAAAGATGGTTATGTTTCCTAACCATAGACATGAGTTGTCATTTGATTAACTGGATCACATCATTAGAAGAATGATCTGATTGACATGACCCATTCCGTTAGCCTAGCACTTGATCGTTTAGTATGTTGCTATTGCTTTCTTCATGACTTATACATGTTCCTGTAACTATGAGATTATGCAACTCCGTTTACGGAGGAACACTTTGGTGCTACCAAACGCCACAACGTAATCGGGTGATTATAAAGGAGTACTACAGGTGTCTCCAAAGGTACATGTTGGGTTGGCGATTTGAGATTAGGTTTTGTCACTCCGATTGTCGGAGAGGTATCTCTGGCCCTCTCGGTAATGCACATCACTATAAGCCTTGCAAGCAATGAAGCTAATGAGTTAGTTATGGAATGATGCATTACGTAACGAGTAAAGAGACTTGCCGTAACGAGATTGAACTAGGTATTGATACCGACGATCGAATCTCGGGCAAGTAACATACCGATGACAAAAGGAACAACGTATGTTGTTATGCGGTTTGACCGATAAAGATCTTCAGAGAATATGTAGGAGCCAATATGGGCATCCAGGTTCCGCTTATTTGTTATTGACCAAGAATAGTTCTAGGTCATGTCTACATAGTTCTCGAACCCGTAGGGTCCGCACGCTTAAGGTTTCATGATGCTTATATTATAGTTTATGAGTTTTGATGTACCGAAGGAGTTCGGAGTCCCGGATGAGATCGGGGACATGACGAGGAGTCTCGAAATGGTCGAGACGTAAAGATCGATATATTGGACGACTATATTCGGAGTTCGGAAAGGTTCCGAATGATTTGGGTATTTTCGAGTACCGGAGAGTTACGGGAATTCGCCGGGGAGAAGTATTGGGCCTTATTGGGCCCTGCGGGAAAGAGAGAGGGGCTGCCTAGGGCAGGCCGCGCGCCCCAAGGCCTAGTCCGAATTGGACTAGGGGGAGGGGCCGCACCCTTCCTCCCTTCCCTTCCTTCTCTCCTACTCCTACTAGGAAAGGAGGAGTCCTACTCCGGTGGGAGTAGGACTCCCCCCTGGGCGCCTCCTCCTCCTTGGCCGCCCTCCCTTGCTCCTTTATATCGGGGGGGGGGGCACCCCATGACACACAAGTTGATCTACGGATCGTTCCTTAGCCGTGGCGGTGCCCCCTCCACCATATTCCACTTCGTCATATCGTCGCGGAGCTTAGGCGAAGCCCCGCGCCGGAGAAGTCATATCGTCGCGGGGCTTAGGCGAAGCCCCGCGTTGGTGGAGCATCATCATCGCCACCACGCCGTCAGGTCTGACGGAACTCATCCCCGACACTTTGCTGGATCGGAGTCCGGGATCGCCATCGAGCTGAACGTGTGCAGAACTCGGAGGTGCCGACGCTCGGTGCTTGGATCGGTCGGATCGTGAAGACGCATCGACTACATCAACCGCGATTGTTATAACGCTCGCTTTCGGTCACGAGGGTACGTGGACGACACTCTCCCCTCTCGTTGCTATGCCATCACCATGGTCTTGCGTGTGCGTAGGAAATTTTTTGAAATTACTACGTTCCCCAACAATCTAGCCGTATCTCAGTGCTCATCTTTTATCAAGCATCTTGTGTAGATCACTGCCATATACTTTGTTGATACGTTTGGGTGCAGTAACTTAAATTCTTGTTGCTTGCTAAGTGGCATCATGCTGTTAATGGCAGATTTGTGCCATTCTTGTTTTGCTCGTCATTTGCAAACCGTGCATCCGATTCCGGTGATCTTTATGTCGATTTCAACCGAAATCATCTCATATTTCCAGTGGCATACTTGGTTTGCCAAGTTGATGCCTGGTTCATCATTTCCCTTCCGGAGCGCACATACGCATTGCATATCACATCCCGCATATCATGTCATGTTTTGCATCATGTTGATTGTGCATTGCACCGTGATTTATTGTGGTTCCTTTGTTTGTGTTGTTGCTTTGGGTAGAGCCGGGAGACGAGTACGTGAACGAGGAACCTGTTGAGAACGCTTACGAGGATCAAGCTTTCGACAACTCTGAGAACATTGCAGGCAAGATGACCATACCCTCGAAATCACTTCTATCTTTGCTATGCTAGTTGCTCGCTCTTTTGCTATGCCTATGCTGCGATGCCTACCACTTGCTATATCATGCCATCCATATTGCCATGTCAGCCCCTAACCATCCTTTCCTAGCAAACCGTTGATTGGCTATGTTACCGCTTTGCTCAGCCCTCTTATAGCGTTGCTAGTTGCAGGTGAAGCTGAAGTTTGTTCCTTGTTGGAACATGGAGTTGTTGTTCCTTATTGGAACATGTTTACTTGTTGGGGATATCACAATATATATCTGCTATAATTAATACATCTATATACTTGGTAAAGGGTGGAAGGCTCGGCCTTATGCCTGGTGTTTTGTTCCACTCTTGCCACCCTAGTTTCCGTCATACCGGTGTTATGTTCCTTGTTTTCGCGTTCCTTACACGGTTGGGTGATTTATGGGACCCCCTTGACAGTTCGCTTTGAATAAGACTCGCCCAAAGACGGCCCAACTTTGGTTTTACCATTTGCCACCTAAGCCTTTTTCCCCCGGGTTTTCGCGAGCCCGAGGGTCATCTTTATTTAACCCCGGCCAATGCTTCTCGAGTGTTGGTCCAAACTAGAGCCACTTGCGGTGCCACCCGAGGCAACTTGGGGCATCTTCGGTTGCCGTCGTAGTGTTCATCCGGATGTGCCTCGAGAACGAGATATGTGCAGCTCCTATCGGGATTTGTCGGCACAATCGGGCGGCTTTGCTGGTCTTGTTTTATTGCTGTCGAAATGTCTTGTAGTCCGGATTCCGAGATTGATCGGGTCTTCCCGGTAGAAGGAATATCCTTCGTTGACCGTGAGAGCTTATAATGGGCTAAGTTGGGACACCCCTGCAGGTAATATCTTTCAAAGCCGTGCCTGCGGTTATGAGGCAGATGGGAATTTGTTAATGTCGGTTGTAGAAAACCGAAGTTGACCTCAATTAAAATACACATTCAACCGCGCAGTGTAACCATGATGGTCTCTTCTCGCGGAGTCCGGGAAGTGAACACGGTGTTGGAGTTATGTCTGACGTAAGTAGTTCAGGATCACTTCTTGATCGCTACTAGCTTCACGTCCGTGCTTTGCTTCTCTCCTCGCTCTCTTTTGCGAATGTAGCCACCATATATGCTAGTCGCTTGCTGCAGCTCCACTTTACTACTCTGTCCTTCCTATAAGCTTAAATAGTCTTGATCTCGCGGGTGTGAGATTGCTGAGTCCCCGTGACTCACAGATTCTACCAAAACAGTTGCAGGTTCCGATGATGCCAGGCAGGTGTGACGAACCGAGCTCACGTGGGAGTTCGACGAGGAACGTGGTCGTTACTATGTGTCTTTTCCTGATGATCAGTAGTGGTGCCTAGTTGGGACGATCGGGGATCTGTGTAGCATTTGGGGTATCTTCTTTTATTTTGGTTCCGTAGTCGGACCTTGAGTGTACTTTGAATGATGGATGTTTATTTATGTACTGTGTGAAGTGGCGACTGTAAGCCAACTATGTATCTCTTTCCCTTATTTATTACATGGGTTGTGTGAAGATTACCTCACTTGCGACATTGCTTTCAATGCGGTTCTGCCTCTAAGTCGTGCTTCGACACGTGGGAGATATAGCCGCATCGGGGGCGTTACAGGCGGACACTTATCTGGACTTGGCGGCGAGTGCCGCGGACCCGGCCGAACACTTCCGAGATCAAAAGGATCACGAAGTGGAAAAGCTTTTTTGGTCATAGTTCCACAATCCAGAGCGCCCACTTCCATTAGCCGATCGTTTGGCCGCATGGGTGGAGCTGAATAGGTTATCCGGACTCGCCATGAAGTATGTCTTGAGTCATCTGCGGCCGGAAAGGCCCGATCCGAAGAGTTATTTTAGCTTGGTGCAGCACTTCCTTGGTGCGGTGCCGCATATCAACGCAATGAAAAGGTAAGTGTGCATAGAGGGTGCGCGGATGGCTCTTGCCCGTGTCAAGACATACTAGGCGGAGATGAAGGCCGTCGCTGTTGCATCCCAAGATTCGGACGGGAGCCGAGTACCTGCCGAGCACTATTTTCAGGAAGTTCTGCAGGGCGCTCGTTTAATAGAGACGCAGTGCTCGAAGGATATTATGTTCGAATAACATGTATTATTGTAAAACAATGTTTCAGGGGAATATAAAAGCTTTTTATACTTGTGCCTTCAAGAATTAAAATACCTCCTGTGCGGCCGTTAATGTATATGTATATATAACCTAATAGATGGCAGTCTTCGGCTTCAGTCCCCACGCATATAACGCGGGGGTGTTCGCAAAAGGCGCATTTTCACTCTTGATTGAACGTCTTGGTCCTATTAAGGAGGCGATAGCGCAACGAACTAGGCAACCGGACTATAATGCTTTATCACTTTCACTTAGCCATAGGAGTTTGATAGTGGGGCTACTATATAGCCCATTGGGGCACCGCGCTCACCAGAATTCGGGGCGCGTGTGTGCCTGGCCGGGAAACGGCCCTTCGTTAATGCGGAGGAATCCTAAAAATTCCGGCAGGTCATCGAGTGGTTGACCAGTCTCACGCTATATCATGACAGTCAGTTTTCGGCTTTCTCTACTGAGGTGCTCGCCTGGCCGAACCGGGGCACAATCGCAGTCGTTCTCCTGGTGCCGCCTTAGCCGATAGAGCGGAACGTAAGGCAGTAAAACACAAGAGCTGGGCAAACCCAACATTTTGACCAAAGACATGATTCGGAGCTGATGCATATAAGGCCAAACTCGCGACGCCGAACACTCCCTAAGGTATTCGGTCTTTATGAAAACGGGCTGAACAACGCCCTTGGTAATAAGCCCCTGGTGTCCAGGTACGCGCAAAATTCTGACGTGGCCACATGCCAAGACGCCAGCCTCCTCCTTGGTTATATCACGAAACCGGGGGATGTGTATCAACAAGAGACAGTAAAAAAGTTTACGTAGGGTCTTAATCTAAAAAGAATCCTTGGAATGGGTCCCTACTGCACGTCTGCGCATGTGTCTCCGTTGTGCCGTATCCTGGACGGGTGTAGCACGGTGTTCATCTGTAAAAGAGAGGAACTTAGTTGAAAAAGATCGTGCGAAAATGTACGTTATATTAAATAAACAAAGTATAATTCAAAAATGAATAAAATTGAGCTTTATTGTCTCTTGTTGTACATGCACGGAGCCCCTTGTACGTGGGTATGCGGCTAGTAAGCCCTTGTATGTTTACGCCGGACTCGTCTAGCCATGTCCGGGGTCTGAACAACCTGTTTAGGTGCTTTGATTAGTGAAGCCGGTTTAGTTTCTAGCTGGCAAGGCAGCCGCACGATCTTTCGCGCTCGAGGAACACTCGATATTTCCCTTTAATGAGATGATGCCTCACGGACCGGGCATTTTAAATGCAAGAGATGCATAATGCGGTATTGCGTTAAAGCGGGCAAAAGCTTCGTGTCCCAGTAGTGCTTGATAGCTACTTGTAAATGGGGCGATGTGGAAGGTTAGCATTTCGCGACGGAAGTTGTCGGGGGAGCCGAACATAACTTCTAGCAGGAGAGAGCCCGTACAATGGGCATCTGGGCCTGGTGTTACCCCTTGAAAGGAGGTGTTGCTATGGCAAATTTTTTTTGGGTCTATCCCCATTTTGCGGATTGTGTCCTGATATAGCAGGTTTAGATCACAGCCGCCGTCCATTAGGACTTGTGGAAAGTGGAGTCCGTTAATTATCGGATCTAATATCAAGGCAGTCCAACCTGCATTCCGGATACTTCTAGAGTAATCCTGGTGGTCGAAGGTGATTGGTTTTAACAACCAGTGGCGGGACTCCTCTTGGATAGGCCGTATGGCACGTATCTCTATAGGTGCCACTCTGTTTTTCCCTTTTGTCACGTGAAGTGAGTTTACTGTTTTGACTTCTTGTGGGAAATTATTTTGTTTTCCAGCGCTCTACTTGTGGGGTTCGTCATCGTCCTCGCTTGGTGTGTCGAGCCCCTTGTGTTCGGCGTTGAGTTTGCCGGATTGCTTGAAGACCCAACAATCTCTGTGGGTATGGTTTGCAGGCTTCCCGGGAGTACTGTGGATTTGGCATATCTTGTCCAAGATTTTGTTTAGGTTAGATAGCTCGTCCCTGTTATCCTTGAGGGGCAGCTTTTTCTGATTCTGCCGAGAGCTTTTGAATCCGGCATTGACTGCCGTGCTCTTCGGGCTGTTTCCCTTGGTCCGGCGCTGGTCCTTGCTGCGTCGTGGTTTCCCGTTTCCATCCCTAACTTCGGATGTACTTGGGTCGCTAGTACTGCATCTTGCCAACCAGCTATCCTCTCCTGCGCAAAAGCGGGTCATGAGGCTTGTTAATGCGGCCATTGTTCTTGGCTTTTCTTGGCCGAGGTGTCTGGCGAACCATTCGCCCTTGACGCTGTGTTTGAAAGCTGCTAAGGCTTGGCGTCCGGACAATCGACTATCTTGTTCTTTTAGTAAGGAATCTGTTCCAGAATTTCCGGCTGACTCTCCGGTTGTTGAGTAATGTGACTTAAATCGCTCCGCATCCGGAGGTCGGACATAGTTCCTTGAAAATTTGCCGAAAAGCATCCTCGAGCTCTTCCCAACTTCCAATGGTGTTTTCGGGAAGGCTTTTAAGCCAATGTCGGGCTGGCCATTTGAGCTTGAGGTGTATGTATTTTATGGCGTGGAGGTCATCTCCTCTAGCCATGTGTATGTGGAGGATCTAATCCTCAATCGAGACTCCAGGGTCTGTTGTTCCGTCGTATGCCTCTATGTTTACGGGCTTGAATCCTGCTGGAAATTCATCATCCAGCACCTCATCGGTGAAACATAGGGGGTGTGCGTAACCCCTATATTTGGGTGTACCGTGATGTTCGGATACTTGATGCGTTGCATTGCTTACTAGAGCTTGCTTTCTTGGCCCGTAGATAGATCTGGCTGGGCCATCTTTTTGATGCAAATCTTTATGCGGATCGCGTGCCGGCTTGTGTGCGGCGCCCGTTGCCGCTCTATGTTGGCCATGGGGTTGTTCACCCGACCGGTGGCTTCTTCTTTTTTGATTGCGGGGCTCTAAGGCCTCCTCATCAAATTCGCAGTAATTTTCGCTCAGATAGCTCTTTGTGTGGCGATCGTCGCCGCGATTTGTCTCATGATGTTGAGTACTTTGCTCCATCTAATTCTGAGTGCATCTTCCACTGTTTTGAGCTTCCGCTTCTGCTTTTTCAGGCTACGTGTAGTGGCGACGAGCCTTTTGTGGAGGTTCTTCTGCTCCAGTAACTTGTCCGGCATGAGGTCGTCCGGACTGTTATTTTCGCCGGGGACAGGTTGTTCTGTTTGTTCATCCAAGTTGCCCTGTTCGGACGGTTGCTCGATGGCATGTTCGTCGTCCGCCGGTTCGCCCTACTCTGTGGCTGGGTCTGTATGGCTGTTGTCTCTGTCGAGGTGGGGTTTGAGCGCGCGCCACGCGCCGCTTTGATCGCCGAGGGAACGATCCTCGTTGTGTCCCTTTGTTCCTCGTCGTCGTTTCTTTTAGGTGTGTCCACCATGTATACATCGTGAGATGAGGTGGTTGTCCAGTGCCCTATAGGCCCTGGTTCCTGTTCGTCTCCTACATCATCGTCCATACCGTCGATGTCTTCGGAGTCGAAGTCGAGCATGTCGGTTAAATCATCGACAGTGGCTACGAAGTGGGTTGTGGGTGGGCTCTGAATTTCTTCGTCATCCGTGTCCCAACCTTGCTGACCATAGTCCGGCCAGGGCTCTCCTGATAAAGAGAGAGACTTTAGTGAATTCAGAATATCGCCGAAGGGCGAGTGCTGAAAGATGTCCGCGGCGGCGAACTCCATGATTGGCGCCCAATCGGATTCGATCGGCAGGGGCGCGGAAGGTTCGGAGTCCGGAGAGGAGTCCGGCACCTTGGAGTCACGAGCTTCGCAGAGGACAAAGCTGGTGTTCGGATCGATCACCGTAGAGATTGCAGCCCCCGAGGCGGTGTCTAGCCACCTGTCCTCGACATGCTTGATCGGCCCGAGCTAAGGGTCGAGCGACACGGTGCGGCCTCCGTGGCACCGTTCGGTGGCAGATCTAAATCATGCCCATCGAGACAAAGGCGGCTCGCCGCTGTGGCTCGGATCCGTCAAGATCAAGTCCCCGGACGCCGGCCGTGCAGTTTAAACGCCCAAATCTGACCGATGGCGGGCGTAGCTTCGATCTTCTCCGTGTGGCTGCTTAATTGGCCCGCAGGCAAAGCCGCCGAAAGTACGAAGATCTGTCCGGGAGAAAAGTCTCACCTGGACCGCATCGTTGTCGATGATTGGAGGAGCCATCGGGCCTAAAGATGACGACACAGAGGAACTCTCAATGAAAGCACCAATGTCAGTGTCAAAACCGGCGGATCTCGGGTAGGGGGTCCCGAACTATGCGTCTAGGTGGATGGTAACAGGAGACAAGGGACATGATGTTTTTACCCTGGTTCGGGCCCTCTCGATGGAGGTAAAACCCTACTCATGCTTGATTAATATTGATGATATGGGTAGTACAAGAGTATATCTACCACAAGATCAGAGAGTCTAAACCCTAGAAGCTAGCCTATGGTATGATTATTCTTTGTCCTACGGACTAAAACCCTCCGGTTTATATAGACACCGGAGAGGGCTAGGGTTACACAGAGTCGGTTACAATGGGAGGAGATCTACATATCCGTAATCGCCAAGCTTTACTTCCACGCCAAGGAAAGTCCCATCCGGACACGGGACGAAGTCTTCAATCTTGTATCTTCACAGTCCAGGAGTCCAGCCAAAGGTTATAGTCCGGCCATCCGGACACCCCCTAATCCAGGACTCCCTCAGGCATCATCCACTGACTCCTCCACTAGGGAGCTACATTGACTTATGTCTCCCTCTAGCTCAGAATCACTGTTAGGATCATATTCTGAGCATGAATCTGTAGGTGGAGAGCGTTTGCATTGCATTGCATCCAGACTTGATTTCAGTCCTTAATGCCAAATTTGACAGCCACGGCATTGTTCCGCTTTATTCTTTTCATGCGCGCAAGCTCATAATCATTATGATGTTGTTCAGAATTTGAGATTCATGAAAACATAAAAAGTAGTCAAATTATCTATGGAGTGCATTGCGTATTCAACTCGAAGAGTGTCTCCCTATAAACCCCTGCATATGAAAAGTTCACCCCCCAACCGTGCTGACCCGACCACAAACGGAAATACAAACCCCTTATGTCTCTATAATAGGCAAACACACATTTCAAAACTGAAGTAGGAACATTAGAATTATATGAAATTCGTATTTGAACAAATAAACTAAGGAATTATGAGTGGCATACTGTTTAGCTTCAAGGGTGGAGTGTTGGTAGTGCGACACAAAGCAAGTAGGCAGATTGTATTCCATGTAAAAGATCAAAGCCTATGTAAAAGCTGGAAATGACACTTTCTTTCTATACAATGCAGTGTTCGTTGCCCACACATGATGGAAGAGATCACATAGAGAAATACTATTCACTCATGTCTACGGTTGGAGTATTTAAAAACAGGGTGGTCCACCCTAAAAGAATATTGACAATAAATATGACAAGGCAAGCATAGATGTAGTGAATGAATCATTTACTTGTGAGCTCACTAGGACAAGTATGCAGAATTGTAACTGCAGTAAGAGTCCGTCCAAAATCTGAATCAAGAAGTTTGTCTAGCACTTATTGTTTGCAACTAATCGACGTGAATAATTGGATATTATATTGAATGAGTAAGAAAGACAAGTAAAATTTTCAACAAACCTGGCTTGCAGTAGTAATATGGGTAATTGTCACTACGACCAACAATCCAAAATGACTAGTGTCTGTTCCTAGGGCAGGAATTTTGAAAACCTTGTGAACTTTACAGGTACTAAAGATTACCGAAATACATCTGAACCATTAAGTGTAGGTAGCACTGAGCACACAACAAACCCTAATGACAGTCCTGCCTAATGAGTAATGAATCAATTAGAAAATGGGTGATGAGGAGTGGCTGCTGAGTGTTGAGGACTTATCTCAGGATAAATCGGGTTGGCTTAGTGGGTGCTGCACGCCTGAGCCCTGAACGGACTGGGAAGGTAGGCACGGCGGCGCGCCTGGGCAGCGGTGACGCTGTTGGGCGAGCGGCTCCTGACCTCCTGTTAGTCCGGCGTCTCCTCCTAGAGTCATGCCGTCCGGGGATGGCAACTCACAGGCAGGCAAAGCGGGTGAAGTAGTAGAGATCGGAAGCACGCAGCAGAACAGAGGGGAATCGGGGCCTGGGACGACCCAAAATCCCAGGGTGGGCCGGCCCACCGTGGGCACCCTGTAGAGATACACACCCGAGCGGTGAACATGCATTTTCGAAACTAATTTAGGAACATTTAGCTGACTAATTAAATGAATCTATTTCAATAATATCAGATTCGTATTTGAACAACTAAGCTTGTTTAGCTTGATGGGTCGAGCAAAGGCTATTATGACACGGCACGATTCGATCGTGATAGTGATCATAAAAGGGGGAAACCGGAGAAATGATATTTAGCAGCCATTGTTTGCTTCGAACTAAGAACTAAATTCTAAGAGCTGAAAAGAAAGTAGAGTAACCAAGTTAAGATCTATTTTCTGGTTGAGATCAAAAAGTTGAGGAGATATGAAGTACCACCTCTCTTGCGGCACCGTGTAGGCATCGGGGGTGCGATGGCTGTCGGTGGCATTGAAGTAGATCTGCGACGATTGATGGGTGCATAGGGGGATAAGTCCCGTTGCGGTGGAAGAGAAGGTCGTGTGAGCGGCCTCGGCAAAGAGGACGACAGCGCTGATGAAGCGAGAGGACATGATGCAAGGCTCTTGGTCCGTCGCCGTGGATGAGAAACGCCCATCTCTAGCAATGGGACGACGCGGTCTTGGTAGGCGCCCGCATGGTGGAGGACGGTGGCGATGGATGTGGTGGAGGGCGGCGATGGATGTGGTGGAGGGCGGCGATGGATGGCGTGGCGGACGGAGGCTGGTGTGGGGATGGTGTTCTAGCGCGGACGGTGTATGAATGGGAAAATGGAGGGAGAGGTACGGGGAACCATGTTCTTGGGACGCGCCTGTCTGAAACATGGGAAAGTTACGAACTTAGCCCCCGTTTAAAATTTGGACGTCTCGTCGGTTGGGGATACGACGGTAATCTCGCATCTCGCCAATATTTGCACAGAGCGATTTCGGGCGAGGAGAGGGTGGTTGGTGTCGGTGTCAAAACCGGCGGATCTCGGGTAGGGGGTCCCGATCTGTGCGTCTTAGGCTGATGGTAATAGAAAGCAAGGGACACAATGTTTACCCAGGTTCGGGCCCTCTCGATGGAGGTAAAATCCTACTTCCTGCTTGATTAATATTGATGATATGAGTAGTACAAGAGTAGATCTACCACGAGATCGTAGAGGCTAAACCCTAGAAGCTAGCCTATGATGATTATGGTTGTGATCGTGATCGACCTTCTAAGGACAATCCTCTCCGGTTTATATAGACACAGGAGAGGGCTAGGGTTTACATGGAGTCGGTTACAAGGAAGGAAATATATTATCCGGATCGCCAAGCTTGTCTTCCACGCAAAGGAGAGTCCTATCCGGACACAGGACAGAGTCTTGAGTTTTGTATCATCACGCTCCAATATTCCGGACAAAGTATATAGTCCGGCTGTCCGGATACCCCCTAATCCAGGACTCCCTCAGTAGCCCCTGAACCAGGCTTCAATGACGATGAGTCCGGCGCACAGTCTTGTCTTCGGCATTGCAAGGAGGGTTCCATCTCCGAATACTCCAAAGTAATTGTCGAACAATGGAATCGTGTCCGGATCTGCAAAATGATCTTCACACGCCATCGTTGGGGGCATAACATAAATCTGATCTGCTGACAATTTTCATACGTCGTGCCTCTGCATCGTGGCCCGGCCCAACACGGGCTGGTGTTTCTTGGCCCACCTCAACTCGCGTTGCGAGGCGGTTTTATTGGCACGCCCCGTCAAAGCAGAGATCGTGTTTCCCTTATTACGGGATCTTCCATCAATACGGGTGTGCGCTAGCCCACGACGACTGTTGGTATGACTCCGAGTGTTTTTTAGATAAGTCTCAAGCGGTCACGCTGAGGACTCTTGATATTCAACCCCTTATAAAGGGGCCGAGGCCTATACCTCTTTTCCACCACTCCTGCGCCCTTCCGCATCTCGAATTCTAGCACCCGAGACCCAAACTCGAACGCCCCAGATCCTCCAATATGTCCGGATCCAACTCTCAGGGCCGGTGGGTGGCCTCCTCGATCAAAGAGGAGGACATTGCGAGGCTTAGGGAGGTCGGATATCTAGCTCCCGATATCCAGCACAGGCTTCCTGCTCCATGGCAGGTCATCCCTACACCCGAGCCCAATGAGAGGGGGTTCCTCACTTCCTCCGCGGTTTGGGCCTCACCCTTGATCCCTTTGTGAGGGGGTTCATGTTCTATTACGGGTTAGATTTTCATGATCTAGCCCCGGACGCTATTCTCCATATCTCGTCGTTCATCATTGTGTGGGAGGCTTTTCTCCATGTCACTCCACACTTCGGCCTATGGCTCAAGACCTTCAATGTGACGCCGAAGATGATCGCGGGGCGACATGCGGAGTGCGGAGGTGCCATAATAAGCAGGAACGCCGATGCCCCATGGCGAGAGGGTTCTTTCCCAGAAGTATCCGATGTATGGCAGCGGAGGTGGCTTTACGTCACGGCTCCCAGAGGCACAAAGTGGGTGGCAGCCCCCGAGTTCCGCTCGGGCCCTCCATCACAATTGGCGTCGTGGACCGATGTAGGACGGAATTGGGGGCCCGCTAGTGATGTACCAATACTGTAGAGCGTATCCGGGAGCTTCTTGAGAAGGACATTAACCTTGTCAGCATAATTCAAGTAATGCTAATCCGACGGATGTTGTCGTGCAAACGTGGCCTCTCCGGATGTGGGAGTTCAATCCAGAGGGTCCGCGGACTATTAAGCACTTCTTTGGCCTAAAGCTCGAAGGGATGTGTGAATTATTCTTCGGACCACAAGTAAAGTGTCCGGATACCACCGAGGATGTGGGCCTAAGTTGCAATCGCCTAGATACCCAAGTAAGTAACTTTGAAACTGGACACATCGTTCAAATTTGTGATAGTCATTATTCTGAAAATCCTCTGTGGCCAGGAATGACTCAGCAAGGCGGAGAGAATCAGGTGTCCGGCGCCACTTCCCGAAGGCTCGCCTAGCCCAACCATTGCCAAGATGCTTGGCCGGGTGCTCAGAAAAACGCCCTTAGGGAAAGACGAACTTCACACACTGCGCATCCAAACCAGGGGAATTGCTACCTCCCCTAAGGAGGATAGTCGGGGAGGGGAGTCTAAAGCCTCCTCCCCGCGCGGGAAGAAGAGGGAAGCCTCTGAAGACTTGGAGACGGAGATGCCCAAGCAAGGGAAAAAGGTATCACCAGGGGGTTCTGCCCCGACAAGCACTATCGGTGTAAAAACCGGTGGATCACGGGTAGGGGGTCCCGAACTGTGCGTCTAGGCGGATGGTAATAGGAGACAAGGGACACCATGTTTTTACCCAGGTTCAGGCCCTCTCGATGGAGGTAATACCCTACTCCTGCTTGATTAATATTGATGATATGGGTAGTACAAGAGTAGATCTACCACGAGATCGTGAGAGGCTAAACCCTAGAAGCTAGCCTATGGTATGATTGTTGTTCGTCCCACGGACTAAAACCCTTCGGTTTATATAGACACCGAATAGGTTTAGGGTTACACAGAGTCGGTTACAATGGTAGGAGATCTACATATCCAGACGCCAAGCTTGCCTTCCACGCCAAGGAAAGTCCCATCCGGACACGGACGTAAGTCTTCAATCTTGTATCTTCATAGTCCAGAGTCCGCCAACGGTGATACTTTGCTATCCGGACACCCCTAATCCAGACTCCATCAGTAGCCCCCGAACCAGGCTCCAATGGCGATGAGTCCGGCGCGTAGATTGTCTTCGGCAGTGCGAGGTGG
The DNA here is from genome assembly GCA_021605205.1 of Aegilops longissima. Taxonomy (NCBI): domain Eukaryota; kingdom Viridiplantae; phylum Streptophyta; class Magnoliopsida; order Poales; family Poaceae; genus Aegilops; species Aegilops longissima. Next base: position 656,471,608 of record CM038682.1, on the reverse strand, counting down.
GTTCTTCTCCAAATTCCATATACTTGTCGAATAGTGTCCGGATTATGATAAATGCTGCGCTCCTTGGCTTCCACGCCCAATAATGGCCATCTTCCACGTGTTTGAATGAATGCAAAAAGCCAGGGTATTTTTACACTTATCCCCCTAGCTGCGCAAATGATCCGCCTATTAAAGGGACGAGGATCTAGTTCTGAATCACACCAACCCCCCTCCGCGAGCTTTCATCGGAGCGCTTCGACAAAAATCCATTCCATCATGGACACTCGACGCGGCTCCTCCTCTCGCGCTCCCAGCCCTCAGCCTAGAAATTGGGGGAGATACTCAGTCCCGCATAGCGAGCTAGTGACACTCCAAACCAAGGGATTTTTCCCCCGGCCTTCATGGTTCCGGTTCGAGCCGGACTTGCCACCTACAAGGGCGGAAAGCAAGCGGAGAGTGTCCCCGATCCCTCTAAAGGAGAGCAGGTATGCTTTATCTCTTATCTAGTAAGAGGACTCGGATTTCCAGTTCATCCGTTTCTCCAGGGGCTCTTGGAGTTCTACGGCCTCCAGTTGCACCACCTCACGCCTGCCTCCATTTTGCACATCGCGGGCTTCGTGGCCCTTTGCGAACTATTCTTGGGCGTCGAGGCTCATTTTGCGATGTGGAAGAGATTATTCTGCCTTGTACCCCGTTCTCATGAGGGGTCTGTTGGGGAACGTAGTAATTTCAAAAAATTTCCTACGCACACACAAGACCATGGTGATGGCATAGCAACGAGAGGGGAGAGTGTCCGCCCACGCACCCTGAGACCGAAAAGCGAAGCGTTATAACAACGCTGTTGATGTAGTCGACGCCTTCACGACCCGACCGATCCAAGCACCGAACGCACGGCACCTCCGAAGTTCGCACACGCTCAGCTCGATGACAATCCTGTGACTCGATCCAGCAAAGTGTCGGGATGAGTTCCGTCAAGACGACGGCGTGGCAGGACGATGATGATGCTACATCGCGCAGGCTTCGCCTAAACTCGCGACGATATGACCGAGGTGGAATATGGTGGAAGGGGCACCGTGACACGCTAAGAGATCCAAGGATCAATTGTTGTGTCTTTAGTGCTAGCCCTGCCTCTATTTATATGTTGAGCCCCGGTCGAAACTTGGAGCAAAAACCTCCTCAAAGTCGGTTTTGCCCGAAAGGCAAGAGTCCCACTGACTCAGTGACCAAACGCCACAATCCTTGGCGTTCGCCCGGACGCCAGGTCTCCGGCGTTTTGCCTCGGCCTCCGCAAAACTCCTTTTGCACCGACCTAAAGCCTCATGGGCTTGACCCTTGGCCTAAACATATCATCCAATATATGAATCTTTACGCCTCGAGCATTTCGAGACTCCTCGCCATGTCCCCGATCTCATCCGGGACTAACTCCTTCGGTACATCAAAACATGCAAACTCATAATATAACTCACATCGAAACCTTAAGCGTGCATGGACCCTATGGGTTCGAGAACTATGTAGACATGACCTAGAACTATTCTCGGTCAATAACCAATAGCGGAACCTGGATGCCCATATTGGTTCCTACATATTCTACGAAGATCTTTATCGGTCAAACCGCATAACGGCATACGTTGTTCCTTTTGTCATCGGTATGTTATTTACCCGAGATTCGATCGTCGGTATCCAATACCTAGTTCAATCTCAAGCATCGGTAAGTCTCTTTACTCGCTCCAGAATACATCATCTCACAACTAACTCATTAGTTGTAATGCTTGCAAGGCTTATGTGATGTGTATTACCGAGAAGGCCCAGAGATACCTCTCCGACAATCGGAGTGACAAAACCTAATCTCAAATACGCCAACCCAACAAGTACCTTTGGAGACACCTGTAGTACTCCTTTATAATCACCCGATTACGCCAGGACGTTTGGTAGTACCCAAAGTGTTCCTCCGGTAAACGGGAGTTGCATAATCTCATAGTTACAGGAACATGTATAGGTCATGAAGAAAGCAATAGCAATATACTAAACGATCAAGTGCTAAGCTAACGGAATGGGTCAAGTCAATCAGATCATTCTCCTAATGATGTGATCCCGTTAATCAAATGACAACTCATGTCTATGGTTAGGAAACATAACCATCTTCGATTAACGAGCTAGTCAAGTAGAGGCATACTAGTGACACTGCTTGTCTATGTATTCACACATGTATTATGTTTCCGGTTAATACAATTCTAGCATGAATAATAAACATTTATCATGATATAAGGAAATAAATAATAACTTTATTATTGCCTCTAGGGCATATTTCCTTCAGTGGTCAATATATCAAGTGGGCGGAGCCGAACTATGGCGATCGCGGGACCGGATATCTATCCGAAACCCGAAGAAGGCGTCCAAGACTGGCCTTCGAATGGTTTTACATGGAGGACGCCCCGCTGCCGGATCCTATTCGGATCGGCCTTCCGGAGTTTAGCAACGCCTCAAGAAGCGCCTAAGCTTAGCGCCATGAGCCCCTGCAGAGGAAAATGACCGGACGTCCTTTACTTGATGAGCCGAATAAGATTACTGGCTCATGTCGGATTGACCATGATTGGAGTCATGGCAATCTGCATTATGAGGGGAGTGCAGCCGCTCCAATATAGGGGCCACCCCATGTGGGACTTCAACGGGGAGGACGATGCCACCCGCCATGGCTGCAAAGGGCCGGATCAGTCACCGAACTGGTGAAGACCTTGTCTGCCATGTATAAAGGGGAGGAGGAGGATTTTCTCGCGCCGATCCATCGAGCGGGTTTTCTTGAATAATCCTCGGTTGGGTAAGTAAACATCTTTGTGGCCTGTCCGATCCATGTTCCCGTGGTTAAATATCTCATTTCATGGTTTCTACGCAGGAACTGCGCCGGGCCGTGGAGAAGATACACAGCCCGCCCCCACAACCCGAGGATCCGGAACGGTCCCTCGATCCGGCCTCTGAAGAGGACCCGGATATAAAGGTGGAGCTGATCGACGGGGTGTTCCACCAACTTAGCATCGACAATTCTTTGGTTTCCATTACGGCCGACTACCCCGGAATATTTCCGGCCGCCCAGGTAACCGTGACCGAAGTCCGGATACCATGACCCACCCGTGCTTTACTTCTAATCAACACGTATTTGATGGTGTTTCGCAGGGGGTGCCTTCAGAATGGGAAGCCAAGCCTGCCGAGGCCGTCCAACAAGGGGCAGCTCGGCCCAGCAGGAGGAAAAGAAGTGCGGTACGACTCGAGACGTCGCTGCAACGGTATGATGTGCCATCGTGTTTTAAGGAGAGGTTCCTGGGAGGCACACTTACGCTCGTGGTTTTTTCAGAAAAAAGAGCGCTCGCCGGACTGAGTCCGGAGAAGTTGCCAATCGGACCTCCGCCAACCAGACTCAAAAGCCGAGTCCGGAAGGGGGTACAAACACGAGGCGTGCGTCAGATGCTCCTCCAACGGAGGATGCCGACAGACTGTCCGCCACCAAGTCGGAGGTGGAGAGCGCCACGAATCATAGGCGCCGCCGGACTATTCTACGTGACGCATGTTTCTCCCAAGAGGCGTTGGACGCCTTTAGTTCGGGAGAAGCGCACCTCCGTGCCGCTCAAGATGGCCTAGCCAGAGCCACGGAGCAGTATGTGAAAGACATACGGGTAAGGAATTTTGACAGTTATATATGCCAGTAGCCCCCGAGACTTAAAATAGGTAGGATAACTAATTTAAGGATCATTTCGAATGCAGGTTCTTACCGAAAAGAATACCCGTTTATCCCAGGAGCTTGAAGAGTGCAAGGCCCAACTTGAGGCCGCACTAGCCGCGACCGGGGAAGCCATGAAGAGTCCCTCTGGTAATATATGCCCTTCAAAGTAGAAGTAGTTTCGCAAAGTGCGGCGTGTGCATAAATCTGACATTAACATTGCAGATAGCGCCGGGATGGATCCGGACAAGCAACAGCTCCTGCGCCAGCTAAAGGCCGGCGAGAGCGTGCTTACGAGGGTGCGGCAGGAGAAAAATAACCTCCAAGATGCCAACACCCAACTGGGTGAGGAACTAAAGGATGTTCGTGCCTAGTTGTCTGACTCCGTAAAGGAGAATCGACGGCTTCGTCGCGGCATTTTTAGTAAGTGCTTGAACGAACTTTGACAGAGTTCGGTGAGGAAGGCGACTAACATAAACATGTATGTAGGTTTGCTCACAGGTCGTCCTGAGGAGGAGATGCCCAGTTCTTCGGGTGATCTTCTTCCCGAACTGCGTCAGCTGCACGAACGAGTTCGGCAGGTGATGAAAGGTGTCGCACAGGCCTTGTGGCCATCTATCTCCCTGCCCGAAGGCATTGGGGAGCTGGCAGAGCGGCTTCAAGGAGCACGGCGGCGCTTCCAACTATGGAAGATATCGGCCTGCCGTCAAGGCGCCAGGGAGGCCTGGGCCATGTTAAAGACGCGGTACACGAAGGCTGACCCAAACCACATGGCCGAGGTCGGACCTGTGGGGCCTGATGGGAAGGAGATCCCTGTAAGCTTAGTGTACGGCCAAGTAGAATTGGCCGCCAAGTATTCCCAGCAAGATTGTAAATTAGATAGCCTATTAGATGGCATTGAGGAGGAATAGAATTAGTCGAGTTGACTATGTAATTGAATATGACAAGAAAAATGTCTTCTAGCCGGATTGTAGATCGTTTGTCATAGCGGACCTTTTCGCTTCGGCCTCGGGACCCAATAGTCCGGAGTGTGTCCGAATACCCTCGCGGTTATGTAAGAACTGGGGCATGCATGGAGATAAGGCGTAGGGGTCATTATTGCTATATCAGACAAGTGCCCAACTAGTTATGTTATACTACATGGATAGTAAGAAACATCTTCCAGGGAGAATAGTTCTGTTAAGGGTTCCTTTCCCTGGGAGGCATGCCCTAAAGTGCATGTCCAAACTGCTAAGAAAGCAGAAAATCATGTGGGGGCAGATGGATAAATAGTTAAAAATCATCTTTCAGTTCACCGACCGAATATTCCCTTAAGAACGCTTAGCTTTCGGCTTCACCGGTCTGAGGTACACATCCGCTGACCCGCAGAATAATCGCAGAGGTGCTCCGCTTTACCACCTAGCCGAACAATCGGGAACGAGGGGTAAGCACAGAGCCAGCAACCCAGCTTGGTCAAAACTTAAGTCATATCGATGCATATAATGGTGAGTAAAAGGTACATGCGGAAGTTTGACACATGTGTTGGGCATGAAGCCCAGATAAATAAGCTTCATTAAAGAAGCCCCCAGTATAATGAGCGCGACAGCGCGCCAAGTATGTGCGAACAAAGCGCAAACGAGCCCTAAAGGCTTCAAGAAGAAGGAGGAGGAAGGAGAGAAATAAAAGACAGCAAAAATAGAAAATGTGGATGAGGAAGGAGACGAACTCGAGTCCGCGCTTAGGCGAGAATCTTCGTGAGACGGGCTGCGCTCCATGGGTTCGGCTCGAGTCGGTTATCCGGCGCGTTTTCGCAGACGGTATGCTCCGCCGGTGAGGACCTGGTCGATGATGAAGGGACCTTCCCATTTGGGCTTGAGTTTGTCCTTTTCTTGTCCGCAGCGAAACTAGTTCGCCAACGCTTTAACCTTTGGCCCCTACTTCCCTGCTTTGATATCTTCGAGCCTGCTGTTGATAAAATGCGAACGAGCTTTTGCCACGCTGCGCTCCTCCTCCAATGCGCCAACTGTCCCGCCGATCGAGCTCGGCTTTCTTTCTTCATACATGCGCACGCGAGGTGAGTCATGCATTATGTCGCAGGCAAGACTGCCTCTGCTGCGTACACCATAAAAATGGTGTGAATCCGTAGTATGATTCGGCGTGGTCCGCAGCCCCCAGAGTACGGAGTCGAGCTCCTCAACCCAGTGCGTGTTAGATTCCTTGAGGGACCGCACTAGTCTGGGTTTAATGCCGCTCATGATTAGGCCGTTTGCTCTCTTGACTTGACCGTTGGTTTGAGGGTGATAGACTGAGGCGTAATCGAGCTTGATGCCCATGTTTTTGCACCATAATTTGACCTCATCGGCCGTGAAGTTGGTGCCGTTAATAGTGATGATACTGTGGGGTACGCCGTAACGATGCACTACCCCTGATATGAAGTCTATCACCGGCCCGGATTCGGCCGTTTTAACAGGCTTGGCCTCTATCCATTTGGTGAATTTATCCACCATGACCAATAGGTATTTTTGCTTGTGGGTTCCTCCCTTAAGGGGTCCAACCATGTCAAGCCCCCAGACCGCGAACGGCCAGGTGATGGGTATAGTTTTGAGGGCGGTGTGTGGCATGTGGCTTTGGTTAGCAAAAAGCTGGCAACCGACGCATCGTTGGACTAAATCCTGCGCACCTGCCCGGGCTGTGGCTAATAAAATCCTGTACGGAAGGCCTTGCCTACAAGGGCCCGGGCTGCGGCGTTGTGCCCACCCAGTCCGGCATGAATTTCAGCCAGGACTCCTGTTGTGCTTTTCATATAGAGCTCTCCCTCATGGACTTTATAGGCTTTGGATCGCCGTACTATGCAGCGAGCCTCATTTTGGTCTTCGGGGAGTTCCTGTCTAGTTAGGTAGGCTAGGAATGGTTCCGTCCACGGGGCGATAACCGCCATTATTTCATGGGCGGAGGGTGTTATCTCGTTGGCAGAGCCTCCGATTGTGTCAGAGTGTTTGGTGTCACGCAGTGCAGTTGGGTCCGGATTGTTATTTCCGGACTCCCCTTCCCATAGTACGGATGTCTTGAACAGCCGTTCTAGGAAGATGTTAGGTGGGACGGCATCGCGTTTTGCGCTGATGCGTGCCAATACGTCCGCCGCCTGGTTGTTATCCCGGGCTATATGATGAAATTCAAGCCCTTCAAACCGTGCTGACATTTTTAGGACCGCATTGCGGTACGCTGCCATTTTCGGATCTTTGGCATCAAAGTCTCCGTTTATTTGAGATATCGCGAGGTTCATATCCCCGCGCACCTCGAGGCGTTTAATGCCCATGGAGACTGCCATCCGGAGGCCGTGCGTATGGGCCTCAGATTCGCCGCGTTGTTGGAGTCCGATACATTATCTCAAGGACGATTGGACTGTGTCCCCGGTTGGGGACGCCAGACGACGCCAGCCCCTGTGCCGCCAACATTTTGGAGCCGTCAAAGTGCATGATCCAATTGAGTATGCGCGCACTTTTAGGAAGTTCGCCGTCCATTCGCCACGAAGTCGGCCAAAACCTGCGACTTAATAGCTCGTCGTGGCTTATAGGTTATGTCGAATGGAAGGAGCTCTATGTCCCATTTAGCAATCCGCCCGTCGCGATCGCGCTTAGTTTATAATGTCGTTAAGAGGTACTTCGGAGGCTACCGTTATCGAACACTCTTGAAAGTAGTGTCGCAGCTTCCGGGATGCCATGAACACCGCGTATGCTATCTTTTGATAATGTGGGTACCGGGACTTGCATGGAGTTAGGACAGTGGACACATAGTAAACCGGTTTTTGAAGAGGGAACCGGTGTCCGTCCGCTTCTCGTTCGATGACGAGCACCGCTACCGACAACTTGATGTGTTGCGCGATATATAATAGCATTGGTTCGCCCATGTTGGGCGCGGCCAGGACCGGATTTTTTGCCAATATGGCTTTTATTTCTTCGAGTCCGGCCGTGGCGGCATCCGTCCACTCGAAGTGTTTGGTGCGTCGGAGGAGGCGGTTAAGGGGTAACGCCTTTTCTCCCAAACGGGAAATAAAGCGGCTTAGAGCCGCTACGCATCTAGTCAATTTTTGTATTTGTTTGAGGTCTTTTGGAATATCCAATTGTGACAGAGCTCGGATCTTGGCTGGGTTTGCTTCAATTCCTCTATCGGACACAATGAAGCCCAAGAGCTTTCCGGCTGGAACGCCGAAGACCCATTTTTCCAGATTAAGCTTAATTTCATATTTTCGGAGATTGTCGAATGTGAGCCTCAAGTCGTCTACTAGAGTTTCGACATGCTTGGATTTGACGACCACGTCATCTACATATGCTTCCACTGTTTTGCCAATCTGGTTTGCCGACATGTCCGAATCATGCGCTGATATGTTGCCGGGCGCTTTTGAGCCCAAGGGCATTGTGTTGAAGCGAATGGGACGATGGAGTGATGAATGCTGTTGTAGCTTGGTCTGCTCCGCCATCTTAATTTGGTGGTAGCCGAGTACGCGTCGAGGAAGCACAATGAGTCGTGGTCCTGTTGTAGCGCCGATAATTTGATCAATGCGAGGGAGGGGAAGGGATCCTTTGGGCAAGCCTTATTAAGGTCTTTGAAATCAACACATAGGCGCCAGGATTTATCCTTCTTGGTACCATCACCAGATTTGCTAGCCATCCGGATGTTTTATATCTCCGATGAACTGCCTTCCGTAAGTTTGGCTAGCTCCTCTCCCATGGCCTGTCTCTCGGTTTCGAAAAGCGCCAAGAGCCTGTTTGATCGGCTTGAACTTTTAGGTATTTAGGCTGTGCTCGGCCAGCCGACGGGATTCATGGCATGTCCAAGGGTGCCAGCAAAATGTCCCAGTTTTCTCATAGAAATTCTCGAAAGCGGCGCCTACATCAGGGTTTAATTGTGCCCCAATGGAGGCCGCCTTTGCAGGTCCGCTGGTGGACTTGGAATTTGACTATTTCATCCGCTGGTTTAAAAGAGGTGGACTTGGATCTTTTATCAAGTATCACATCGCCCCTGTTCACCGTGGAGCGATCGCAGTGAGTTCCTCGCCGCTAGGGCTTCGGATAGTGCCTCGAGGGCTAGTGCGGCTGTCTTGTTTTCGGCGCTGAGTGCTATGTTCGGATCACTAGCGAGAGTGATGATTCCGTTAGGTCCGGCATTTGAAGCTTCATGTACCCATAATGGGGTATAGGTTGAAAATTGTGAATGCCTCTCGCCTAATAAAGTGTGATATCCGCTGCTGAACGGGCCACTTGAAATGTGACCTCCTCGACCTGTAATTGTCCGCGAAATAACACTATGTCCAGGTGATTTTTCCCTGCAGCAGCATGCTTCCGGCTAGGGATTATTCCTCTAAAGGTTGTGTTGCTTCGCCAATGCGGTTCCAGTCTATTTCCATTTTTCGAGGGTTTCCTCGAGATGAGGTTTAGTCCGCTGCCGCCATCCATGAGTACCTTAGTAGGCGAAGCCATCCACCATTGGAATGAGAACCAATGCGGCCGGTGCTTGGGCTGTTCGAATTTGGGTTCGCAACCGGCATTAAAGGTAATAGCCGTGTCACCCATGGATTTATTGTTGCTACTTGGTAGACTTCGGCAAGGCTGTGGAGTGTTCGTTTCCGCATGTTATTTGATGCGAAAGTCTCGAAGACTGTTAATACCGTACTGGTGTTGCTGGGCTAGGATTTTGAGGCTAGAAGCTCTTCGCCACTTTTGGCCACCGCCGAGTATCCAACATGCTCAAGGCTATGAGTTGGAGTGGCGCCTCTCATGCTATGAATTTTGCAGGGTCCGTTTAGCCAACCCTCCAGTACGGTTCCGTGCCCTTTAGGGGTTTTTTGTTTTTTGATGTATAACCCAGGTGCTTGGTGATGATTCACCCTTTTATTTCGGACTAGGGCTGTATTCGGGGCCGGATTATCCCAAAATTTACTTTCGGTTTTCCAAGCACTCTCCATCGCAAAGTACTTTTGTACTATGATCACCAAGTTAGCAAAGCGTGTAATTTCGCGACGACTTATGGCGTTTAGGATTCCCTTGTCTGTGCAATTATTGCAGAAAAGAGAGATTGCGTCCTTCTCTCGACAGTCCTTTATCCTGTCCATAACCAGGAGGAATCTGGCCCAGTAATGATGTACTGTTTCAGCGGGCTCTTGCCGAATTCGGGATAGATCTCTAATGTTTGGGTGGGCGGGTGGAACTAGATCCGGAACCCCGTCCAATTTAAGACTCAGGGGCCGAGAAGTTTCCGAACTTGGAAGTTTGGATTTTTGAATGCTATCCAATGAATCCAACCCACCGCCGACTTTAAGTTCAGTGGCATGATTGACATCCGCCCCTCTGCGGGAATCCGCATGGAGGATCGAACCGGACGTAGCTAGTCTTTAAGATAGAAGAAGAATTGTCGATTGCTCCTCTATCACAGCAACATGATGGGTAGCACGGGAGAGTTGATCTCTCAGATCGGTTTTAGGCCCGATCTGGTCGTAGTCTGTGGCGACTCCTGTATGCGATGCGATCCAAGAGCTCGATACGGAGGAGAGCTTGATCGATCTAACTGCTCGGCAAGTTCCGAAGTTAACGTGAAGATTGGTTTCGATGACCCGAGAAGTCATCATCGGCGCGGTGGCGAACCGGCGGTCATAAGAAAACCACCTAACCAAGAGTCCACCGGTGGCCAAGGCTCCTTTGGCGATTGTGTCGCCTTTAAAGACGGATGAGGCATCCTACCGACGGCGATTTACACGGAGGAACTCTCAATGAAAGCACCAATGTCGGTGTCAAACCGGCGGATCTCGGTAGGGGGTCCCGAATCGTGCGCCTAGGCGGATGGTAACAGGAGACAAGGGACACGATGTTTTTACCCAGGTTGGGCCCTCTCGATGGAGGTAATACCTTACTCCTGCTTGATTAATATTGATGATATGGGTAGTACAAGAGTAGATCTACCACGAGATCGAGAGGCTAAACCCTAGAAGCTAGCCTATGGTATGATTGTTGTTCGCCCCACGGACTAAAACCCTTCGGTTTATATAGACACCGAATAGGGTTAGGGTTACACAGAGTCGGTTACAATGGTAGGATATCTACATATCCGTATCGCCAAGCTTGCCTTCCACGCCAAGGAAAGTCCCATCCGGACACGGGACGAAGTCTTCAATCTTGTATCTTCATAGTCCAGGAGTCCGGCCAACGGTGATAGTTCGGCTATCCGGACACCCCCTAATCCAGGACTCCCTCAGGCACCCTCACCGCGTCATGCCCGCCAACGGGCCAGCCCTCGACCGAGCTGTGAGTTAATCATCAATTTGAAAGTACTGCATTTCTCCGAGATCAATAACCAGGATTCATTTTTTGCAGTCCGACTAGCAACTCTTCTCAACAGAGTTCGTCTTCGGGGGATCTTCCTCCGGAGATGATGGATAGTGATACCCCACCAGCCTCTCCGTCTCGTGATGTCAGAACCCCGATTCCAAGTCACATCGATCTAGCTAGTAACACCTCATATCACTTTGCGGCCTCACGCACGGTATTCCCACGGGTGTTGCCTTACCATGGCCCGGGACCGTTTGCGCCTTTTGGCTCACGTATATGATAGTGTCGCTAGCATCCATATAACAGAGAACCCGAGCCGACATGGCTAGTCGTGAACCCAACGCGGCACTAACCCACGGGGCAGGCATACATGAATCAACTTCGAGCATGTCGGTCAGCAGTGTGTGAATACGGGCTGTAGCACTGGGCTAACAGGACTCCGGGAACCCGGGCTGTAGCAGGCTAGGCAGGACTCCGGATGTCACCGCGTGACATTTCCCCAAAGGGATGCATACAGAACGAAGTGAAACACATGCCGGCCAGTCAAGCCCCGAGCAAGAGTCTTTGGGCTAGCAGGACTCCGTGAACCGGGCTGTAGCGGACTACTATGGCTCAAGAAAGCACTAGACTACATTTCCCCATAAGAGAGGCTACCAAGGATAAACAACTAGATTGTCGGATCCCACACATACCAAGCATTACAAAACATACACACAATATGCTCGATATGTGTACATACAACATGGCATCACAACATAACTCTACGACTCAAGTATTTATTCATTAGGCTCTGAGGAGCGAGATATTACAAACATGGGTCTCATGACCCAACATTCAGAGCATACAAGTCAAAGCACACACGGAAGCTTAACATGTGTGAGTACAGACATCTACAAATGAAAAAGGCTGAGAAGCCTGACTATCTACCAGATCCTGCCGAGGGCACAAGATCATAGCTGAGGTATCAAGCTAAACGTCGAAGTCCACGCGGAACTACTAGTGAGACTGAAGTCTCTCTGCAAAAACATAAAATAGGCAAACGTGAGTACAAATGTACCCAGCAAGACTTACATCAAAACTAACTACATATGCATCATTATCAACAAAGGGGTGGTGGGGTTTAACTGCAGCAAGCCAGCTTTGACTCGGTGGCTATCCTAAACTATGACTGCAAGTAACTCTTTTGAGGTGGCGCACACGAGTCCACATATTCACCATATCAATACACCACTATGGATCCGCTTCCGTCTCCCTACGAGAACGCCATCCATAGCACTCATGCTTATCTTGCGCATTTTAAAGTATCCACTTTCACTTGTCTATGAACCTTACAGGCAACCTAGAAGTCCTTTACCACGGACACGGCTATTCGAATAGATAATGTTAACCCTGTAGGGGTGTACTTCTTCACACACGCTCTCACCATTTATCGCCGTTTACACGACATGTACTCGGCAACCTTCAAGCGGAAGCCCAGCGAGGGTGTCGGCCATGACCTGACTAACCACACAAGTCTCTCGTCCAGGTTTATCGCCTATTCGGGTTCCATCCGCAAGGAGATCCGGCCGGGGTGTCGCTCACGGCCCCAAACAATGTGAGCAGGGTTCCCAAGCCCACCTTGACGGGTGGATCTACGCTTGGTACACCGTGCTACAGTGCCTAGTCTGTCCCAAGCCCACCTGTACCGGGTGCCACTTGGTAGACTACTAACACTACCTACAAACACCAGAAACTAGTTGCAACTCCTGGACAGAGATCAAGTTGATTAATAAGCCGAGAGTGGCCGAGTTACCGGAACCCAATGTGTGGTAGTAACTGTTCATGGATCACAAACACAGAACTCAGTTCCTGAGGACGGCTGCAATGAGACAACCGACCCACCATATACTCCTACATGGCCTCTCACCGCTACCTTTACCAAATCGTGTTCACACACTTAGCTCACACACAGTAGGACATGTTCACACACGTCCGATTCATCCCCGATGAATCAGACCTGACTCAACTCTAAGCAGTAGCAAGCATGACAAACAAGCATGAATTAGTAGGCACAACAGGGATCAAACAACTCCTACTCATGCTAGTGGGTTTCATCTATTTACTGTGGAATGACAGGTCATGCAGAGGATAAAGGGGTTCAGCTACCGCAGCAAGTAACAGATGAATCATTGTTGTCCTAATGCAGTAAAAGAGAGCAGGAGCGAGAGAGTGGGTTTATATCGGAATGAACAAGGGGGTTTTGCTTGCCTGGCACTTCTGAAGATAGTATAGTTCTTCATCGGTGTCATCGAACTCATCGTCGGTACGTCGTCTACTAAGAGGGGACAAACACCGGCAACAAAGAAGGAGAACACAATCAATGCAGTGCACAACATGATGCATGATCATGACATGTCAATATGCTGTGTTTTGATCTAATGCAACTAGCAACATGTTAAATGGAGTTGGTTTGAAACCTAGGTTCAAATTCAAACTCCATATGTGAGAGTTAAAATGCCATTTATATGATTTGGCCTAAACAACAGCCATAAGTTGTTCTAACATGCATGAAAACAATAAGAGATGGATAGATTGGATTTTTCGATCATTTTCATATATAAATTATTTCATTCGAACTATAGATTAATTTCTATGATTTTTGAAGTTTGTGGTATTTTTCGGAATTTCCGTAAGAATAATTCCAAATAAATAAATTATCGTGTCAAGATTACGTCGTGGTGACGTCAGTGGTCAACGGAACGGTCCAGGTCAAACCTGACAGTGGGTCCCGCGTGTCAGTGTAATTAGTTTAACTAAATTCAATTAGTACTAATCCTAATTAATTAATTGGGCCGGGCCCCACCTGTCATTGACCCAGGGGGTCAAACTGGGCCCACCCTTGGTCAAACGGGGTCAGCGGGGTCAACTCACCGGCGTTTAGCCACCGGCGAGGCCAATCGCGGCGGTGCAGGTGCGGGTTTCCTCTTCCGGCGACCAAATGGCCGGCGGAGGGCGTCTACGTGACGCTGGCGCTCGTCCGCGTCGAGTAGTGGTTGCGGCTGGGCCTGAGATGGCCGGAGTCGTCACCAGCGTCGACCTTGGCGGTCGCCGGAGCACGGGTGAGCTCGGGGTCGACTCTACGGTGGCCGGGGAGGCTCGTGCGAGGCACCCACGCGTTTCACGTAGCTGGGAGGAGCTGAGCACGACGGCCGGGCCGCTAGGTGGCCGAAGGCACGTCGGCGGCGGGTTTCGGTCATCGGCGAAACAGCGACTAGAGCTAGCACACGTCACGGAGACAAGGGGGACACGGTGTAGAAGCACACGGGGATCGTGTAGGGCTGGTCGGCGAGCTCGGGGAGGGGCTTGAGCAAGCCGGGCGGCGATGGCGATCTCAGCAGACCGAGGTTGAAGAAGACGGCGTGGCCGGTGTTCGAGGGCGTCCGGCGGTGCGTGGCTCTGTGAGGAGGTCGAGGACAAAGTGGCGGAGCTGCTGGGCGCGTCGGTGAGGCGTGGGGTGGCTGTGGCCGCGGTGGTGCTAGTCGGCGGCGGCAGGAGTGTTCAGCGAGGTGGGGGAACGGCGAGGGAGAGAGCCAGGGGAGAGGGATGAGCACGGGGGGGGGGAGGAGTGAGAGGGCCTGGGGAGGGTGTGTGGCGTCTCCAGCCCGCTCCAGGCGGTCGGCAGCAAGCAGGAGGAGGCGTGGCGAGCTCGGCGGTATCGCGGTGTCCCTCCTCTGCCTACTGGCAGAGGTAGGCGATGACTGGCACCAGGCCAGTGGGCTGGGCCGGTGCAGATGGGCCGCCAGGTAAGCCCAGGTGAGGTTTCTCTTTCTCTCTCCTCTGCCTTCTAATTTAGTTTCTGTTTTCTATTTTTCTGCTTTATGTTTGGAAATAAAATACCAACCAAAACACTTTGGTTAATTCTGCAATTTTTTTTGAGGAATATTTGAATTGTTTTCAAACCACACAATAAATTTCAGAATATTTGGAGCAACCAATATTTAATGGTAACTTTTAAACTCCAACTCATATATCATAATGATTTAATTCAATGACCAAAATGTCCTGGAAAAATATGCATCATCTCTGGTAGAGGCTTTCACCTTTTAACATAAATCATGAACATTTTAAAAGGATATTTTGAGGTCACTGAAAATATTTTGGTTGAACCTATTTGAGTTCTTCTGGTGCTAGGGTTTTATCATCCCCATTTCAACTTTCTTAGAAATTTAAACATGATGCACACATGAAGGGTTAGCCTAGAGCATACCAGCACTAGGGATGTGACAGCTCACCCCTATTAAACAAGAATCTCGTCCCGAGATTCAAGTTGTGAGGTAAGAAGTCAGAGGGGTCACAAGCTAACACAATCTTCACGTTCCAACTGTCCTTCTCAAGATGTTGATTCATTGCTTTATATTGATCTTGACGTCTTTGCTTTCTAGATCTTCATCCAACTCGATGACGTTAGAAAGAAACTCTATCGAAAAGGATCATTGAAACTCACCATACCAGACTAAGGCAATTCACAACGATTGTTTGAAAGGGGTTCGGGGAAATGGCATACTCAGTTCGGAAAGGAAACTATGGTTATAGAACAACTCGGCAAACGGAAGGCACATTCCAATTGATACCGAGGATATAACCTAGTGACTGAGTGTGCTCTCAAGAACTTGAGCATTTCCATAGTCATCAAGGTTTTACCAACATCCGTGCCGAGGATCCTGGCAACACATCTTACTACCATGACGAATAGTGATGGATGATGCGGATACAAAGGAAGATAACACCTTCTCAGACTTCCCCTTTAGCGAGGCCTAGAGAACGAAATATGGATGATCGACCGAGAGACATTTAGCACTCCGCTTCCAATGCTCTCCTTGATGTTTAAGATACCACTATCATGATTCAAAGTGGCATCAACATGGTCATCAAGTAAAGGTCGGACTTCGGGAACACAAAATCCATAAGGAACAACTTCTAGAATAAGTCATGCGAAATCCTCATGGGAGGTGACCAAATAGCTTAATCAAGATACTATAATACGATTGCTTCCAGCTAGGTGCGCCCACCTCACCGAACCCATATCATAGCTCTTGGAAGAAGTTCCAACCATCACATCTTCCTGAGATTCAGATCTGGTTGGTAACAGGATATTTCAGACAACATGTCTAGAAAAGAAAGTTGCAACGCAAATCGACGAGATGACGTTGCGAGATTCTCGGAAAATGAACTACGATAGCAAGCTCCAAAACATGAGTTGGTTCTGCTACAAACCTGTGAACACGCTGTCCAAGACAAGCATGACCACGTAGTAGTCTTATAGTAAAATACTACCGAGTTCAGGTGGGGAACCATCATCGAGGATATCGAAGTCCTTACATAAGTCTTGCTCTTAAGAAGGAACTTCTTCTCCTTGAACAAATCAATCAGTGGCTTGGTGTGCTAGGGATACATATAGAATGAAGGTTGCAAGTCTTTAATCCACAGAATACTTTGCACGTATGCATGACTAATTTGGGATGATTCTAGAGGAAACAAAACAATCCTTCTCGGATCCACAGCGGCAACTTACATCAAGTGCACGTGAATTAGGGAAAGTCGCTCCTTTCATCCAATAATATGCTTCATGAACGGGACATGAAGATAATGCTTATAAAGTTTCCAATACTAGCTGGATGTTAAACACAAATCATGGAGAAGATAACAATGTTGCTGATGGGCTCGACAACCATTCATCCAGGTTTCCATATAAATGGAATTCCATAATTATGTGACCACGGTAGTAGCATTGGTCAGACCCAAACAATATAATGGTGTATGCTCGAGGAAGCAACCACGAGTAAAATAACATTACGAATATCGTTGGTTCCGGTCTGATTTGATGATAGCCCATACTCAAATCAAAGGTTGGATAAAATAATAGGTCCATTAACTGATCACGAGGGTCAGTTGATGAAAATATCAACTTTCTTCAACACAAATAGAAGATATCCCTTAAAATGAACTAAGTCGGACAAGCTTTTATCTTCCAACTCTCCAAGTTGTTGTTTGGCTTAACCAACTAGCTCAGGGGTATCCAACACAGATTCTTGGAGAATGGGTGGTTTGGAGGAAAACCAACATGATCACGAACTCAACATAGCGGTCAGGTGACAACCTGGTAATACTTCCGAGAAGATATTCGGAACATCACGAACCACCGATATGTTACTAAACTCGAGAAAAATCTTGCTCTTCAGAGCAAGACGATATGATCAAATAAGCAAGGATTGACACTATCCTAACTCATTGATCGAAATGTGCACTGGAAATAAGGACTAGGTAGCACGATCAATCTTAGGATGAGGATTTAATAAACAACATGCTAAGAATAAGAATATTGTCCATTAACTACCAAGCAACAGAGTTGCTAGGAGTATTGATTTCACACATCACGACTCACTTGCCGGCATTCTGGTTACAATAACACGGGAGCCGAGGAATGAACAATGATGGCAATAAGTATCACTACGTCAAAAATTCATAAGAGATGGTGCAATTCCTATGATATTCTGACATAAAGAAGGTAATACTTCAAGGTAGAACAGACCAGAAGCTGGATTGGCATTTTGATCTATGGAATACAGTTTCTTTGACCCAATCCTAGATATGGATGAGGTACTGGAGTTTGTTTCTCCTAGTCATTCCGGAATAGAAAGGCTTGACGGACCACAAGAGTAGTAGGCATCGATTAACGGATGCACGCATGCTCTTGACTATCAATTGATAGACGAGGGTCGAAAGACAACTAAAATGGGACAGCTTAAAAGAACATATGATTTTCTGAGTTGTCGATGCATGGACTAGCATGTCAAACGAGTTCAACATATTTCTTCCGGATAACCCATGCAGAAAGGTTGAACTGGCAGAGTTGCAAAATAGAATGGAGAACCCATCACGAGCACTCTGGTTGTGATCTTTTGGTTCAACGAGGAACTTCTGCCATAAGTAGTTCATGGTATTTGGAAGAAGGATATACCACGGACCTCGAGGACTAACGCAAAGGTTACTAATAACCTAAGAGAACTAGCAATTACTATCAACATGAAGTAAGTAGGGTGAATCTCGGGTTCAAAACCCAGAAGTGGAATACCTACATACTAAATGGCATCACGGGATGCTTTTGAGAATGATGGCCAGAATCATCACACTGGGAACACAAAACATGGCTAGATTATATTACTAAGTGACTCCCTAAGACACCTAGCATCATAAAAATAACTCCAACATATATGTCGGGGCAATGGAGTACCTCAACACATTGTTTAGTTGATTAATCCGGCCCAATAAGACATCGAGAACTGGGAGGAAGGATTTGCAAATGCATCAGACTATTTAGAAACCTGGGATGACTCGGACAACATAACGATTGTAAATGCTCAAAAAGATTTGAGACATCCTGCAAAAATGGTGGCATGACCACTCAACATCACAATATCAAGGTTCTGAGACCAACTATTAACACACGGAAGTAGTAGAAACTGAACTGGGGCTTAAAACCAACAATCTTAAAAGTCTATGGATTAGTAACACGTCATCCTGATAGATAGATGAGAAGGCCTAGTTCTTAATCCCCGTAGAAGAGAAGAGGATGACTCAGATCAGAAGGCCATGAGGTATAAGGAGTAAAAAGAGCCTTACGATCCCTTCCTCAATCAATTCCCTTACATAACTAAAGCATTTCTAGACACAACTTCGACCGGTTTGGCTTGGTAATCCTACAGGCAGTCAGGCTCTGATACCAAAGCTGTCAGGACCCCGATTCCAAGTCACATCGATCTAGCTGGTAACACCTCATATCACTTTGCGGCCTCACGCACGGTATTCCCACGGGTGTCGCCTTACCATGGCCCAAGACCGTTTGCGCCTTTTGGCTCACGTATATGATAGTGTCGCTAGCATCCATATGACAGAGAACCCGGGCCGACATGGCTAGTCTTGAACCCAAAGCGGCACTAACCCATGGGGACAGGCATACATGAATCAACTTCGAGCATGTCGGTCAGCAGCGTGTGAATCCGGGCTATAGCACTAGGCTAACAGGACTCGGGAACCCGGCTGTAGCAAGCTAGGCAGGACTCCGGATGTCACCGCATGACATTTCCCGAAGGGACGACACATGAACGAAGTGAAACACATGCCGCCAGTCAAGCGCCCCGAGCAGAGTGCTGGGCTAGCAGGACTCCGTGAACTCGGGCAGAAGCGGACTACTATGGCTCAAGGAAGCACTAGACTACATTTCCCCATAAGAGAGGCTGCCAAGGATAAACAACTAGATTGTCGGATCCAACACATACCAAGCATTACAAACATACACACAATATGCTCGATATGTGTAAATACAAAATGGCATCAAAACATAACTCTATGACTCAAGTATTTATTCATTAGGCTCCGAGGAGCGAGATATTACAAACATGAGTCTCATGACCCAACATTCAGAGCATACAAGTCAAAGCACAAGCGGAAGCTTAACATGTCTGAGTACAGACATCTACAAATGAAAAAGGCTGAGAAGCCTGACTATCTACCAGATCCTGCCGAGGGCACAAGATCGTAGCTGAGGTATCAAGCTAAACGTCGAAGTCCACGCGGAACTACTAGTGAGACTGTAGTCTCTCTGCAAAAAACATAAAATAGGCAAACGTGAGTACAAATGCACTCAGCAAGACTTACATCAAAACTAACTACATATGCATCATTATCAACAAAGGGGTGGTGGGGTTTAACTGCAGCAAGCCAGCTTTGACTCGGTGGCTATCCTGAACTACGACTGCAAGTAACTCTTTTGAGGTGGCGCACACGAGTCCACATATTCACCATATCAATACACCACTATGGATCCGCTTCAATCTCCCTACGAGAACGCCAGCCATAGCACTCACGCTTATCTTGCGCATTTTATAGTATCCACTTTCACTTGTCTATGAACTGTACAGGCAACCCAGAAGTCCTTTACCGCGGACACGACTATTCGAATAGATAATGTTAACCCTGCAGGGGTGTACTTCTTCACACACGCTCTCACCACTTATTGCCGTTTACACGACTTGTACTCGGCAACCTTCAAGCGGAAGCCTAGCGAGGGTGTCGGCCACGACCTTACTAACCACACAAGTCTCTCATCCAGGTTTATCCCCTATTCGGGTTCCATCCGCAAGGAGATCCGGCCGGGGTGTCGCTCACGACCCCAAACGATGTGAGCAGGGTTCCCAAGCCCACCTCGACGGGTGGATCTACGCTTGGTACACCGTGCCATGGTGCCTAGTCTGTCCCAAGCCCACCTATACCGGGTGCCACTTGGTAGACTACTAACACTACCTACAAACACCAGAAACTAGTTGCAGCTCCTGGACAGAGATCAAATTGATTAATAAGCCGAGAGGGCCCGAGTTACCGGAACCCAATGTGTGGTAGTAACTATTCATGGATCACAAACACAGAACTCAGTTCCTGAGGACGACTGCAATGAGACAACCCACCATGTACTCCTACATGGCCTCTCACCGCTACCTTTACCAAATCGTGTCCACACACTTAGCTCACACACAGTAGGACATGTTCACACACCTCCGATTCATCCCCAATGAATCAGACATGACTCAACTCTAAGTAGTAGCAAGCATGACAAACAAGCATGAATGAGTAGGCACAACAGGGATCAAACAACTCCTACTCATGCTAGTGGGTTTCATCTATTTACTGTGGAATGACAGGTCATGCAGAGGATAAAGGGGTTCAGCTACCGCAGCAAGTAACAGATGAATCATTATTGTCCTAATGCAGTAAAAGAGAGCAGGAGCGAGAGAGTGGGTTTATATCGGAATGATCAAGGGGGTTTTGCTTGCCTGGCACTTCTGAAGATAATATAGTTCTTCATCGGTGTCATCAAACTCATCGTCGGTACGTCGTCTACTGAGATGGGACAAACACCGGCAACAGAGAAGGAGAACACAATCTATGCAGTGCACAACATGATGCATGATCATGACATGTCAATATGCTATGTTTTGAGCTAATGCAACTAGCAACATGTTAAATGGATTTGGCCTAAACAGCAGCCACAAGTTGTTCTAACATGCATGAAAACAGTACAGATGGATAGATTCAATTTTTCTGATCATTTTTCATATATAAATTATTTCATTCTGAACTATAGATTAATTTGTATGATTTTTTGAACTTTGTGGTATTTTCTGGAATTTCCTGTGTAAGAATAATTCCAGTAAATAAATTACTGTGTCAGCATTACGTCAGGGTGACGTCAGTGGTCAACGGAACAGTCTAGGTCAAACCTGACAGTGGGTCCCGCGTGTCAGTGTAATTAGTTTAACTAAATTCAATTAGTACTAATCCTAATTAATTAACAGGGCGGCCCGCATCATTGACCTGTGGGGTCAAACTGGCCCACCTTGGTCAAACGGGTCGTGGGTCAACTCGCCGGCGTTTAGCCGCCGGCGAGGCCAAACGCGGCGGTGCAAGTGCGTGTTTCCTCCTCCAGCGACCAAATGGCCGGCGGAGGGCGTCTACGTGACGCGAGCGCTCGTCCGCGTCGAGTAGTGGCAGCGGCTGGGCCTGAGATGGCCGGAGTCGTCACCGGCGTCGACCTTGGCGGTCGCCGGAGCTCGGGCGAGCTCAGGGTCGATGCTACGGTGGCCGGGGAGGCTCGTGCGAGGCACCTACGTGCTCTACGTAGCGCGGGGAGGGAGCTGAGCACGACGGCCGGGCCGCTAGGTGGCCGAAGGCACGTCGGCGGCGGGTTTCGGTCATAGGCGAAACAGCGACTAGAGCTAGCACACGTGGCGGAGACAAGGGGGACACGGTGTAGAAGCTCACGGGGATCGTGTAGGGTTGGTCGGCGAGCTCGGGGAGGGGCCGGAGCAAGCGGGGCGGCGATGGCGATCTCGGCGGACCGAGGTTGAAGAAGACGGCATGGCCAGCGTTCGAGGGCGTCCGGCGGTGCGTGGCTCGGTGAGGTGGTCGAGGAAGAAGTGGCGGAGCTGCTGGGCGCGTCGGTGAGGCGTGGGGGCGGCTGTGGCCGCGGTGGTGCTAGTCGGCGGCGGCAGGAGTGTTCGGCAAGGTGGGGGGAACGGCGAGGGAGAGAGCCAGGGGAGAGGGATGAGCACGGGGGGGACAGGAGTGAGAGGGCCTGGGGGGTGCGTGGCGTCTCCAGCCCGCTCTAGGCGGTCGGCGGCAAGCAGGAGGAGGCGTGGCGAGCTCGGCGGTGTCGCGGTGTCCCTCCTCTGCCTACTGGCAGAGGTAGGCGATGACTGGCACCAGGCCAGTGGGCTGGGCCTGTGCAGATGGGCCGCCAGGTAAGCCCAGGTGAGGTTTCTCTCTCTCTCTCTCTCCTCTGCTTTCTAATTTAGTTTTTGTTTTCTATTTTTCTGCTTTATGTTTGGAAATAAAATACCAACCAAAACACTTTGGTTAATTCTGCAAATTTTTGTGAGGAATATTTGAATTGTTTTCAAACCACACAATAAATTTCAGAATATTTGGAGCAACCAATATTTAATGGTAACTTTTAAACTCCAACTCAAATATCATAATTATTTAATTCAACGACCAAAATGTCCTGGAAAAATATGCATCATCTCTGGTAGAGGCTTTCACCTTTTTCCATAAATCATGAACATTTAAAAAGGATATTTTGAGGTCACTGAAAATATTTTTGTTGAACCTATTTGAGTTCTTCTGGTGCTAGGGTTTTATAACCCCCATTTCAATTTTCTGAGAAATTTAAACATGATGCACACATGAAGGGCTAGCCTAGAGCATACCAGCACTAGGGATGTGACACCTGAGGCGGGTGACACCGAGGTGTCATCACGGAGGAGTCCGGATTTGCCGAAGCCAGAGGCTAATCCATCCGCCGCCCTGACCCCGGAGCGTTCAGCTCCCACGGGGGGCGATGAGAATGGTCCGACACAGTTTGGTGTCCGGCCGGACATACTGACGGGCCTTATGGAGCGAGCTACGCTCTCGGAGGAGCACCGCTCATTAATGAGCACGAGCTCAAGAAGATTTCATCTGCCACAAGCGGTTTGAATGAAGCATTTACGAGCCTGCTCAAAGGCTTTGAGGTATGTAGTGAGAAATGCACAATTTTTGGTTGTGAGGCACGCGCTAGGTGTGCTCCATATGGATAGTAGCCCATGAAACTCTGGTTGCCCACCCTAGGCAGAAAACAGAGGATCATATTGTGTAAGTACTGATTGCGCTGTACATATGTGTAGGTATCTAAGGATCCGGCCGCCGAACAGTCCATTGAGGTTGCCGAACTAGGGAGACAAATTGGATCTATTGATGCCGATATCACATTGGTGAACGAACGGCTGAACGAGTCACAAGGTATGTTCTCTGCTTTCCTTATTATGTTGTATAGGAAAATATGAGAGGGGCATTATATTGATGCAATATATTTGGACTGCAGACAGTGCTGCTGCCGTGGAAGCCCTGAGGGCGGAACTTGCCCAGGCCAAGGAACAAGCTCGGGTTAGCAATGCGGCTGCCCTAAAGGCGGCCGAAGAGTTGAGAGCCGAACAGGCTGCTCATCGCCGAAGCGAGGAAAAGATAGCCAAATGTTTGTGGAGTTAAAAAATGCCGCCGACCGTTATGAGATGCTTGAGAAGGAGAGTCAGGTGAATTCGGCTAACCTAAACAAGGCACTTAATGCGACCAAGGAGATGCGGACCGAAGTCAGGGGTTTGCGGGAGGAGCTTCGACAGGCCGGTAAAATCGCGGCTGGGGGCTCCTACTTACTGCGGACGAAGTTTTTGGATCCGAAGTACGCTACCCTGGATGGACACTGGAGTCCTGCAGACGCATATGCGGACTTGGCGAAGAGTACAGCTGATGTAGCTAAGTTTTTCAAGGATCAAGGTGATAAAGAAGTGGAGAAGCTGTTCTGGTCGCAATTCAATGCTCCCGCACGCCCGCTGCCGTTGAGTGAGAAGATGGCTGCTATGGCGGAGCTTCATAGGCTGTCCGGGCTTGCAATGCGGTCTATAACAGACCATCTTTGGCCGAAGGGGCCGAAGCCGGACAGTTATTTTGGTTTGGTGCAATAATTCCTCGGTGCCGTATCTCAGATTGATGCCATGAGGAGGTCGGCGTGTATAGAGGGTGCACGGATGGCACTTGCCCACGTTAAAGCATTTTGGACAGATTTGGAGGCCACCCTCATTGCAACCCAGAATCTGGCGGGAGGCCAGGAACCGGCCGAGCACTACTTGGAGCAGGTAACAGAAGGTGCCCGCTTAATAGAAGCGCAGCGCTCGAAGAATGTCTTGTTCGAGTGACAAATCGAATCATTGTAAAATCAATGTTATTTTGATTACAAAGCTATATTTATACTTTTTGCCGGAAAGTATTATTTGTACCTCCTGTGCGGCCGTTTTTATGTATATATGTAATTCTGAAAGTTAGCAGCCGTTGGCTTCAGCCCCCACGCATACAATGCGGGGGTGTTCGCAAAAAAAATGCGTAATCACACTTGATCCAACGTCTTGGTGCATTAAGGAGGTGATCGCACGTTGAACTAGGCAACCGGACTATATAGCTGTAACACTTTCACTTAGCCATAAAGTTTGACGGTGGGGCTACTATGTAGCCCCTGGTACTTTTGCGTGCATCCGAATACGGGCACGTGTGTACATGACCGGGAAACGGTCCTTCGTTAGTGCGGAGGAATTCTAAAGATTCCGGTAAGTCTTCTAATGGTTGAACAGTCTCTCGCTGTATCATGACAGTCAGTTTTCGACTATCTCTACTGAGGTGCTCATCCGAAATAACCAGGTCACAATCGCAGTAGTTCTCCTTTGGCCGCCTTAGCCGATAAGAACGGAACATAAGGCGGCAAACCCAGGAGCCGGGCAAACCCAACATTTGACCAAAGACATGATTCGGAGCTGATGCATATAAGGCCAAACTCGTGACGCCGAACACTCCCAAAGCTATTTGGACTTTATGACAGAAAATAGGCTGAAGTACGCCCTTTTGTTATAAACCCTGTATTTCCAGGTACATGCATTAGTCTGTCGTGGCGAAATGCCAATAATGGCAGTGTCCTCTGTGGGTATAGCACCCATGGGATGTGTAAACAACAAGAGGCAATAGAAAAGGTTTACGCAGGTGCTTAATCTAAAGAGAAACCTTTGAGCGCGGCCCTGCTGCACGTCTGCGCCTTTGTCTCCGTTGTGCCGTGTCCTGGAAGGGTATCGCACGAATGTTGTCTGTAAAAAATAAAAATCATGTAAGCATGCGATTGATAGTAGAAATGTAAAACATTGGCCCGCCAATAAGGTTGAGCCAAGGGTGGGGCTGTATTAAGTATCTATAGCCCCTGGTGTCCTCTATTGGATTATGTACATGGCGCCCTGGATCATTTTCATCCGGACTGCCGGACTCGTCTAACCGTGTCCGTGGTCTTAACGACCAGTCATGCTTTCTGGTGTTTGAGGCCGCTTAGGATCCGGCCGCTAGAGCCGTCGCGTATTCCTCCGCGCGTGAAGAGCGCTCTGTGTTTCTGTTAAGGTGATGATGCCACGTGGACCAGGCATTTTGAGTGTAAGGTAGGAATAGTGCGGTACTGCGTTGAAGCGGGCGAAGGCCGTTCTTCCAAGTAATGCGCGGTAGCCGCTTTGGAAGGGTACGATGGTGAAGAGTAGTTCTTCACTTCTGGAGTTGCCTGGGGAGCCGAATGTTACTTCCAGTACGACGGAGCCCCTACCATAGGCTTCAACGCCTGGTATTACCCCTTCAAAGGTGGTGTTGCTTTGGATAATTCTGGAAGGATCTATCCCCACCCTATGGACAATGTCCTGGTATATTCAATTGAGACTACTATCGCCGTCCATGAGGACGTGAGTAAGATGGTATCCGTCGATTATTGGGTCAAGCACCAAGGCCTCTGATCCTCCACGCCGAATACTAGTCAGGCAGTCCATGAGATCGAAGGTGATCGGACAAGTCAACCAGTAGTTAGATGTGGGTACGATGGGCTCTATAGCGTACGCGTCTCTGAGCGCGCGTTCGTGCCTTCTCGTGGATGTGTGAGTCGCGTGGATCATGTTTACTGTTTTAACCTCTAGTGGGAATTTTTTCTGTCCGCCAGTGTTAGGCTGGCGAGGTTCATCCTCGTCTTCACTTGGTGTTTCCCTTCCCTTGTGTTCGGCATTTAATTTGCCGGCCTGCTTGAAGACCCAACACTCTCTGTGAGTGTGGTTCGTGGGTTTGTCGGGGGTGCCATGAATTTGGCATGCATCGTCCAGACTCGCTCGCATCGGACGGTCCCTTTTTACTGCCTTTAGATGGCTTCTTTTGCTGATCGGGTCGAGAGCCCCTGAATCCGACATTGACCAATCTGCTGTCCGGGTTCTCTTCCTTGTTTTGACGTTTGTTTTTATTACGCCGTGGTTTCCCGTTGCCATCCCTTATTTCGGATGTGCTTGGGTCGCTGATGCCTTTACGGGCCAACCAGCTATCTTCACCCGCGCAAAAGCGGGTCATAAGGCTTGTTAAGGCTACCAATGTCCTTGGCTTTTCTTGGCCGAGGTGTCTGGCGAGCCACTCGTCACGGATGCTGTGCTTGAATGCCGCTAAGGCTTCGGCGTCCGGACAATCGACGATTTGATTCTTCTTAGTGAGGAATCTATTCCATAGTTTGCGGGCGGACTCTCCGGGCTATTGGATTATGTGACTTAAATCGTCCGCATCCGGAGGCCGGACATAAGTCCCTTGGAAATTGGCCCTGAAAGCATCCTCGAGTTCCTCCCAACTCCCAATTGAATTTTCCGAGAGGCTTTTCAACCAGTGTCGAGCTGGTCCCTTCAGCTTGAGGGGAAGGTATTTGATAGCGTGGAGGTCATCCCCACGAGCCATGTGTATATGCAGGATAAAATCCTCGATCCATACACCTGGGTCTGTCTTTCCGTCGTATGCCTCTATGTTCACATGTTTAAAACCCTGTGGAAATTCATGGTCCAGTACTTCTTCGGTGAAGCACAGGGGGTGAGCAGCCCCTCTGTATCTGGATGTGCTGTGGCATGCCGTCGGTTGTTGTTGTGTCCGGTGTTTTTTCCGAACTGGTATCCGATTGGTATGATCATTTTGATGACCATAGTCCCGCGCCGGGGTGTGTCCTTTAGATCCATAGTTGGTCCTAACCGCGCCTGCTTTCTTATCCAGATGCTCACGTAGATCGTGCATGGTGTCGGTAGCTGCTCTGTAGCGGTTATGAAGTAGTTCATCCGGCCTCCTGGTTGTGTTGTTCTTTGGTGGAACGGCCTCGTCGTCGAATTCTGGCAGCAGCTTGCTTTTTGGATAGCTCTTTGTATGGCGATCGTCGCCGTATCTTTCTTCAGTGTCTAGCACTTTATTCCATTTGCGATTGAGCGTTTCTTGTTCGGCCTTTAGCCTTTGCTTCTGCTTCTTCAGACTTCTTGCGGTGGCCATAAGCCTTCTGCGGAGGTTATCTCGTTCCCCGCATTCATCATCGTCGTCCGGACTATGTTCTTGTCCTGGGGCGGTTTGAATAATTCGTCCATCGGGATCATTGTGGTCGGGCGTCTGCTCCGAGCTGTGTTCGGCATGACCTGGCTCATCCTGCTCCATCACTGGGTCTGTATGGTCGTTGTTGCCTTCGGGGTTGACTGGGGTGTCGGTCTTTGTGGCGTTCTTGTCGCTATTTTTACTGTTGCTGGACTTGGAGCGGCGTCTGTGACGTCGTTTTGGTTTTTCCCTGGGGGTTTTATCTTCCGGATTGTCGAAGTCATCCTCCTTAGGCGTATCCACCATGTATACATCGTATGATGGTGTGGCTGTCCTGCTTCGTATGATGGTTCCTGTTCTTCTCCTGCATCGTCGTCCATACCGTCGATGTCTTCGGAGTCGAAGTCAAGAGCTTTGGTTAATTCATAGACCGTGGCGATGAAGTGGGTGGTGGGTGGGCGACGAATTCCATCGTCGCCTGCTTCCCACTCGAGCCGTACATAGTTCGGCCGAGAGTCTCCTGTCAAAGAGAGGGATTTTAACGAGTTCAACATGTTGCCAAAGGGCGAGTGCTGGAAGATATCCGCGGTGGTAAACTCCATTACCGGAGCCCAACCAGGCTCGGCGGTCTCGGGAGCGCGCGGTCAGGAACCTACAGCAGGATACGAGTCTGGGGGTTCGGTGTTGCAGGCTTCCTTAGAGGTAAGGCCTGGGTTCGGCTCTACCACCGATGAGTGTACGGCCCGCGGGGCGGGGTCTATCCACCCGTCCTTAGGCCACGCAGTCTGCTCCGGATTTCGGTCAGGGGCTACTGCAGGGGTGATTTCCCGAGCATTGTCCGACAGCAGGTCTAAGCCGTGCTCATCGTGACTGTCCGGCGTTCCTGGCACAGGCCCGGTTCTGTCGAAGATCAAGTCTCCGCAGATACCGGCCGTGTGGTTCAGGTTATCGAACCTGACCTGGTGGCCAGGGGCGTAGCTGCCGATCTGCTCTAGTTGGCCAAGCGAATTGGCCCGCAGCGCAAAGCCGCCGGACACGAAGATCTGTCCGGGGAGAAAAGTCTCACCCTGGACCATGTTGTTGACGATTGAAGGAGCCATCGAGCCTTGCGGCAATGACACAGAGGAACTCTAAATGAAAGCACCAATGTCAGTGTCAAAACCGGTGGATCTCGGGTAGGGGGTCCCGATCTGTGCGTCTTAGCCTGATGGTAACAAAAAGCAAGGGACACAATGTTTACCCAGTTTCGGGCCCTCTCGATGGAGGTAAAACCCTACTTCCTGCTTGATTAATATTGATGATATGAGTAGTACAAGAGTAGACCTACCACGAGATCGTAGAGGCTAAACCCTAGAAGCTAGCCTATGATGATTATGGTTGTGATCGTGATCGGCCTTCTAAGGACCATCCTCTCTAGTTTATATAGACACCGGAGAGGGCTAGGGTTTACATGGAGTCGGTGATGGTGTCCTGGACTAGGGGGTACTCACCAAGTCGTCCCCCGATCAGTTGGATTGGGCCGAGGATCCCCATGGCCGTATACTCATGGGCCAGTCCGGACAGTTGCCGCATACAAGGAAGATTCCACAAGACTTGGCGATCAAGACAAGGACTCCTCCCCCACCAGCGTATTCGGCTAGGACTCTTGTTATCCTAGGCCTCTGGTGCATTATATAAACCGAGGCCAGGCTAGTCGATAGAGGGACAATATAAAAAAATCATACCATAGGCTAGCTTCTAGGGTTTAGCCTCTTTGATCTCGTGGTAGATCCACTCTTGTAACACACATCATCAATATTAATCAAGCAGGACGTAGGGTTTTACCTCCATCAAGAGGGCCCGAACCTGGGTAAAACATCGTGTCCCTTGTCTCCTGTTACTATCCGCCTAGACGCACATTTCGGGACCCTCTACCCGAGATCCGCCGGTTTTGACACCGACATTGGTGCTTTCATTGAGAGTTCCTCTCTGTGTTCGGAAAAGGTCGATGGCTCGCCCGCAGGTCAACTGCGACTTCGGCATCTTCGTCACCAGCTCGACTGGTCACCTTGATTCGACCAAGGACTGCGCCCTATCTCCGATCGATATGTTCGGATGAGGGCCTTCATCAACATCAGCTCCGATTTCCATCAAGATCATGGAGGAATCATCTAGGGAGCCCGGGGGCTCAACGTCAACATTGCCCTCGGGCGACCGCACTGTTTTTTTTGGACAGCGGACTTGTGTCCGCTGCCACCACCTCGTCAAGCGTCGTTTTAATAATTGCTTCGGTGGAATTGTGCGGAATTGAGTCCACAACAACCCTGGAAAATTTCGTCGAGTTCCGATGGAGGAATCTCTCGCAATCTCCGATATACCGGAGCCGCATCGAATCTGGACGAGAATCCAGACGAGTTTAGTGCGTGGTGTCCAGCTTCTAGCTCAGACTTCCTTTGGAAGATCCAACCGTTGATCGGCTGCGGAATTCCTATATCTACCACCCCTCAAAATTTCAGCTCGATCCGGCCGTCCAAACTCCGGGAACCTTCCGATTAGTGCATCACTTTTCGGATCTGTTTTCTGCTTGAAAACGAATCCGACCCGAGTTCGTCTTTTTTATGAACGGGATTTCGGACATCCTTTTTGAAGGAAGTTTTGTGTGGGGTATTGTGTTTTGTTTCCGGACACATCCAACTAAACTTTAAGATCTTTTAAACATGATCTTCAACATCATGCTGGTGTCAAACCAGTCCGGCTATATTGCTCCACGGCTGCCGACCTGGGCTAGACACGTCGTCGCTTTGTTGAGCCGAGCTCAACTTCTTCGGATCATCATCTCGGCAAGCCGAACAAGAGTCCGACATCGCGAAGGATAAAGCATCACCAACATCGCCGCCCCACGGATTACACGGAGCGGGCATACCGGCATCGCCGCACGGTCGCTTCATCAAGCCGGCATCGACCACGTCACGACCTGCATCGGCAGGGCCACACTATTGCTTCTTCAAGCTGGTGTGCATCACGCCGACCTACTTCGACATCTCGGCTGCACCGGGGGCTTCGCCATCTCTTCATCAATCTACTCCGGACACTTCGGCGTCACTAGCCGACCAGGCAATGGGTGCGCGGATCGAGTCCCAATTTTGGAAATCACCTTCCTTCGGATTGCTACAACAAATAAACCAGGTGCCATTAATCCCAGTATTTCTTTTTGCTTGTTTGGGTTAAATTTTTCCCAAGGAATTATTACTCTGGTTAGTCCATCATATGTACACAGGTCTATCAAATGGTGGCCGCATTATTGACGGTCGCATGATGGTTCGGTCAGGTTCAGACACAGTCCGCTTAACGCCGATCCGAACTCGGACTCGACAGTGAATCCGTGCTTTGCCACACCTTTATTGCATTACGCCGACGACCTGCATCTACATCGACTTCGGCGCTAGGCCATATTTCTTTTATTTCTCACTTTGCATAAATTATTTATTATGCAACATTTTTTTAATTCCTATTATTACTATTATCCCTAGTCTGCACTATTTTTTGGGTCACAGGAAAATGATCCAGCCGGACTATATTCTTTGACGTCACCTCGGCTGGACGGGGGGCTTCGTCAACACTTCATTACCCCATGCCGGGGACTTCCGCATCACTCTGCCGTCCTGCATTAACCGTGCTATGTCACCACTTCGGAGTGCCGAGCTCTTTGCTCTGCCACCTCGGGACCGGCTTGGGGGATGAAACCTTGTCCCGCATCAAGCTCGGACCGCGTCGTCAATACCGAACACATTAACCAGCTAAGTTGCCTTCATGCTCAAAGTTTTAAATTTTTGACTTGTGTTTGGCTCGACCAAGCATTATACTTTTTGGAAAAAGTTGTTTGTAAAATTTTTCCTTGTCCAAACTTTGTTCAAGATACTTGACGCGCTACCCGCTACCATTATACTCGGGGCTTCTTTAATGAAGCTTATTAATACGGGCTTTATGCCCAACACATGTTTCACACTTCCGCATGTACCTTTTATTCACCATTATATGCATCGATATGACTTAAGTTTTGGCCAAGCTGGGTTGCTCGGCTCTGTGCTTACCCTCACGCTCCCGATTGTTCGCTAGGTGGTAAAGGAGCACCTCTGCGATTGTTCTTGCTGGTCAGCCGGATGTGTACCTCAGACTGGGTGAAGCCGAAAGCTAGCGTTTTAAGGGAATACTCGGTCGGTGAACTAAAAGATGATTTCTTACCTATTTATTTACCTGCCCCCAGATGTTTTTCTGCTCTTTTCGCAGTCTGGACATGCACTTTAGGGCATGCCTCCCAGGGAAAGGAACTATTCTCCCTGGAAGATGTTTCTTACTAACCATGTAATATAACATAACTAGTTGGGCACTTGTCTGATAAAGCACTAATGACCCCTACGCCTGATCTCCATGCATGCCCCAGTTTTTATAACCGCGAGGGTATTCGGACACACTCCGGACTATCGGGTCCAGAGGTTGAAGCGAAAAGGTCCGCTACGACAAACGATCTACA
Source organism: Aegilops longissima (assembly GCA_021605205.1). Taxonomy (NCBI): domain Eukaryota; kingdom Viridiplantae; phylum Streptophyta; class Magnoliopsida; order Poales; family Poaceae; genus Aegilops; species Aegilops longissima. The sequence goes on along the minus strand of CM038682.1, from coordinate 656,439,600 downwards.
ATCTGGCTAGAAGGCATTCTACATGTCACTTTACATTTTATAGTCAACTTTTACCCAAGTCACTTCGGGGCTCTTATGTTTATTTGAGCCATTTCATACTAAGTGTTTTTCTTCTTAGTCGTTGCAAAATTAAAGCACGGCAGAAGCACTTTTTTTTCTAACGTCCAATTTTCGGATTGGCACCGAACACTTGATCTTGTTCGGACGTCATGTTTTTACTAACATTTTTTGGTTTTCCAAGCCTTTGGCACTTTAAACTATTTGTGTGTTTTGAGCACAAGTCTCGCAGTGCAACGCCGGACACCTTTAGAGATTCGGCAAAAACATTCTCGGATATTGCTATATATGCATCAATTTCGAATTGTGTCTTCGGTCAATAGTTGGGTTGCCCGGCTCCCGCGCTTGCCTCCTACGTTCCGCTTTGTACGGCTTGGTGTGCAAAGGGAGAACCACTGCGATTGTGCTTCCAGCTCGCATGGTCAAGCACCTCAGTGGAGAAAGCCGAAAACTGACTGTCACAATAGGTGTAAACTGGTCAGCGATCCGATGACTATATTAAATGACGGGCCATTCATAACATTGGTCAAGTGTTTCCGCTTGACCTCGATCGTCAGCCAACACTACCGGGGCTAGTAACTGGCCTCCCAAACTAAATCCTCAATATTTTGCTCGTACGTTGGAGCTGAGGTTTCATTATCATGCTTAACATGACAACCCAAAGAAAGGAACCGATAGCGGGACTATTTTCTTTGGAAGACATTTCTTCTGTTAAACAGTAATATATCATGTCTCCCCGCGTACCTTTGTTTATAAAACCATATGGCCAGATTGCCTTGTTTGTCGTGAATCTTTGCCCTCATCAAGGCTTTATAAAGTAGGACAAACACTCCTCGGCAACTGGCCGAGGAGGTTGAAGCCGATGGTCGGTCAACAAAGTTTTGTACAATGCGGATCCGAGCATTAACGACGTAAAGTACTTGGATACATAGAGTCATTACACATAATTTGTGATTTTAGTATGGATATCGATCCTTAATTCGGCCTCCTGTGCCCGCATTAAGGCTCGGGGGCTACTGGGCTTCGGGCTTATTAATTACAAATATTAAAGGGGCACATCAATCCCCTGATCTGGTGTTGCCACCCGACCAGTGTCTCGGGGGCTACTGCATTGCATGTCCAATGCAGAAAATTTTAAGTGCAATACAGTTTCCGAGGAGATTTTGATCCTCAGGTTGGTCGGCCGCACCCAACCTGAGTCTTGAGGACTGAGCACGCCGCTTTTTGTGTCCCGAAGTATTCTGCCGAGCTAGGACTTGATCCTCAGACCGATTTTGCAAATCAACTTGAGTCTCAACGGCTATGGGGATCAGCGGTCTTATGTCGTCCTTCATGTGCATCTCAGGTTTTAGACCGATACACACCTTGAGGGCTACTCGCTATATATCTCGTCAGAGAATAAATTGCATCAATAAAAATATTGACAAAATCGCCAACATTCGGGTGGTGCACCACCTCGAAGCAGGCCGCATAAAGCTCGGGCGCTAGTGGCTGGCTCCATAGAGGGCATTTCCGCATTAAGCTCGGCTAAACTCCTTCAAATTTCTTTGAACCAAGGTGATTTCGACACCTCGGATACACCGACGTTGGAGCTTGGATACATAGTCGGCGTTGGAGCTCGGATACATAGTCCGGCGTTAGAGCTGGAAGCGATCCCGCATTGGTGCTCGCTGCAAAGATACCTTGAATGCAGTCCGCGTTGGAGCTCGGACGAAGAGGACGTTGCCGCCGGGAACAACTTCAAACCCGAGGCATGGCATAAAAATAACAAGGCATTGATAAAGGCCGTAAACTTAAAGGGGCTCCTCGGATAGCCGACGTGTAAACTCGTCTAATGCATTTTCGGCGATCCTCAAGATCGAAGATGAGAAGATTTGTTGAACCAGTTTTCAAGACCGACGACCGAAGATGAAGAACAGTTCGAAGAATCGAGGAGCGCCCCAACTTGAAGACCGGTTCGGGGGCTATCGACGGTGTCTGGACTAGGGGTACTCACCAAGTCGTCTCCCGATCAGTTGGATTGGGCCGAGGATCCCCATGGTCGTATACTCATGGGCCAGTCCGGACAGTTGTCGCATACAAGGAAGATTCCACAAGACTTGGCGATCAAGACAAGGACTCCTCCCCCACCAGCGTATTCGGCTAGGACTCTTGTTATCCTAGGCCTCTGGTGCATTATATAAACCGAGGCCAGGCTAGTCGATAGAGGGACAATATACAACAATCATACCATAGGCTAGCTTCTAGGGTTTAGCCTCTTTGATCTCGTGGTAGATCCACTCTTGTAACACACATCATCAATATTAATCAAGCAGGACGTAGGGTTTTACCTCCATCAAGAGGGCCCAAACCTGGGTAAAACATCGTGTCCCTTGTCTCCTGTTACCATCCGCCTAGACGCACAGTTCGGGACACCCTACCCGAGATCCGCCGGTTTTGACACCAACAGTCGGTTACAAGGAAGAAAATATATTATCCGGATCGCCAAGCTTGTCTTCCACGCAAAGGAGAGTCCCATCCAGACACGGGACTGAGTCTTGAGTTTTGTATCTTCACGCTCCAATAGTCTAGACAAAGTATATAGTCCGGCTGTCCGGATACCCCCTAATCCAGGACTCCCTCAGTTGGCGCCCATGGTTGGCGCCCATGGTGTATGAACAGGGCTGGCAGGTAGGGCGGTTGTGTCACGTCTGAGTGAAGTTACAAACCTGCCCCTATTGAAAATATTTGCCTACATCGATTTCGGCTGAGTCGAGTTTGTTTTGCCGCCCACCGTGTATGAATGGGGAAATGGAGGGAGAAACAGAGGTCATTCAGACGAGCTTGAATCAAATGTGTTTTGCCGCCCATGTTTGGCGCCCACCATGTTAGAATGGGCTCAGAGGCGGTCGTGTCACATCTTATTGAAGTTACTATCCTACCCTATTTAGAGCAGTGGAAATCGGGCCGATGGATTGTCCGTGTAATGGGTAGAATTTCCATCTCCCAAACACTTGGCTTCAGGCAGCCGACGTGGGAGTGGACATTTTTCCGCTTCTTTCGAATTTTGGGACTATAAGCATCCACGTTTACCCTGGCAGCTAAATTCGAATCCATTTTGTATTCCTATACGAATCTTTATAAATCATTCTATGTGTTTTTATATATCTTCAAAAGGACGACAACGATGTATTCCACTGTCATATATGAATATGGTTTACAAATGCTGATACTCAAATTTAGAAGCTAGAATCCAGTTTAAGGTGAATTCGAATATTTGGAACACTTCATGTCCAACTCAAATGTCACACGCAGCATAATGTGGACTCCCATTTAGATATGTACACAAGCAATGTATCAAGATTCAAATACCGAGTGAATCAACCAAGAATGTACAGAACTAACAGACATTTAAACACTTATAGAGTATATGGATCAATAATATCAACTAACATACATAAGCCAGGCCCCTGCACTTTTCTTTTCTACAACAGCATCCTTTTTTTAGCCAAGCTACTACAGCATCTTGGCCCTTTCCAATGTGTGCCACTTATGGTCCATCTATACTACTATATTGTTGAATGCACATTCAGCCATATTGGCATATTTGTAGGTCTGGCACAGCAATCAAAATGAAATGTCTCCGAGTCTTATGAATTAATACAGACTTGTGCTAAAAAAGTTACAAACCAAAAAACAAAAAACAAAAAAACAATTATTACATGATCTCTAAAACAAATGGTTTGGTTGATTACATGAACAAACAACACAAAGGTTATTCAACGATGGAAAGAACATTTCACCTATGATTTACCAAGTGGGAATTTAATTTCCTTTTTTCCTTCAGGACCTTAACAATGTGGTCAGTCTTAGCTTGCTTCGTTTTGAAATCCACCAAATATTTAATGGTTGTCTTGTGTACTGCTACTGATTGTGCTGTTTGCTTCCTCAACATGTCAACTTCATCTCTAAGTGCAGAAGCAGAATCTCTTTCTACCACTAGTTTAGCCTCTAGAGCATCAGCAGTTGGCAATTCATAATGCACGATTGGGCCAGTGCCACTGTTGTGGGATGATACAACGTCTATGGGGACCTTGCTCTTTGATCTTGGGCTAACCTGTTTTGCCATTAATGTTCCTATTGGATTCAGAAAAGTTGAAGTTGGCAAAACATCTCAACTGGGAGTTATAACAGCAAACCAGTTAAACCAACAAGGAATTAAAGAGTTTCAATTCGATGCTGAAAAGTAGTTATTAACATCAGTGTAACCTGTTGTTGCACCAGCAAAGCAGTTAAACAAACAAGTAGCTATTTAAGTTCAGGCAAACAGGGAATTCTTAACAGTAAGTATCAAACACATAGAAAGGTGCAGTCTATAATAGGATTAACAGGTTGTGGCATCATGTAATCAGTAGCAAACTAAATTAAGCCAAGCAATGTAATTGAACAATTTTGCAATAAGTGGCTAACTAAAATTCGACAAGGTGTAATCGAACTTACGCCAGTTCTTTGTACAGCACACCGCAACTTCTTTTTTCGCTACAAGGTTGTGCGAAGGAGTCCATGGCATCAATTGCTTGGATACGCAGTCCCAGTACTTCTTTCTTCCCACACTGCGTTGGTAAGTCGAATGGTTAATCTGGTAATATGGTGCGTCCTTGATATGTTATATGAGGACGTGTAGTCAGACTAGTTGTAGCCACACACATCACACTATATATTTATGCGATTATTGGCATATCGAGATCTAAGAAATCTACAATAGGATGAAAAGACTGGCATCCTTCACATTATTGGCGAACTCAGTTCATGGAAACAAGCAATTCAACCATTCTGTGGGTAAATCAAAATCGTCACTGGAATATTTTTCACTACCCCTATCATACACGCAAAAAGGGGCGACGCCACCATAGGGGCTGGTATGGGCGGCCGCCTCGGGTGGCTCGAAAGTGTGCACCTAGTTTGAGTCGTCCAGGTTGGCCCAGGCTAGTTTTGTTCATCCCAACTCACGAGCAGGCAATGTAAAAAAGAAAATGTTTCAATTTGGATAGGCCAATAACATAAGTGCAAGGCAGGCCCTATAGCCGGCTCGCGGCCCAAACGAGCACCTCACATATTGATCGACAGCAGGAAAAAGCCCAATTCATCCGCTCCAGCCTCCAGTCTGGTTCGCTCCTAACCTAGCCGTCGCTGGACAGACCGACACAACATTTCCTCGCGCCCTCGTTGGAGGGCGGTCGCCGGGCTTCAAGCAAACGGAAGGACAAGAAGATGAAGATCCAACCCTGGGTGTAGCCTGCGTGGGAGGTAGCGGCGGCAGCATAGGAAAGGCATCGAGCTTGCCCAAACGGACAGTCGCGGCTTGCAAGAGTAGCATGCGCAACGAGCAGGTACATCACATCCCTGATTATATGTAATTCAACTCTTCAATTTCCGGCCAATAGTTAAACCCGACGGTGTTGTAAAACAGCTTGTATGTTGGGAATCTATGAGAAAATGAAACCAATTTCTACTTATTTGATAACTCCCCCAATCAATACTGAACTGACTAAATCTGATGTATCTAATCAAGTTTCCGGTGCAAACATCCAAGCTCATGTTGTTCTTGAGCCTGAAGTGTCTAATGAACAGACTGCTAATGAAGGATTTGATGCAAACATTTTACATGCTCCTGGTGATGAACATATAGTGTCTAATGAGGCATCTAATGAAGCATTTTGCAAGCTCCCATTGAAGGATTTAGTGTCTAGTGATGATCTGCTATGTTGAGAGAAACATAGAGATTTGCAGGCATTGATGACAAGCAAATTATAGTGCATTTTCATGGCTTGAGGAAACGTCGAGGCCATCTACCAGAAAGTCCCCGTATCATGACAACGTAGCATAAATACTTTTCTAATCTGTTGTTTGAAACTTTTGGCATACTTGTGCAGGATAGATATATTGATATGCAGTTTGCGCACTGGTTATAGGTGCAATTACACTTCAATATTTTCAGCCAGAGAACGAATAATTCAAGCAGGTACAGACTGTCGATGTCAAAACCGGCGGACCTCGGGTAGGGGGTCCCGAACTGTGCGTCTAGGATCGATCGTAACAGGAGACGGGGGACACAATGTTTACCCAGGTTCGGGCCCTCTCTATGGAGGTAATACCCTACTTCCTTCTTGATTGATCTTGATGAATATGAGTGTTACAAGAGTTGATCTACCACGAGATCGTAATGGCTAAACCCTAGATGTCTAGCCTATGAGTATATGGTAATGAATCTGTCCTATTCGGACTATGCCCTCCGGTTTATATAGACACCGGAGAGATCTAGGTTTACATGGAGCCGGTTACATACGAGGAAATCTTCATAATCGATCGCCTAGCTTGCCTTCCACGCCAAGTAGAGTCCAATCCGGACACGGGTATAGTCTTTGGCCTTCATGTCTTCATAGCCCATCAGTCCGGCCCAATAGATAACAGGCCGGACGCCCGAGGACTGCTTAGTCCAGGACTCCCTCAGTAGCCCCTGAACCTGGCTTCAATGACGAGGAGTCCGGCGCGCAGATTGTCTTCAGCATTGCAAGGCGGGTTCCCCCTTTTCCGAACTCCAAGATAGTCTTTGGATGCAATGATTGTATTTGGACCTATTACACACCACACACAACCGCAGAGAGAACTTATATATTTTACTCGAGTCCCATCTGCTGACAACTGTTATGACATTGTATCACGCCTGCCCGGTTATTATTTCCAACCGTTGGCTAGCCCATCGCCCCACATCTCGGGAAGTGGTTTTATTGGCACGTCTTGTCAAAGCAGAGATCGTGTCCCCTTATCGCGGGATTCTCATCAATGCGGGCATGGGGTAACCCAACTGTGCCGTTTACACAGCCCTTGGGAATAGGAGAATCTCAAGGCCAGTGAGGAGGCATTTAATATTGGTTGCCTTTATAAGGAGATAAGGATTCCCCTTCCTCTTCTCACGCTTTCTCTCCGTCTCTGCCTTCCCAACCTTTAGCTCCACCACCCAAGTTCCAATCTCCTTTCCACCCCAGCAACCATGTCCGGATCCGGTGGTCAGGGCAAGTGGATGGTCTCCTCCGTCACGGAGGAGGACATTACTGAGCTCCGGGAGGCCGGATATTTGGCGAAAGAGATCGCCCACCGTCTGCTGGCCGAGGGACAGATCATCCCCACGCCGGAGCCCACAGAGAGGATGGTATTCATCCCCCATTTCTTCCGCGGGCTAGGTGAGGGAGTCCTGGATTCGGGGGTATCCGGGCAGCCGGACTATGTATAACGTCTGGACTATTGAAGCGTGAAGATACAAGACTCAAGACTCCGGACCGTGTCCGGATGGGACTTTCCTTGGCGTGGAAGGCAAGCTTGGCGATCCGGATATTATATTTCCTTCCTTGTAACCGACTCCATGTAAACCCTAGCCCTCTCCGGTGTCTATATAAACCGGAGAGGTTGGTCCTTAGAAGGCCGTTCACAATTACAATCATACCATCATAGGCTAGCTCCTAGGGTTTAGCCTCTACGATCTCGTGGTAGATCTACTCTTGTACTACCCATATCATCAATATTAATCAAGCAGGAAGTAGGGTTTTACCTCCATCGAGAGGGCCCGAACCTGGGTAAACATTTGTGTCCCTTACTTCTTGTTACCATCAGCCTTGACACACAGATCGGGACCCCCTACCGAAATCCGCCGGTTTTGACACCGACATTGGTGCTTTCATTGAGAGTTCCTCTATGTTGTCGCCATCAGGCTCGATGCCTCGTCTCATTGTCAAGGACGACATTACTTTGGAGGGGGCTCTGGCTGTAGGCCAGACGCTCAGGCTTGGCGGCTTTATCATGGCCGCCCCATCGGCGGTGGCGCCGACGATGACTTCTCGGGTCATCAATCATAACCTTCACATTACTTTGGAACTTGCCGAACAGATGGATCCAATGGAGCTCTCCTCCCTTAACGAACTCTTGGATCGCATAACCGCTCTGGGAGTCGCTACAGACTACGACCGGGTTGGGCTTAAACCCGACTAAAGGGACATCAGGTCCCCACCGGCCACCCATGAGATAGCGATAGTGGAGGAACCACACACGGATTGCCCCTCAACTTTGAGGACAAGTTTTGTTCGGATCACCGGATTCCCTGAGCCAAAGACCTGCTCAAAGGAAAACCTGACCCAGGTCCCGGATTTAGAATCAGGCATTGGGCCGAAGAAACTGGGCACTCCGGACCCTGAGCTGTTGAGCTCGGGACCGCCCGCACCCTTGGGCGTTAGACCGGATCAAAATCCGGACTCTAAACTGGACCTAAACTGTCTCTCTCGCATCAGGCAAGAGCCCCAGGAAACCGTACATCGCTACTGGGCCAGATTCCTCCTTGCGCTTAACAAGGTCAGGGACTGCTGCGAAGAGAACACGGTCTCACTTTTCTGCAAAAACTGCACGGACGAGGGACTCCTCAATGCTATAAGCCGCCGCGACATAGTACGCTTCGCGGACTTGGCAACCATAGTACGGAAGTAGTGTGCGATGGAGAGCGCTTAGAAGACCCAAACAGAATTTTGGGACAGTACTGCTCTCACCAAACCCTTTGTCCGAACTAAACGGACGAACTCTCGTAAGTCGTACGACCCAATCCCCAAGAAACCAAAGCCCACCCGAGGGCGGGGATCCATATTGGAAGAATGGCTCGACGGGCCATGTAAGATCCATAGTACTCCGGATACAACACCTACTCATAGCCTTAAAGCATGTTGGATACTCCGGCAGGTGGCAAAAAGTGGCAAAGACCTTCTTGTGGGCCATAAAGTGGAACAACATCCTGCAAGCAAACACAATACGGTACTAACGGTCTTCGAGACTTTCGCCTCGAACAATAGGCGCAAGCGAGCTCGTCGAAGCTCCGCTAAAATTTACCATGTGGCAAAAATAAACCCTTGGAACGACACTGCTATAACTTTTAATGCCAGTGATGAACCTCGATTCCGGGCTGTCCGGGCACCAGCCGCTCTGGTCCTTAGTATGATCGTAGATGGCTTTCAGGTCACTAAAGTGCTCATGGACGGTGGAAGCGGATTGAATCTGATTTATGAAGAAACACTCAGCAAGATGGAGATTGATAAAAGCCGCATTGAACAAAGCGGCACGACCTTCAGGGGAATTATCCCTACTCGGGAAGCATGGTGTGCGGGAAAAATCACACTCGATGTGGTATTCGGCACCCCGGAGAATTATAGGTCCGAAGAAATCACATTCTAGGTGGCTCCTTTTAGCAGCGGATACCATGCCCTTATAGGGCGGGACGCGTTTACAAGCATTCAAGTTGTACCCCATTATGTGTACATGAAGCTTAAAATGCCCGGACCCAACGGAATAATCACTCTAGCCAGTGATCCGGACGTGGCACTTCACGCCGAAAATAAAAGCGCAGCTCTAGCGTTGGAAGCATTATCTGAAGCCCTAGCAGCCGAAGAGTTAACAACACTGCGGGCCACCGTGGATAGGGACGACGTGATACTAGACAAGCGACCCAAGTCCACCTCATTTAAACCTGCAGATGAGATAGTCAAGTTCCAGGTCCATCCAACGGACCCCATGAAGACTGCTTCCATCGGGACACAGCTGAGCCCCGCGATTGACGCTGCATTACGAGATTTCTTACGCGAGAATTGGGACATTTTCGCCTGGCACCCATCGGGCATGCCAGGCATCCCACGCAGACTGGCCGAACACAGCCTCAATATTCTAAAAGGATATAAACCAGTCAAGCAGACCCTAAGGCTATTCTCAGAGCCCAAACGACAGGCAATGGGGGAGGAGTTAGCCAAGCTACTCGAGGCCGGATTCATCAGAGATATCAAACATCCGGATTGGCTGGCAAATTTGGTGATGGTACCAAAGAAGGACAAATCCTGGTGCCTATGCATCGACTTCAAAGATCTCAACAAGGCTTGCCCCAAGGATCCCTTTCCTCTCCCTCGCATCGATCAAATCATCGATGCCACAGCTGGACACGACTCGCTGTGTTTTCTCGACGCATACTCTGGATACCATCAAATAAAAATGGCAGAGCCTGACCAAGCTGCAACAGCTTTTATAACGCCATATGGCCCTTTTTGCTTCAACACTATGCCCTTCGGGCTCAAGAATGCTGGCGCAACCTACCAACGCATGATTCAAACAGGCCTGGAAAAACAAATCGGCAAAATAGTGGAAGCATATGTGGACGACGTGGTCATAAAAACTAGACACGTCGAAACCCTGATAGATGACTTGAGGCTCACATTCGATAACCTTCGAACATACGACATTAAGTTGAATCCGGAATTGCTGAGCTTCATTGTTTCCAATAGAGGAATTGAAGCGAACCCGGCAAAAATACAGAAGCACATCCAGAAGCTAGCCGGATGTGTGGCCGCTTTGAGCTGCTTTATATCCAGGCTAGGAGAAAAGGCATTCCCTATTTACCGCCTCCTGCGGCGCACCAAACACTTCATATGGACGGATGCAGCCGCGGCCGGACTCGATGAAATAAAGACCTTACTGGCCAGTAATCCAGTCCTAACAGCGCTTTAACACCGCGAGCCTATGCTATTATACATAGCGGCAACACACCAAGTTGTAAGCGCAGATTGCCGTCGAATGAGAGGTTGACGGATACAAATTCCTGCTCCAAAAGCCGGTTTATTACGTATCCACAGTCCTCACCCCATGCAAATCCCGATACCCACACTATCAAAAAATAGCATACACGGTCTTCATGGCATCCCGGAAGCTGCAACACTACTTTCAAGAGTGCTCGATCAATGTAGCCTGCGAAGTACCACTCAATGACATTATAAACAACCGCGACGCTACGGGCCGGATTGCTAAATGGGCCATCGAGCTCCTTCCGTTCGACATAATGTACAAACCATGGCGGGCCATCAACTCGCAAGTACTGGCCGACTTTGTCGCCGAATGGACGGAAGCCGAACTCAATAAAGAGTATGGCGCATACTCCAACTGGATCATGCACTTTGACGGCTCTAAAATGCTGGCCAGATTGGGAGCAGGTGTAGTCCTGACATCCCCCACCGGAGACACGGTCCAGTATGTCCTCCAGATATTATATACAGACTCCAACAATGCAGCCGGATATGAGGCTCTGTTGCATGGTCTTCGGATGGCAGTCTCTATGGGCATCCAACACCTAGAAGTGCGAGGGGATTCGAACCTCGCAATCTCACAAATAAACGGAGACTTCGACGCCAAGGATCCGAAAATGGCTTCCTACCGTAATGCCGTCCTAAAAATGTCAGCGCGGTTCGAGGGGCTCGAGTTCCACCATGTGGCTCGAGAAAATAATCAAGCGGCGGACGTTCTCGCCCGCATCTGCGCCAAACGCGACCCTGTGCCACCTAACATATTCCTGGAAAAGGCTGTTCATGCCATCCGTATTATGGGAAGGGGAGTCCGGCAATACCAGCTCGGACCGAACATGTCAGGACCCCGATCCTAGGTCACACCGATCTAGCATGTAACACATCATATCACTTTGCGGCCTCACGCACGGTATTCCCACGGTGTCGCCTTACCATGGCCCGGGACCGTTTGCGCCTTTTGGCTCACGATATGATAGTGTCGCTAGCATCCATATGACAAAGAACCCGGCCGACATGGCTAGTCGTGAACCCAAAGCGGCACTAACCTATGGGGACAGGCATACATGAATCACATCGAGCATGTCGGTCATCAACGATGAACTTGGGCTGTAGCACTGGGCTAACAGACTCCGTATTCGGGCTGTAGCAGGCTAGGCAGGACTCAAGTATCACCGCGTGACATTTCCCAAGGGACAGATATAGGAACAGTGAAACACATGCCGCCAGTCAAGTGTCCAAGCAGTAGTGCTGGGCTAGCAGGACTCGTGAACCGGGCTGTAGCGGACTACTATCGCCGGAGGCACGAGACTACATTTCCCCATATGAGAGGCTGCCAAGGATAAACAACTAGTTTGTCGGATCCCACACATACCAAGCATTTCAAACATACACACAATATGCTCAATATGTGTAAATACGACGTGGCATCACAACATAACTCTACGACTCAGATATTATTCATTAGGCTCCAAGAGCGAGATATTACAAACAGGGTCTCATGACCCAACACTCGAGCATACAAGCCAAAGCACAAGCGAAGCTAAACATGTCTCGAGTACAGATATCTATAAATGAAGAAGGCTGAGAAGCTCGACTATCTACCATATCCTGCCGGGGCACAAGATCGTAGCTGAGGTAACTAGCTAAATGTCGAAGTCCACGTGGAACTACTAGCGAGACTGACGTCTCTCTGCAAAACATAAAATAAGCAAACGTGAGTACAATTGTACTCAGCAAGACTTACATCAGAACTAGCTACATATGCATCATTATCAAAAGGGGGATGGTGGAGTTTGACTGCAGCAAGTCAGCTTTGACTCGGTGGCTATCCTGAACTACGACTGCAAGTAACTCTTTTGAGGTGGCGCACACGAGTCCACATATTCACCATGGCAATACACCACTATGGATCCGCCCCGCCTCCCACGAGAACGCCATCCATAGCACTCACGCTTATCTTGCGATTTTAGAGTATCCACTTTCACTTGTCTATGAACTGATATAGGCAACCCAGAAGTCCTTTTCCGTGGACACGGCTATTCAATAGATCATATTAAACCCTGCAGGGTGTACTTCTTCACACACGCTCACCACTTATCGCCGCGTTTACGACATGTACTGCAACCTTCAAGCGGAAGCCCAACGTGGGTGTCGGCCACGGCCTACCTAAACACTCAAGTCCCTAGTCCAGGTTTATCGCCTATTCGGGTTCCATCCGCAGGAGTCCGCCGAGGTTTCCCATACAGCCCGAACGATGTGTGCAGGGTTCCCGAGATACCAAACGGGCACTCGGCACACCGGGCCACGGTGCCTACCGCAACACAACCCACCCCTAAGGTCAGCGCTATGCGCTGCCCCAAAGATGCTACAAACACCAGAAACTACTTGCAACTCCCGGACTGTGGACAAGGGTGGTTAAGAAGCCGAGAGGGTCAATTAAGGATCCCAATGCGTGGTAGTAACTGTTTCATGGATCACAAACACAGAACTCAGTTCCTGAGGACGGCTGCAATGAGACAACCCACCATGTACTCCTACATGGCCTCTCACCGCTACCTTTACCAAATCGTGTTCACACACCTAGCTCACACCCAATAGGACAAGTTCATAACAATTCCAATTCATTCCCGATGAATCAGACCCGACTCGACTCTAAGCAGTAGCAGGCATGACAAACAATCATAAATGAGTAGGCACAACATGGGCTCAAACAACTCCTACTCATGCTAGTGGGTTTCATCTAATTACTGTGGAATGACAGGTCATGCAGAGGATCAAGGGGTTCAGCTACCGCAGCAAGTAACACATGAGTCGTTGTTGTCCTAATGCAATAAAATAGAGCAGGAGCGAGAGAGTGGGATTATATCGAATGAACAAGGGGTTTGCTTGCTCGGCACTTCAAGATAATAGTTCTTCATCGGTGTCATCGAATAGTCATCGCTTGTACATCGCTCACCGAGAGGGGGGCAATTACCGGCAAACAAGAGAGAGCACAATCAATGCAATGCACATATATGATGCATGATCATGTTAAGGTACTGAATTTACCTAATGCAATAATAATCCAAGTTAGTTGGAGTGGAATTCAAACAAGGTTGAATTCCAACTCAAAATGCTATTTCCTAAATTACCCTAATCATGATTCATCCTATTCAGTGGTGTTAACTTGTTCAAACATGCATGATCATGGCATAAACAGATTCTTCATATTTTTCTGATCATTTTTCATATATAAATTATTTCCATCCGAGTTACGGTTGAATTTATATGATTTTTAGAAGTTTAGGACATTTTCTGAAATTTACTGAATTAAATTAAATCTAGAAAATATATATATGGCGTCAGCCTGACGTCAGTGTGACGTCAGCGGTCAACTGGGCGCGGTCCAGGTCAAACCTGACGTGTGGGGGCCACACGTCAGTGACTAACTAACTAACCTAGTTAATTAATACTAACCGGGGTTAGTTAAGTTAGTTTTAAACCTAGCTAGAGTAGTTAGTCGGGCGGGGCCCGCATGTCAGTGACACGGGGTGGTCAAACCCCCGGTCAAAAGGGTCATCGCCACCGGCGGCTTGACGCCGGCGACGTCGAACGCGGCGGAGCAAGTGCAAATGACCAATCCGGCCACCAAATGGGCCGGGGAGAGTACCTATAGGGAGCTGTGGACGCGCTGAAGTTATTGGTGGGGTGGTTGGAGCTCGGGGCGGCCGGGATCGACGCCGGCGACGAGCTGCGCGGCGGCCGGAGCTCGGGTAAGTGCGGGGTTTGCGCTAGGGGGCACGGTAGGCCGGAAGGGTGGGTGCTACGGACTCCTACGGGTACGGTGAAGGCGATGGCGTGCTCGGAATCGAGCCATCGTGGCTGTGGCCACGCCGGCGACGTCTTGGGCGGCGGCGGCGGGTTTTGGCCACGGGGGTGGTAGTTAGAGGGAGGAATGGGTCGGAGAAGAGGGGATCGACTGGAGCTCACCGTGGTTGCGAGGAGGCCGCCGGTGAGCTCGGGTGGGCACCGGAGCCGGTGAATTTGGCGACGGCGACCCGGCGGGTCCGAGAGGGGAAAATGGTGGGGGCGGCGCCTCGGGGTGCTCCGGCGTCGGGGAACTCGGTGAGGAGGGAGGAGAGGTCTAGGCGGAGGCCATGGGCACGTCGGCGAGGCAAGGGAGGGCCGGTGGCCACGGCGGCGAGCGGCGGCGTTCTCGGTGGCGTTCGGTGAGAGAGGGGGAGAGAGCTCCAGGGGAAGGGGAGGGACGAGAGAGAGCGAGAGAGGTGCGGGGTGGCTGCGTGGCGACGCAAGGAGGTCGGGGAGGCCAGGCAGGCAGGGTGGAGGTGGCGCGGCGCGGCGGTGCACGCGTCGGCCACGCGCGCTGCCCACTGGCGCGAGGAAGACGACAGGGGGGGGGCTGCAGGGTGGGCGGCCGGTGGGCCAGCCAAGCAGCAAAGGTTGGGCCAAGTGGCGCCATGTAAGTCCAGGTAAGGCTTTTACCTATTTTGTTTCCTTTTCTATTATTCTGACATTTGTTTTGATTTAAATAAAATACTAAATCAATTTATTTAATTATGCCAATTTTTGCAGGAGCTAACTATATTATTCCAGAGCTCCCCAACAAAAGGGCACAATTTTGGACAATATGTTATATATATAGTAATATATATCCAAGGCAAATATTTATCAGATAATTCCAAATGCCCAAAATAAATACTTATGAGATCCTAAAGATATTGGTTAGATTGTTAACTCTGTCCAATATTTTCAGAGGGCCACATGAGCATTTTCTTGGACCTTTTTGGAGCAATTTTTATTTAGGTCATTTCCAACAGTTATTCTGAGGGTTTCACAAATCCCCATTTCAATTTTCATGGAAATTAACATGATGACATGAATGCCCTAATGCAACTAATGTCAAGCAATTCTAGGGATGTGACAACTCACCCCCACTAAACAAGAATCTCGCCCCGAGATTCAAGACGTGAGGTAAGAGGGAAAGGGAGGTCACAAGCTATTACAATGTCCATGATCCAATTGCCTTCCTCGAAGATGTTGGTTCACTCCATCTTCTTGATCTTGACGTCTTCGAGATCTTCACCCGACACGACAACAGAAAGAAGGGGAAACCCTACATGATTCGACCTTCACGAAGATTAAGCGAACATGATCGACATTACGGACTGAGACGGTGACACATCTCGAGTTGAGACACAGAATGCATCGAGTGGGATGGAAGAACAACAACGAAGTTTGATTAGTGGCAACAATTCCACGCTTTAGAAAGATGGTGGATGGTGTCAAAGTGGCGAGGAAACATTTACCATGATCCCGTAACGGGACACCTCGAGAAAGGTGGCGCAAGGAACTATTCCCTTAAGTGGCAAAAAGAATTACTTTTGATCCATAGATCATTGGAACTCTTTATACCAGCCTAAGGCAAACGCAAGCGATCAGGTGGTGGAAGGCAAAGGAATGATACACCCGGACTAGAATAGATGATGTGGACTACCTTGTTGAAGACAACGCAATGGATGATTTGCTTATCATCGAAGGTGGGGGGGGGACCCATGGTAAATCCACTGTTGAAGATAACATGGACCTGGACAAGAATTGTTAAGAAGACAGTCTGTAGCGAGATAGCACAAGGACGGTGCAAGCTGGGAACGAAATGCAACTGTTCGAATGTTCCAACCATCATATCTGCCTGAGATTCAGATCTGGTTGGTGTTAGGATATTTCAGACTCAGCACGTCTGAAAAGGAGAGGTTGCAACACCAATCGACGAGATGGCGTTGTGAGATTCTCGGGACATGAACTACGATAGCAAGCTCCAAAACATGAGCTGGTTCTGCTACAAACCCGTGGACACGCTGTCCTAGACAAGCATGACCACATAGTAGTCTTATAATAAACACTACCGAGTTCAGGTTGGGAACCATCATTGCGGATAACGAAGTCCTTACATAAGTCCGGATTAGCTCTTAGGAAGGAACTTCTTCTCCTTGAACAAATCAATCAGTGGCTTGGTGTGCTATGGAATCCATATGGGATGAAGATGATCAGTCTATCATGCCATAGAATACTTCATGCACGCATGACTGACTTGGGATGATTCCAAAGGAACAAAACAAACCTTTCTCAAATTCATGGCGGCAACTTACACCGATGCACATGAATTAGAGGAAGTCACTACTTTCATCCAAACATATGCTTCATGAACTAAACACGAAGATTGCTTACATAAGTTTCCAATACTAGGTTGATGCTCAACATGACTCATGGGGAGACAAAATGCTACCGATGGGCTCAACAACAACTCATCGGAATTTCCATATCATCGACTTCCACCATCATGTGAACACGTGATAGTATTGGTCGACCAAAGATGTAATGGTGTATGCTCAGGGATCAACCACGAGTAAGACAACATTACGAATATCGTTGGTTCTGATTTGACTTGACAATGGCCCATACTCAAGTCAAAGAAGTGGTAGGACGATAGGTCCAACAACTGATCACAGGGACCAATCGATGAAGATATCATCTTTCTTCAACACACACTACACAAGAATATCCCTTTGGATCGAACTAAGTTAGGCAAGCTTTTATCTTCCAACTCTCCAAGTTATTGTCTAGCTTAACCAACTAGCTCAGGAATATCCAACACAGATTCTTGGAGAAAGGGTGGTCCATAGGGAACCAACTTGATCACGAGCCCAACATGACAGTCAGGAAACAACCCGGTAACACTTCCAAGAAGATATTTGGAAAGTCACGAACCACCGGTATGCTACTAAGCTCGGGAACAATCTCGCTTTTGAGGGCAAGACGATATTATCAAATGAGTGAGGACTTGGCAAGATCCCAACTCATCAATCGAGGTGTGCACCAGAAATAAGGACTAGGTAGCACGATCAATCTTAGGATGATGGGTTAATAACCAACACGCTAAGAATGAAAATATTGTCCATTCACTACCAAGCAACGAGTTGCTCGGAGTATTGATTTCACACATCACAATTCACTTGCCGGCATTCCGGTTACAATAACACGGAACCGAGGAATGAATAATGATAGCGAGAGTATCACTGCGTCAAGAATTCCTAGGAGGTGGTGCAATTCCCATGACACTCTTGACATAAAGATGGTAACACTCAAGGTAGAACAGAATCAAAAGCTGAATTGGCATTTTGATTTATGGATACAACTACTTTGACCCAATCCTAGAAATGGATGAGGTATCGAGTTTGTTTCTCCTAGTCATCCCGGAATAGAATGGCTTGACGGACCACAAGGATAAAATGCATCGATGAACACAAATGCACACATACCCTTGGCTATCAATTGATAGATGAAGGTCGAAGGCATCTAAGAGAACAACTCAAAGGAACATATAATTTTCTGAGTTGTGGATGCACAGATTAGTATGTCGAGCAAGCTCAACATTTCTTCCGGATAATCCATGCGAAAAGTAGAATTGGCAGATTCACAATTATGAATGGAGAACTCCTCAAGAGCACTCTTATTGTGATCTTTGGCCAAAGAAACTTCGCCATAAGCGGTTCGTAGTATTTGGAAGAAGGAAATACCACGGACCTTGAGGACTATCGCAAGGTTACTAATATCTTAAAGGCACTAGTAAATACTAACAACATGAAGTAGGATGAATCTCGGGTTCAGCAACCCAGGAATAGAATACCTACTACTAAATGGCATCACGGGATGCTTTTGAAAATGATGGCCAGAATCATCACACTTGGGATACAAAAGCATTGCTAAATTGCTAGGTGACTTCCTAAACACCTAGGGTCATAATAGTAGTTCCAACATATATGTCGAGGCAACAAAGTACCTCAACTTACCGATTAGTGTGCTTATTCTGACCAAAAGGTCATCGGGAACGGAAGGAAAGAATTTGCAAATGCATCAGACTATTTAGAGACCTGGGATGACTCGGACAGCATAACGGCTGTAAATGCTCAAAAATGATTTGAGACATCCTGCAGAAAATGGTGGCATAACCACTCAACAGCATCATAACAAGATTCTGAGATCAGCAGTTATCATACAGGAGTAGTAGGAACTGAACTGGGGATTAAAACCAACAATCTTATAAGTCTATGGATTAGTAACTCGTCATCCTGATAGATAGATGAGAAGCCTAGTTCTTAAACCCCGTAGAAGAGAAGAGGATGACTCAGATCAGAAGGTCATGAGGTATAAGGAGTAAAAAGAGCCTTACGTTCCCTTCCACAATCAATTCCCTTACATAACTAAAGCATTTCTAGACACAACTTCGACCAGTTTGGCTTGGTAATCCTACAGGCAGTCAGGCTCTGATACCAACGCTGTCAGGACCCCGATCCTAGGTCACACCGATCTAGCATGTAACACATCATATCACTTTGCGGCCTCACGCACGGTATTCCCACGGTGTCGCCTTACCATGGCCCGGACCGCTTATGCCTTTTGGCTCACGATATGATAGTGTCGCTAGCATCCATATGACAAAGAACCCGGCCGACATGGCTAGTCGTGAACCCAAAGCGGCACTAACCTATGGGGACAGCATACATGAATCACATCGAGCATGTCGGTCATCAACGATGAACTTGGGCTGTAGCACTGGCTAACAGACTCCGGTATTCCGGCTGTAGCAGGCTAGGCAGGACTCAAGTATCACCGCGTGACATTTCCCAAGGGATGTATATAGGAACGAAGTGAAACACATGCCGCCAGTCAAGTGTCCAAGCAGTAGTGCTGGGCTAGCAGGACTCGTGAACCGGCAGAAGCGGACTACTATCGCTCGGAGGCACGAGACTACATTTCCCCATATGAGAGGCTGCCAAGGATAAACAACTAGTTTGTCGGATCCCACACATACCAAGCATTTCAAACATACACACAATATGCTCAATATGTGTAAATACGACATGGCATCACAACATAACTCTACGACTCAGATATTATTCATTAGGCTCCGAAGAGCGAGATATTACAAACAGGGGTCTCATGACCCAACACTCAGAGCATACAAGCCAAAGCACAAGCGGAAGCTAAACATGTCTGAGTACAGACATCTATAAATGAAGAAGGCTGAGAAGCCTGACTATCTACCATATCCTGCCGGGGCACAAGATCGTAGCTGAGGTAACTAGCTAAACGTCGAAGTCCACGTGGAACTACTAGCGAGACTGACGTCTCTCTGCAAAACATAAAATAAGCAAACGTGAGTACAATTGTACTCAGCAAGACTTACATCAGAACTAGCTACATATGCATCATTATCAAAAGGGGGATGGTGGAGTTTGACTGCAGCAAGTCAGCTTTGACTCGGTGGCTATCCTGAACTACGACTGCAAGTAACTCTTTTGAGGTGGCGCACACGAGTCCACATATTCACCATGGCAATACACCACTATGGATCCGCTCCCGTCTCCCTACGAGAACGCCATCCACAGCACTCACGCTTATCTTGTGCATTTTAGAGTATCCACTTTCACTTGTCTATGAACTGATATAGGCAACCCAGAAGTCCTTTTCCGTGGACACGGCTATTCGAATAGATCATATTAAACCCTGCAGGGGTGTACTTCTTCACACACGCTCACCACTTATAAATGCGTTTACACGACATGTACTCTGCAACCTTCAAGCGGAAGCCCAACGTGGGTGTCGGCCACGGCCTACCTAAACACTCAAGTCCCTAGTCCAGGTTTATCGCCTATTCGGTTCCATCCGCAGGAGTCCGCCGAGGTTTCCCATACAGCCCCGAACGATGTGTGCGGGGTTCCCGAGATACCAAACGGGCACTCGGTACACCGGCCACGGTGCCTACCGCAACACAACCCACCCCTAAGGTCAGCGCTATGTATGCCCCAAAGATGCTACAAACACCGAAACTACTTGCAACTCCCTGACTGTGGACAAGGGTGGTTAAGAAGCCGAGAGGGTCAATTAAGGATCCCAATGCGTGGTAGTAACTGTTTCATGGATCACAAACACGTAACTCAGTTCTCGAGGACGGCTGCAATGAGACAACCCACCATGTACTCCTACATGGCCTCTCACCGCTACCTTTACCAAATCGTGTTCACACACCTAGCTCACACCCAATAGGACATGTTCATAACAATTCCAATTCATTCCCGATGAATCAGACCGACTCAACTCTAAGCAGTAGCAGTGCATGACAAACAATCATAAATGAGTAGGCACAACATGGGCTCAAACAACTCCTACTCATGCTAGTGGGTTTCATCTAATTATCGTGGAATGACAGTCATGCAAGAGGATCAAGGGGTTCAGCTACCGCAGCAAGTAACACATGAGTCGTTGTTGTCCTAATGCAATAAAATAGAGCAGGAGCGAGAGAGTGGGATTATATCGAATGAACAAGGGGTTTGCTTGCCCGGCACTTCAAGATAATAGTTCTTCATCGGTGTCATCGAATAGTCATCGCTTCGGTACATCGCTCACCGAGAGGGGGCAATTACCGCAAACAAGAGAGAGCACAATCAATGCAATGCACATATATGATGCATGATCATGTTAAGGTACTGAATTTACCTAATGCAATAATAATCCAAGTTAGTTGGGTGGAATTCAAACAAGGTTGAATTCCAACTCAAAATGCTATTTCCTAAATTACCCTAATCATGATTCATCCTATTCAGTGGTGTTAACTTGTTCAAACATGCATGATCATGGCATAAACAGATTCTTCATATTTTTCTGATCATTTTCATATATAAATTATTTCCATCCGAGTTACGGTTGAATTTATATGATTTTAGAAGTTTAGGACATTTTCTGAAATTTACTGAATTAAATTAAATCTAGAAAATATATATATGGCGTCAGCCTGACGTCAGTGTGACGTCAGCGGTCAACTGGCGCGGTCCAGGTCAAACCTGACGTGTGGGGCCACACGTCGCTGACTAACTAACTAACCTAGTTAATTAATACTAACCGGGTTAGTTAAGTTAGTTTTAAACCTAGCTAGAGTAGTTAGTCGGGCGGGCCCGCATGTCGCTGACACGGGTGGTCAAACCCCGGTCAGCGGGTCATCGCCACCGGCGGCTTGACGCCGCGACGCCGAACGCGGGCGGAGCAAGTGCAAATGACCAATCCGCCACCAAATGGGCGGGAGAGTACCTATAGGGAGCCGGACGCTACCGGTTATTGGTGGGTGGTTGGAGCTCGGGCGGCCGGGATCGACGCCGGCGACGAACTATGCGGCGGCCGGAGCTCGGTAAGTGCGGGGTTGGCGCTAGGGGGCACAGTAGGCCGGAAGGGTGGGTGCTACGGACTCCTACGGGTACGGTGAAGGCGATGGCGTGCTCGGAATCGAGCCATCGTGGCTGTGGCCACGCCGCGACGTGCAATGGCGCGGGTTTCGGTCACGGGGGGGGTGGTAGTTAGAGGGGAGGAATGGGTCGGAGAAGAGGGGGGATCGACTCGGGAGCTCACCGTGGTTGCGAGGAGGCCGTCGGTGAGCTCGGGTGGGCACCGGAGCCGGTGAATTTGGCGACGGCGACCCGGCGGGTCCGAGAGGGGAAAATGGTGGGGGCGGCGCCTCGGGGTGCTCCGGCGTCGGGGAACTCGGTGAGGAGGGAGGAGAGGTCTAGGCGGAGGCCATGGGCACGCGGCGAGGCAAGGAGGGCGGTGGCCACGGGCGGCGGCGGCGGCGGCGTTCTCGGTGGCGTTCGGTGAGAGAGGGGAGAGAGCTCCAGGGGAAGGGAGGGACGAGAGAGCGAGAGAGGTGCGGGTGGCTGCGTGGCACGCAAGGAGGTCGGGAGGCCAGGCAGGCAGGGTGGAGGTGGCGCGCGGCGGTGCACGCTGCCGCGCCACGCCAGGCTGCCCACTTGGCGCGAGGAAGACGACAGGGGGGGGCTGCAGGGCTGGGCCGGCCAGCTGGGCCAGCCAAGCCAGCCAAAGGTTGGGCCAAGTGGCGCTGTAAGTCCTGTAAGGCTTTTACCTATTTTGTTTCCTTTTCTATTATTCTCGACATTTGTTTTGATTTAAATAAAATACTAAATCAATTTATTTAATTATGCCAATTTTGCAGGAGCTAACTATATTATTCCGAGCTCCCCAACAAAAGGGCACAATTTTGGACAATATGTTATATATATAGTAATATATATCCAAGGCAAATATTTATCAGATTAATTCCAAATGCCCAAAATAAATACTTATGAGATCCTAAAGATATTGGTTAGATTGTTAACTCTGTCCAATATTTTCAGAGGGCCACATGAGCATTTTCTTGGACCTTTTTGGAGCAATTTTTATTTAGGTCATTTCCAACAGTTATTCTGAGGGTTTCACAAATCCCCATTTCAATTTTCATGGAAATTAACATGAAGACATGAATGCCCTAATGCAACTAATGTCAAGCAATTCTAGGGATGTGACAGAACACACCCCCAGATATCGAACCATCAAACACAATCGGAGGCTCTGCCACCGAAATAACATCCTCGGCCCACGAAATCATGGCCGTTATTGCCCCGTGGACCGAGCCTTTCTTGGCCTAACTAAATAGGCAGGAGCTACCCGAAGGCGTTCTAAAGCTTACAAAGTCCACGAAGGGGAACTCTATAAGAAAAGCGCGACGGGAGTGCTCCAAAGGTGCATCTCCGAGAGGAGGGGTGGCAAATCTTGGCTGAAATCCATGCCGGACTGGGCGGACACCACGTCGCGGCTCGAGCGCTAGTCAGCAAAGCCTTCCGCACAGGCTTCTACTAGCCGACGGCCCGAGCAGACGCGCAGGACCTTGTCCAAAATTGCGTCGGTTGCCAGCTCTTCGCCAATCAGAGTCATATGCCCCCTACCGCTCTCCAAACAATCCCCATAACTTGGCCGTCATGTCCGGGGTTGGATATGGTTGGACCCCTTAAAGGGGGAAGCCATAAGAAAAAATATTTATTGGTCATGGTGGACTAGTTCACCAAATGGATAGAAGCCAAGCCAGTTATAACGGCCGAATCCGGACCAGTAATCGACTTCATATCCGGGGTCGTACACAGATACAGTGTCCCCCATAGCATCATCACTGATAATGGCTCAAATTTCATAGCCGACAAAGTGAAAACTTGGTGCACAAAAATTGGCATCAAGCTCGATTATGCTTCCGTCTACCATCCACAAACTAACGGCCAGGTAGAGCGGGCAAATGGTCTTATTATGAGCGGCATCAAACCCAGGCTAGTGCAATCCTTGACAGAGTCGGATACGCACTGGGTGGAGGAGCTCGACTCCGTACTCTGGGGGCTACGGACCACGCCAAATCGCACCACTGGATACACACCATTTTTATGGTATACGTCACGGAAGAAGTATTACCTTGCGACATAATACATGATTCACCACGCGTACGCATGTACGAAGAGAAGGAAGCCGAGTTAGATCGGCAGGATAATTTGGATGCCCTAGAGGAGGAGCGTGATGTCGCAAAAGCCCATTCCGCATTCTATCAGCAGCAGGCTCGACGATACCAAAGAAAAGAAGTGCGGGCCAAAACTTATAATATTGGCAAGCTCGTTCTACGACTGCCGGAGAAGAAGAAGGAAAAACTCAAACCCAAGTGGGAGGGTCCCTTCGTCATCAACAAATTTCTCACCGGAGGAGCGTACCGCTTACGTAATGCATCCGATAACAGACTCGAGCCGAACCCATTGAACGCGGCAAGACTACGGGGATTCTACGCCTAGCGCTGTACACAGTGTTCGTCTCCTAAACCCTCCCTTTTGACTATGCCCCATCCCTTTCTCCTTTCTCGACCTTTTTCTCTTTTCACACAGAGTATTTAATATAGTGCGGATTTCCGGATCACTCCAGCCGCACTAAGTGTGTAAGTATTACCTGCGGGCTTCCTGTACGGAAGCTAGAAATGATTACTCACATGGCTTTTCGCCCGTCGCATATGCATTTTTTTCCATATGTGCCTTTTCTTCACCATTATATGCATCGATGTGACTTAAGATGTTGCCAAGCTGGGTTGCCTGGCTCTTGTGTTTATGCCCTACGTTCCCGTTAATTCGGCTAGGCCATAAGGGGAGCACCTCTGCGATTGTTACTGCCGGTTTAGCCGGATGTGTACCTCAGACTGGGTGAAGCCGAAAGCTAGCTTCCTTCAGAGAATATTCGGTAGGTGAACAAAAGATGTATTCGTTTATCATAACATAAATCCCTAGAAGTCTTTTATCCTGCGCCATCGTTCGCAGTCCGGACATGTGCATCGCCGCACGCGTACCCAGGGAAAGGAACCCCTAACGGAACTATTCTCTCTGGAAGATGTTTCTTACTATCCACGTAATATAACATAACTAGTTGGGTACTTGTCTGTTCAAGCACCTATGACCCCTACGCCTTGTTTCCACGCATACCCCGGTTTTGTATAGTTGAGCGGGTATTCGGACACACCCCAGACTATAGGATCCGGGGGCTGAAGCGAAAAGGTCTGCCATGACAAATGATTTTAATCCGGCTAGGGGCTAATCATGCCCATTAAATTACACAGTTATTTGGACTGATTACATTCCTCTTCTATATCGTCCAATAGGCTATCTAACTTACAATCCTGTTGAGAATACTTAGCGGCTAATGCTACCTGGTCATACACCAGACTAACGGGAATTTCTTGCCCATCGGGCCCCGCCGGGCCCACTTCGGCCATATTGTTCGGGTCCAGCTTGGTGTAGCGTGTCTTCACCATTTCCCAGGCTTCTCTTGCTCCTTGCCGGCATGCTGATATCTTCCATAGACGGAAGCGCCGCCGAGCTCCTTGAAGCATGTCCGCAAGTTCCCCTATGCCATTCGGCAGTAGGCTTGATGGCCATAAAGCCTGAGCAACACCCTGCATCACTTGCCGAGCTCATTTCGTGCAACAAGGAAGGTCTTGCAGTAAATCATTTGCAGATGAGGGCATCTCCTCCTCGGGGCAACCCGTTAAAATTCCTGCAAGCAAAATTCTTTCAATTTACTTCCTCGCCGAACCGTACAACAGTTCGTCTGGGCACTTACTGTAAATGCCGCGTTGAAGCCTCTTGTTCTCCTTCATGGAGTCCGCCAGCTGAGCACGGAGATCTTTTAACTCCACGTCCAGCTAGACTTTGGCATCTTGAAGATCGTTATTCTCCCGCCTAACTCGCGTAAGAATGCGCTCGCCAGCCTCTAGCTACTTTTTGAGATGCGATGCGTCCTCTCCTACGCCCTCCGGATTCACCCCGGGATTGTCTGCAGAATTTTAGGTTAGACTTGTCATATTATCCATTTACTAACTGGTGCATCTTCGCACAATTGTGATAATTGTTACCAGATGTGGGCCTTTGGGGTTCCTCTAACTTGGTCACTGCGGCCCTCAGTTCGGCCTTGCAGTCCTCCAGCTCCCGAAACAATTGCTCGTTCTTCTCTACAAGGACCTGCACATAAATTGACCCTTAAAATTGTTGTTTCAACTGTTTCAAGTCTCAGGGGCTACTGCTATACAAAATTATCAAAATTTCTCACCCGTATGTCTTTGGTATACTGGTTTATCGCTTGGGCAAGCCCGCCCCGAGCAGCTTGGACGTAAGCGTCCGCCGAATTGAAGGCATTAAACGCCTCTTTGGAAAAGATGTTGTTCCGAAGCACGGCCCGTCGGCGCTTGTGATTCATGGCGCTCTCTACTTCGGAATTCGTGGCTGAAAGCATGTCTGCACTCTTTGTTTGAGAGCTATGCGGTGCTGGCCCCGTGTCCGCCTCCGCCCCTGAAGCTGGTCCTGCAACCCGGCTGGTGGAGGCGTGATTGGTATGGTCTCCGGATATAGTCCGGTTATTCTTCTTCCTGCCAGACACAAAGGGCGCTGTCACATTTTAAATTCTATAATTACAGGAATTGTTATTGTTTTACCTCTGTAGCGGTGTGTCAACCCTCACCGCCTTCCTCTTGATCCTGCCCGATCTGGACGCCCGTGGTTGACGAGTCCCTAGGGGCTCGCCTCACTCCGCCGCTGCTTCGCAAATAGAACGACGCTCAAAGGTAAATTATAACACTGGGGAGTCCTCTTCAAGGACAGGGTTTTCTAGTTCGGCTTACACGAAGAGGGAGCAGTCCAGGGGTAGTCGGTCAGAACGGCCACTAGGGCGCCATCCTAGCTCGCCCGATAAAATACCCCGCTGACAAGCTCCACAGTGATATCCGGATCCACTTTAAGTCCCGGATCTAGGGCCCTTCCAGGGTCCTCTGGTTGCGGGGAAGGGCTGAAGATTCCTTCTAGGCCCTCCTTAGTTCCTGCCCAGAAGCATTGATGCAAGTAATCTTAGCAGAAGAACGCTAGAGCAAAGCGGGGAAAAAGAATGGAAACTTACCCATGCTGGGAGGTTGTACATGGAGAATCCTACCCGCGTTTTTATGCGAAGGAATTCCTCCTCTTCCGCCTTATACAGATCGGACAATATCCTTGCCAGAGCGGCAGCGTAGTCCGGACCTTTACGGCCGCAGCAGGAGGCGTCGTCTTCCTCGTTGAATGGCCACATGGGTTTCCCCCAATATTGGAGCGGTTGCACTCCCCGTCTTATGCATATCGCCATAACCTCAACTATCGTCGGTCCGGAATTGGCCTGTAACTTTATCCTGTCCATCAGGAAGAATATTTCCCTCGTATCCTCTTCTTGAGGGACCCGGGGGCGCCAGCTTAGACGTGCCCTCGGCGGGGCATTGCTGAACTTGCGGAGACCAGTCCGGACTGGATCCGGAAGGGGGACGTCGTTTATATAGAACCACTCCGAAGGCCAGTTTTCTGGTGCCTTCTTAGGAGTGCCGAACAGGTATCCGGTCATAGGGACTCCCCCTGGGTGCGGGGGACGAGGCAGAACAGCTTCCGCCATAATCCAAAGTGTGGTTCGCAGCCTAGGAACAACTCGCATAGGGCAACATACCCCGCTATGTGCAGAATAGAGTCGGGGGTAAAATCGTGTAACTGGAGGCCATAAAACTCCAGGAGCCCGCGAAGAAACGGGTGGATAGGGAACCCAACGCCCCTCAGCAGATGGGGGATCAGGCATATACGCTCCTCCGGAGATGGGTTAGGAGATCCCTCAGCCTGGTCTCCTCCGTCATAAGTAGCTATTCCAGCTCGGACGGAGACCATGAACGCCGGTGGAAGAAACCCTTGGGTTTGTAACCTTGTCAAACGACTATGAGGAACTGAACACTCTCCCCTATCCCCCGACTTGGAACAGGAAGGGCAAGCAAAAGAGCTACGACGATTGGCCATGCTGGAATGACTTTTTGCGGAGCGCTCTATTGGATGCTGGCACTGGGAGGGAGAGTGAGGTTTGGATATGAGAATCCCCGTCCCTTCAAATTGACGGTTCGTCCGGAGGATAGGGGGTGGCAAATGCAAAAGTGCCTCGACTCCTTGCATTGGTTCGACACGTGGAGATGGTCATTACTGAGGCACCGAAGCCTAGGAGCACAACATTGATTGGAGGCGGGACACTATTCGCCGTAACAAGCACTTTGGAGTATTCGTAGGAGGAACCCGCCCTGCAATGCCGAAGACAAGACTGCGCGCCGGACTCATCCTCATTGAAGCCTGGTTCAGGGGCTACTGAGGGAGTTCTGGATTGGGGGGTACCCGGACAGCCGGACTATGTATAACATCCGGACTATTGAAGCGTGAAGATATAAGACCCAAGACTCCGGTCCGTGTCCGGATGGGACTTTCCTTGGCGTGGAAGGCAAGCTTGGCGATCCGGATATTATATTTCCTTCCTTGTAACCGACTCCATGTAAACCCTAGCCCTCTCTGGTGTCTATATAAACCGGAGAGGTTGGTCCTTAGAAGGCCGATCACAATTACAATCATACCATCATAGTCTAGCTCCTAGGGTTTAGCCTCTACGATCTCGTGGTTGATCTACTCTTGTACTACCCATATCATCAATATTAATCAAGCAGGAAGTAGGGTTTTACCTCCATCGAGAGGGCCCGAACCTGGGTAAACATCTGTGTCCCTTACTTCTCGTTACCATCAGCCTTGACGCACAGATCGGGACCCCCTACCCGAGATCCGCCGGTTTTGACACCGACACTAGGGTTTCCACTTCACCCCTTCGTCGGCGGGCTAATGTATTATTACAGGGTAGATTTCCATGATCTGTCCTTGAATTCTTTCCTCAACATTTCGGCGTTTATCGTCGTATTTAAGGCCTTCCTCCGCATCCACCCCCACTTAGGACCGTTGCTCAAAGTTTTCAGAGTGAAGTCGAAGGTGGTAGATGGACAGCACGCGGAGTGCGGAGGGGCAATGCTGAGTAAATTGTCCAACGTCTCTTGGCCCAAAGGCACCTTTGTGGATACAGTAAAGGAGTGGCAGAAGCAGTGGTTCTATGTTACAGAGCCACGCGGCACCTCTTGGGCCGCGGCTGACAAATTCTGCCCGGGCGCTCCTATGCGACTCACCTCCTGGGTCGAGAAGAGTCCGGACTGGTGTTCGCGTGACGAGCTGATAGCGCTGCAGATGCGTGTTCAGAGCATGGTGACCAAGAGCGTCAAGCTCGTTGATGTGATCCAGGTGATGTTAGTTCGCCGGATCCTTCCATGCTAGCGCCGAAGCCGGCCGTTGTGAGAGTTCAATCCCAAGAAGCATCGAACCCTGGTGAGGCTCTTCGAGACTACACACGAGGGCGCATGGAAATTGCTCTTCAAGGGCAGTGAGAAACCTCCGGCCACGGATTCGGACCGTGGTCATGATTGTACAAACCCCGCCATCAAGGTATCTTATTTCAAACGAGTCCTCAACTTAATTGTTTCGAGGTTGATGTCTGAGCCTTTGTTATTGCTCCTTCAGGACTGGATGGAGAGGGCGAAGCGGATCCAGTGTCCGGCTCCGCTTCCTGAAGAACCAGTCATCCCGCGCTTGGCGGAGATGCTAGTACCGGCGCCATATAAGGCGCCGGAGAAGAAGGCCAAGATGGCAAAGGGGGCCAAGAGCGGCCTCCGTCATAAGGGTGCCGCATCCGAAGACGACGAAACTCATTCCTCCGTCCCTGAGGATAATGATGGGGGAGTGGAGGAGGAGGAAAAAAACAATCCTCCCCCTGAGGAGAGGAAGAAGAAGAGGGCAGCTCCGGCACATCTGGAGGCGGAGGCGCCTAAAAAGGGGAAGGGCGTTCCGACGGCCAATACTGCGTGGGATGTAGATAGTAGTGCAGAGCGACGCCCCCGTACAAAGCCCCAGGCCGCATCGTAAATAACATGGCTTATTTATGCGCACATCCAGCCCTTTCTCTCCATTATCTTGATGTAGTTAACCGTACTATTGCAGTCCGACCCACGACCTAATCCAGCGATTCTCGTTAGGAACCCGGGGCCGGGGACGATGCCGAGGCATTGTCCCGGAGGGCCGATCCAAGCCGAGGAGGAACCCAAGACGCTGTCCGAGAGGCGCCGCGAGGCGAAGCCTCCACTACCGGTCACATGGAGGAGACGAACCCCATGGAAACTGGTGAAGAGGGCCGCATCCAGCTTGGCCCTCAGCCGGATACCATTCCGGAGACCCATATGGCTCCGAAGTCGGGCGGGCAGCCCCCTTTGAAGGAGGGGGGTGCACCGTTTTTGCCGGTGGCCCTGTCCATCCAAGGGCGCCGGATAACCTGATGGAGGCGCTACGAGGTGCCTCCGTTATGGACGAGCACCGTGTTCTTGTGAGCGCAGTGAGCGAGAAGGTTCAGTCCGCCAAGAGTGGACAGAACGAAGCCTGCAGCAACCTGTTGAAAGGTTTCTAGGTAAATAACAGAGAAAAAACCCATATAGTCAGTAGCCCCTGAGACGCTGTCCGGTGCTCGGTAAGAGGAACCGGACAGAGGATCAATCCTCTAGTGAAGGAGACTAACGTGAAATGTGTGCATAAGCAGGCGTCGCTGTTGGCCGCGACCTCACATGCTGCCGAAGTCTCTGAACTGAGGCAGAGGCTGGAGCGGACCGAGAACGAGCTCGGCGAGGTTAGGGTGCGGCTGCAGCAGAAGCAAGGTAAGTAATGTCTTGCTGTGTGTTCGGAAAGCGGAGACGCTGTGTATTGGCTGTAATGTCGAAATGTATGCAGGAGCCGCGACAAAGGTTGAGGCCCTGAGGAAGGCCGTGGGAGAGGCCGAGGAGAAGGCTGTCTAGCAGCAAGCCGCCCGTAAGAAGCTCGAGGAAATCCAGCAGGAGCTCCAAGATGCAGTGAAAAAATGTGAGACGTTGGAGAATGATGCGTCGGCTCGGGAAGCCGAGCTCACCAAGGCTCGTCAGGGCGCGGAGACCGCGCGGAATGAGGCCCAGGCCGTGATCCAGGAGATCCAGGAGGCCAGGAAGATCACGGCGGGCAAGGCTTTTAAGATGCAAAGCAAGTATGCGGAGAGGCAATACCTTTTACTAACCCGGGTTCGGAGTTCCCTAGGAGCTTTTGCGGATCTACCACGCAGCGTATCAGACGCTGCATAGTTCTTCCGAGCCGAAGGAGGATATTCTACGGAGAAGCTATTTGGGTGCAGTATGCGCCGCCAGAGCATCACGTGTCTTTCACCGATCAGCTGAAGCAGCTAGTGGAGCTGCACCGGGTGGCCAAACTAGCCATGAAGGATTTGACAGTCCGGCTATGGCCAGCCGAAGCTATGCCCGACAGCTACTTCGGACTCGTGAGGCGCCAAATGGAAGCCCGTCCGTGGTTGGACGTCGTCAAGCGCTCTGCCTGTATTGAAGGTGTCCGTATGTCCTTCGCTCGCTGCAAGATGTGGTGGGCGAAGATGAACGCTGTTGGAGTTGCCAGCGGGCCGCCGGAGGGCAAGGAGCACCGCACACGCGAGAAATATTTTGCGGATGTCATAGAAGGGTCTCGACTTGTGGCAGCTCAATGTTCGAAGGACATTATTTTCGAATGAATACATTCATGTAGTCCTTTGCCTTGTATTGTAAAGACAAAGTTTGTTTTGTAATGTAATTTCGTTATGCTTTAAATTTTTTCCTCCTGTGCGGCCGTGTTATATGCAATCTGAGGGTTGGCCAGTCTTTGGCTTCTTCCCTCACGTAATTAGTACGGAGGTGTTCGGGATGGGATCTAAACAATCTGGATCCAATTATATGGTCCTTGAAGGAGTTGTTTAGCGCAACGAACAAGGCAATCAGACTATACGGCTTAAACGCCCTCACTTAGCCATAGGAGTTTCATAATTAAGCAAGTGCGTAGCCCCTGGTCCAAGCCAGGGTGCTATCAGCATCTGATCGGGAAAGTGCCGACCCTTCGCGTGACGCGAAAAAAATCTCCAACGATTTGGTGACCCTCGAACAGCTGACCGGCTCGCCAGATCATGACAGTAGTTTTGGCTTTCTCTCGAGGTGCTCATCCGGTCAGGGCCAGGCACAATCGTAGTAGTTCTCCCTTTACTACCCTAGCCGATAGAGCGGAACGTAGGGTAGCAAGCACAGGAGCCGGGCAACCCAACTATTGACCAAAGACATGATTCGGAGCCAATGCATATAATGCAAAATTCGGGGTGCCAAACTTGTATACAAGTGTTCGGACTTTGTTGCCGTGTTATGGGGCGATAAGCAGCCCCTGGCGAATATGAAACGTACAAAAGAGTACCGATTTAGCTGATAAGCAGATCGAAATGAAATGAAGTAAGAAGCGAAAACCACAGAAACTGGGCCGCAAATCATTTTTATTATAACCGAATGGATACGTCAAGGCGTATCTTATACAAATAGTGCGATAAACACCTGGACTATTTAACATGCCGGGATCAAGAAAGAGCAGTGTGCGGGTCCTGGTAAATAAGTAAAAATACCGTCAAGAAGAACGTATGGAGGTTACCTTACGCACCTATGCTGCATGCCCCCTTTGTATGCCGATCCTTCGAAGGGGCTGGAGATCAGGCTCCCGGGAATGAACCTCAAATAGAAAGAAAAAAGTGTCTCCGGGGTCGGTCTAGCCGAACTGTAGTTCCCGGGTTGGCTTGTGCCTCCGTCGATGTCAATGGAATTTCGATTGCATAATTATGTATGCGTGGTACGAATGCCTCTGCTTCATCGGGACTAGGACAGAGGACGAATTGCTAGTCAAGCTCTTGACGAGCCTTGCTGTCCTGTTGAAGTGTAGTTCGGAACCTCTTGACGGTGTCCAGGGGCTCGGCAGCCGCACTATGGTGTTGTTTGAGAAGGCCGATCTGTACCTCTGCTGCTAGGGAGGCGATGTGCTCCTCTGTTCGGAGGGAGTGTTCCGTGTTGCCATTGACTGTTATGATGCCGCGTGGACCGTGCATCTTGAGCTTGAGATAAGCGTAGTGTGGCACTGCGTTGAATCTAGCAAATGTTGTTCGTCCGAGCAGTGCGTGACAGCCGCTGCGGAATGGGACAATGTCGAAGATTAACTCCTCGCTTCGGAAATTGTCCGGAGAACCGAAGACCACTTCCATCGTGATTGAGCCCATGGCCTGGAGGCCTGGTATGACTCCTTTGAAGGTAGTCTTTGTTGGTTTGATTAGTGAGGGGTCAATGCCCATCTTCCGAACTGTGTCTTGATAGAGCAGGTTGAGGCTGCTACCACCATCCATTAGAACTCGCGTTAGGGGAAATCCATCGATGATTGGGTCGAGGACCAATGCGGCCGAACCGCCATGACGGATACTGGTTGGGTTGTCTCGACGAACAAAGGTGATCGGAAATGACGACCATGGGTTGAATTTGGGGGCGACTGGCTCTACCGCGTAGACGTCCCTGAGTGCGCGCTTAGGCTCCCGTTTGGGGATCTGTGTAGCGTATATCATGTTCACCGTTTTGACTTGAGGGGGAAACTTCTTCTGCCCCCCCCCCCCTAGTGTTTGGCTGTCGGGGGTCTTCATCCTCGTTCTCACTTTGTGATCCCTTTTCTTTGTTTTCGGCATTTAACTTGCCAGCCTGCTTGAAAACCCAACAATCCCTGTTGGTATGATTGGCTTGCTTGTCCGGGGTGCCGTGTATCTGGCACAGACGGTCGAGTATGCGGTCCAGGCTGGAAGGTCCTTCATTATTTCTTTTGTAGGGCTTCTTCCGTTGGCCGGACTTGGAGCCACTGAATCCGGCGGTGACTGTGGTGCCATCGGTGTTGTTGTCATTGCTTCGGCGTTTGTGCCTATTGCGCCGGAGCTTGCCAGTGCTATTCTTGGCCTCGAAGGGGCCTGTCTCGCTGGCCGTGTTGTTACTATGGTCCAGCCAACTGTCCTCTCCCGCGCAAAAGCGGGTCATGAGTGCCGTGAGGGCTGCCATGGACATCGGCTTTTCTTGGCCGAGGTGGCGTGCTAGCCATTCATCACGGATGCTGTGTTTGAAGGCTGCTAAGGCCTCGGCATCTGGACAGTCAACGATCTGGTTCTTTTTGGTTAGGAACCTAGTCAACAATTTTCTGGCTGATTCTCCAGGTTGTTGAACTATGTGGCTTAGATCATAGGCGTCTGGTGGCCGGACATATGTTCCTTGGAAGTTGTCTAGGAAAGCTTCTTCCAAATCCTCCAGGTGCCGATAGAATTTTCAAGCAGGCTGTTAAGCCAGTGCCGAGCTGGTCCTTTGATCTTAAGTGGGAGGTATTTAATGGCGTGGAGGTCATCTCCTCGAGCCATGTGGACGTGGAGGATGAAATCGTCGATCCACACTGCGGGATCGGTCGTGCCGTCGTATGATTCGATATTGACGGGCTTGAATCCCTCGGGGAATTCGTGATCCAGTAGCTCATCTGTGAAGCAGAGAGGGTGTGCGGCACCTCTATACCGAGCCGTGTCGCGGCGTAGCTCTGATGGAGTCCGTCTGCGGCACTCGGACCGGGCGTGGTTAGGTTTGTCACGTCCGAATAGGTAGTCGTCTTCGTGCCTCAAGGCATGTCCTCGCGATCCGTAGATCGATCTTGTATGTCCTGCTCTACTGTCCAGGGTCTGCCGGAGGTCATACGTGTGACCCCAGACTCTTCCGTCTTTATTTTTGCGGGGTGGTCAGAAAGGCTGCTGTTCGTCCTGAGTTGCCGCTATATCCCGACCGCGTGGTGGCCGGTCGGATGCCCTGTCTTGACCACGTGGTGGTCCTTCCACATTGCGTGAGGGATATGTGCTCTCCGCTGCCTCCTCATCGAATTGAGGTAGCAGTCTGCATTTCTGGTAGCTCTTGGCTGGGCGCTTGAGGTCGTATTCTTCCGCTGTCAGGACGTCAGTCCATCTGTCGACGAGCAGATCTTGTTCAGCTTGAAGCTGCCGCTGTTTCTTTTTTAGGCTCCTTGCGGTGGCTATGAGTTGAAGCTTAAAGCGCTCCTGTTCCAGAGGGTCCACAGGCACGAAGAAATCTTCGTTGCCGAGGCTTGTCTCCTCTTCGGAGGGTGGACGATAACTATCGTCCCCCGAGTCATCTTCTATGGCCTGCTCATCAGGGTTGTCTTGCCTGTCGTCGTGTTCCTCTTGTTCGGATGCAGCTCCGACAGGGTCTTCATTGTTTTCGGCGTCGCCCGGAGTGCTATTTTCTCCGGTACCAGTATTGCTATCCTTTGAGCGGCGAGGCTTAGAACGGAGTTTGGGGCGCGGGCGCTTGGACTGCGTCTCGGAAGTTTTATTCTTATCTGGCTCTTCTTTGTCGTCGCCAGATCCCTTGGGTGTATCAACCATGTATACGTCGTACGAAGAGGTGGCCGTCCAACGTCCAGTGAAAGGCGGGTCTTGGCGCGTTTCATCGTCGGCATCGCTCGCTCATACTAAAGGATGTCTTGAGCCATAGTCAAGCATGTCGGTTAAGTCGTCGACGGTGGCTATGAAGTGTGTGGCGGGTGGGAAGCAAAATTCCTCATCGTCCGCCTCTAGCTCGAACCTAACATAGTTCGGCTGTGATTCTTCCTCCAAGGACAAGTTCTTCAAAGAATTTAGTACGTCACCCAAAGGCGAATGCTGGAAGACGTCTGCGGCGCTAAATTCTAAAATCGACAACCGATCCAGCTCAGTGTCCGCAGGTGTATCCGGTCCGGAAAGTGCAGCCGGAAATGAGTCCGGGATTCCGTTGACGCAAGCATTGCAGGATGTCGAGTCCGTGTGCGGCTCCAATGCTGCGGACTTTATGGCCTCGGAGGGCACGATCTGCTTTGGTACTGAGGCCGTTGCAGCAACATGATCCATCTCCTGGGTGTGCTCCGATGACAGATTTGAGTCATGTTCATTGGAGAGAAGGAGAGCGATCTCCGCGGTCTCAAATCCATCGAAGATCAAGTCTCCACTGATATCCGCAACGTAGTTCAAGCTTCCAAATCTGACCTGATGGCCAGGGGCGTAGCTATCGACCAGCTCCAGATGGCCATCGAGTTGGCCCGTAGTACGAAGCCGCCGAACACAAAGATTTGTCCAGGGAGAGAGGTCTCTCCCTGAACGATGCCATTACCAACGATTGAAGGGGCCATCGAGCCTTTCGTCAATGGCAGAGTGGAACTCTCAATGAAAGAACCAATGTCGGTGTCAAAACTGGCGGATGTCGGGTAGGGGGTCCCGAACTGTGCGTCTAGGATCGATGGTAACAGGAGATGGGGGACACAATGTTTACCCAGGTTCGGGCCCTCTCTATGGAGGTAATACCCTACTTCCTGCTTGATTGATCTTAATGAATATGAGTGTTACAAGAGTTGATCTACCACGAGATCGTAATGGCTAAACCGTAGAAGTCTAGCCTATGAGTATATGGTAATGAATCTGTCCTATCCGGACTATGCCCTCCGGTTTATATAGACACCGGAGAGATCTAGGGTTACATGGAGTCGGTTACATAGGAGGAAATCTTCATAATTGATCGCCTAGCTTGCCTTCCACGCCAAGTAGAGTCCAATCCGGACACGTGTATAGTCTTCGGCCTTCATGTCTTTATAGCCCATCAGTCTAGCCCAACAGATAACAGGCCGGACGCCCGAGGACCCCTTAGTCCAGGACTCCCTCACAGACCATGTTTGTAGTCCTTGTACACCATGTTGCATTTTGTGTTTTTTGGTGCTTGCATCATTTAGTGTTTATAATATGAACTACTTTGGATCATTAGCTGGTTTTCAAAGTGCATGTAGCTTCACATTTCTCAAGTTATGTTGATTTCCGGAGTGCAAGTGCCTTCGTATTTTTTAAATTAAATGTTCGCCCCTGGTAACTTGAATTCGTGGATCCGCCACGCACACAAATCATACACGAATGCCAAGATTTAATTAAATGAAATGCAGGGACTTACGCTAGCTCGTTATGTGCTCACTGCAGCTCGCTTGTGCTTGGGATGTTCCATGTACAAGTCCATGTTACCACTTGCTTGGATGTGCAGGCCTTGTGCTCCTTGCATCCCCCTCTGCATTTTTGACACGGCGAATGGCTGATCAAATAAGAGGAATCGACCTTGTTGTTGTACCGGAGGACATATACTTATAAGGTTATACGGGTGTGCAGGATGTGTACCAGATCCCGTAGCGCCGTCATGCTTCGCAAAAAAATGGATTTGCTTGTTTCAGATGATATCTCTAGAAAAAATAAGAGTTAAAGTCAGAGTTGGATAGGCGTGTAAGCTAAGAGAGCAGTGAAATGATATCCAAACATCATCGGAACAGTGCACAAGGGAGTGATGTGTGGATACCTAGTTCGGGCCGGCGTTTGGGCATGCTCGCCTAGCTAGAGTGCGGGTCACTTCAGAGCCGTTGAGGGTGATGCGCTGGTGTTGGCTGGCCGTGCACGGATGCAGATCTTGAGTGGCAGCGGAGCGCTACGATGCGGTGGACGAGACCGTTGGTGAAGCCCCAGCGGCCGCAGGGGGCGGAGGCGCGATGATGTGCTCGATGAAGTAGCCCCGGTGAGCTGGGAGACAGCGTCGGTGAAGCGCACCTGATGCAGTGGAAGTCGGTGTCTGTGAGGCACGTCAGTTGCGGTGGCCGACGTTGTCGGTGGACCACTTGGTGCGGTGGACGAGGGTGTAGATGAGGTAGCTCCGGTGCGGTGGTGAAGCGCGACCGTC
Organism: Aegilops longissima; assembly: GCA_021605205.1. Taxonomy (NCBI): domain Eukaryota; kingdom Viridiplantae; phylum Streptophyta; class Magnoliopsida; order Poales; family Poaceae; genus Aegilops; species Aegilops longissima. The sequence continues at coordinate 656,401,923 of CM038682.1, read as the reverse complement.
GTCTTCGTTGTCATCGTCCGGCACAGAGGTGGGGAAAGAGACGAGACGAAGGGCGATTTGAACTTTGCTTGGGTTGGCGACGAATTAGGGATTTGAGCAATCTGGGCGCGGAAAGGGACGGTGGAGAAGGGAGATTTTGCAGGGCTGGAATTGGGGCCGCAAGATATTTCAATCCGAAACGTGGAAGCACGGACTTATTTTGTCGTCGTCCTTTTTTTGGGGGGGAGGGGGGAGTGAGGGAGGGGGGTGGGTGGCTGGGTGCTACGAGTCCGTCCAACACACGCGACCACCACGACATTAAAAGTGGGAGCAGTTGGGACGAAGGTGGGTGGCGGAGCCTGGTCGAAGGGCTCGCCTCCCGGTGAGCCTGCACAGCGGTCTGCTCGCACTCCTCCCTGTCAGTCGCCGCAGCGGTCTGCTTGCACGCCTCCCTTCGACTCACGCGCTTGCTCGGACGGCACCTGCCGATGAGAAGCGGGACTCGTGGCGGCACGTAAATGCCCACGGTTTCAATAGTGAAAGCGTTCGCCTTAACGTGACAGGTCTTTGTTCCAAAATACCTTGGCTCTTCACTTGTGCAACTTGTCATAAGCAGCTTGTCTCATATTGAAGAAAAAAATTACGAAGTAATATTTGTGCCATATCACGTGACCATGCACAGTTTCAGGAATTTATGGTCACTTTTGGATTTTCTGAAATTTAAGATCCAGGATTCAAAATAATATCATAACCTGCTTCATGCAATAAATTTTCAGGCCATGCATCTGACTTGTTGTATTTCTTAAGAAAGGATTTGGTCAAACATTTTGCTTATTTAGACTTCAGAGAAGTTATATATGCAGAGCAAAAGGATAATCCCTCCGTACCAGTGCATTGCCTGATATATTAACTCAAGTACTGGGCACAAACAAACGGGCTCAATTATGTGCTCATCCTGGTGTATTAGTAGTAGTACTAGGCAATGCAGTTGACGGGTGACCTGGGTGAGCGGCGACCGAGGGAATTGAACCGTGCTCGGCATGGTAGGTAACGTTGTCTTGTTACTTTTTTTAACACAACGTTGTCTAGTTACTAAAGCATCCCTTCGTTGTTCATCTGTAGTCATTATGGACCGGGGACATGAGGGGAATTTCCTAGGGGTGGAATTCTGGCCGCCAGATATTTTGACTCGAAATGCGGAGGCTCGACTGGTTGGGGTTGCCTAATGTGCGTACCACGCACACCACCAGAAGGGCACGAGCCCGGTTTTTATTTTTATTTTTTAGGATCAACACGAGTCAAGGTCCGGCTGGTACGCCGTTGGGTCCTACCATTCGAGAATACGAAAGGAACCTTTTAATTTGCCGAACGAATCTATGTGTATTACAATGCCCGTATTTTCCTTGCAAATACTAATCTCAAAGTGGTAATTGATTTATGACAAGTTAATGAATTAGAGTGAGTTTGTGATATAGTGATCTCAACGTGGATGTCACATTTCATGGTATCCTTGCTAAGTTTTTCAATGCAAATTCAAATTTAAAAGATGAACAATATGGAGGTGAGAAAACTTTGTATATATCAAGCATATGACCACACACACACACACACACACACACACACACACACACACACACACACGAAAAACAACAACAATCCAATAAGTATAGTGCATCTATTTTTCCAAACCATGCATGTATGACACGAATTCAAAAATACTCCTTCTGTTCCTAAATATTAGTCTTTTAGAGATTTCAACAAGTGACTACATATAGAGCAAAATGAGTGAATCTACACTAAAATATGTCTATATACATCCGTATGTGCCAGTCCACTTGAAATCTTTAAAAAGACTAATATTTAGGAACGAAGGGAGTAAAATGTAAGACATGCATGGTCCTCAATTCAATATTTAAAAAGAACATGAAACTGAAACATGAATATTAAGTCTAGTACTACAGTACATGCAAATGTTGTCTTTAATTAGGCGGAGCTATGATTGTCGGGGGTCACCCCCTCGACCTTAGATAAAATTGTGAAGCTCTGTTTAGGGTTGTTTAGATTATATTTGTCCCCACGCTCCCAACCACCGATTGGTTGTGCAACCCCACCCCTCCTCCCCGGGAGAACATCATGTGACCCCATACCTTAGATGCTATATGCCGATACGAGTTGCTTGGAGCTTGGTGATCTGAGATATAGCAGCTCACATGATGTCTTAATATTTTTACAGGAAACCTTGACGAGTTTGAGAATTGCACACAATTTGTACAAAAACTACTCAGATGCCCTTGGATCCCATACCCATCGACTCGAAGTCAGATCACCGTAGCATCTAAGATGAAGGAGGACATCATATTCTCCGTATGTAAGAATATCATGTGCTACCACACCTTAGATGCTTTGGTGATACAAGCTCTTCGGAGCCGTTGGATTTGTGACCCAACGCCTCCTCGGTGGTTCGAATGGTTTTTTGCAGAAAAGCCCCCAAAGAGTTCGGCCACTGCTTACAAGCACAAAGACTGCTCATATGACATTGGATCTCAGATCAAAGGACCTCGAAGCTCGTATCACCGTAGCATCCAAGCTGCAAGAGCACCTTATGTTTTCTCACACGGGAGAATATGAGGTGCTCCCGCACCGTAGATTCTATGGTGATACGAGTTCACGGAGATCTAACGGCCCATAGTAGGAGGTTTGAATGTTTTGGCAATATACAGTTGAGAGAGTTTGGGAATTGCGCAGAAAGTACAAGTACTACACATGTGCCATCTGATCACTGATCATACGACCTAGATGCTCATATCACCGTAGCGGGTAATTAAGCTACGGTGAGCACCTAATATGAGCAACGCAAAGCCATTGGATCCAAGATGCAGCGGCACACACGAGGCCTGAATGTTTTATTTGCAAAAAAACTTTGGAGAGTTTGGAAATTGCGCATAATTACAAAGACTACTCCCAAGCCATTGGATCTCACTTCCAACGGTGTAAAAACTTATATCACCATAGCATCTAAGTTGCGGGGTGGATATGATATTCTATGCCGCTGTCATTTTTGTTCGTAAACTTGCAAAACACGTGTAACTTGTGCCGTTACTTGTCTAACCGCGCAAAGTGTTTGTTCAAAAAAACCATCCTACACTGAAATATCGGAACAACACACGGGGGTCCCACTTGTCATTTATCAAATTTGGACCTAAAACTAACAAATCTGAAAGATGAGATTCGAACTGGCAACCTGGACTAGAAAGCGTAAGTCAATAGCCTGAAACAACAACGGTTGTTGGCTTTGTCCCATAACTTGATTTTATATAGTATTACGTTGAGTAGAGTAGAGGGAGTGCCTCGTCTACATGTGCATGACCGCTGACTCACTTATCGGTGGGTCCTGTGTCTGCGATCTCTCTCTCTCCATCGATAACCTTTGCACGGGCACACACAAAGAGCGGGCTAGCTTGACGTGGTGTTATTACAACTAAAAAAAAGATTGGAAAACAGAAGAATCGCCTAGAACAAGAGACGTTGTGGCTGGTCGAGACAGAGCTAACCACACCTATCCTCTGTTCCATGTTAGCATGATGAGGCCGTGTGGCTAGTGGGGTGTTTTCGACCGACTGGCTGGGTCCCGAGGTCAAACCGTAGGTACTACGTATGATACAGTAAATTTTTACAAGCACATTTTTCCTTCGTTCCGAGACATGGCACACCCTACCGCGCGGTTTCGGGGTCCTCCCGGGTGGTGCACGCATATATTCTTCCAGACGTGGGACGCCCTACTACGCGTTTTCGCCGAAGCAAGTAAATAAATGAGTCGTCAAAACACGAAAGACCACTTTTCCCGCCAAGTACATCAGTGAAGCACGGTGGCTAGCTAGTTGGGCTAGTTCGACCGATTAGCTAGGCCGCCACCACATTTGTTTTTTCACCCCTTTTTTATCTACTTGCCGGCAGGTAAATTTAAACATCCACCGCGGCGTTTGTCTGGTGTTTGAGTGCGGCAGGATTTTTAATTGGTTGACGGGAGCAGGCGCGGCAGGATTTTTAATTTTTTGATTGACGGGAGCAGGCGCGGCAGCTATTAGTCACGATGACTCCGCCTTTAAAACCCATTGCTCCCTGATGTGAGAAGTCGTCGATTGGTGTTTTACCATGGTGAAACCCATAAGATTCCCCGCTCCTCGGCTGGCTCCCTCCGCCTTCCCGTAGATTGCATTGCCTTTCAGCCGTTTCGCCCCCTGCATCACCAACGTCGTGCGCCTCAAGAAGTAGAGGGACTTCGGTGCTGTTTAGGCGCCCTCTGCATGGGCATGTCCATGTCTCGGTGCAACATGACCGTTGGATCAAACTCAGACGATGCAGATCCGTCACTGTAGCACAAAGCGTGTGGGTGTGTTTGGTTGCATTCTCATCTCAATATAGTGTGTAAGTCACCTTACGAAAACCAAATTATCCCAAAACACTTAGGCATGGTACATTAACTCCCTCCCCTTTTCTTGTTTTGTGACATATCAACCAATAAGAGACGTGGGCCATGCATGCTTTCAATGACTTGAGACTAATAAACATGACATGCAGTGGTTAGTTCATTGCATGCAATGCTATTAATTAGCAAAAAGACATTAAGTTTTCTCGTTTTCCTCTCCGCCTTGGTCGCAGTGAACAACATAAGATGACTTACACACCTAGAGGGAGTAGTTGTTTCCTCTTCGTGTATTTGTGTTAACCTACTAGTGTGGACTCATGCACCCTTCATGCACTCTGCCAAGCACCCAAAAGTGGGTCGAGAAGGGAACTTTTGCTCCCATCCCGTGCACCCTTCATACACCCTGCCTAACACTATTCGTGCTTCATATGGTTTATGTTTCGTGGAGTATGGTAGCACCGTACTCTCCATGCGCTATAGACCTAGTTCTGTTAACATTGATCTCACCGTTCATTCTCGACCGGACAGTCGAGAAAGCAGTACTATGTTACTACATTACTGTTCATATAGTTGACATGCGCACAACATCATTTGTTGTCGTCATATCTTACTACACTAGCAACAAGATTATGTAGTACTAACGTATGAACCACTGCGCATGCCTAGTAGTAGGAGCACTGTGTATGTTCAAGTGGCTGCCGTGTTTCGCACTCCTTAGTCGTAAGAGTGGAAACGCTTGTTGTAATCATTTTTTCTTCAGAAAAAACAGTGGACACGCTCTACCGTGCGGATCCTCCTCCAGCCATGCACTAAATTACTCACTTTCGCCAACGTGTGGGATAGCCAGCATCGGGGTCCACCAGCCATGCACTAAATTACTCTGTAGTAGAGTGACGGTAGACTACACCGATCGAAGCACCGTAGTAATGCCCAATGAGCCGTCAAATCACAAAACCCCCTCCTTTCCAGTAGTAAGTTGGACGGACGAAGCAACCATCATTTCACTGTTCTCCCTCAGCTTCCTCTCTACCCAACCCTCGCTTCTCCCTCATCTTGTTCCTCGTTTCTTCAAGAAAACCCGACCTGCTTCTGCCATTGTTCTTCTCTCCCAAAGAAGGAAAGGTGAGCGATCAATGGTGTTGATTCTGCCAAGGCCCGGTCTTGCAAACCCTAGACTGATCCTATAACTCCCTCTCTTTTCTTCTTTGGGTTTGTGATTATGGTTTCTTTTCTTTTATTTCTATTTAACAGTTTCTTGATGGATATTGGAGCACCGATCAAGTGATGTCTATGGATCCGCCAAAACCGTCGAGGCTCAAGGTACGAAGAAGCGCAAGCACCCCGCCGAGACTACCACAGACAAGCTCAAAGCCATTGCCCTGTCTAACCCCCCTCTCCGGGATCCCTCATTAAGCAAGTCCAGGTAATATCTCTTCTTGACGATATTTTTCTCGATCTTGATCGTGTTTTTTCATCTAACACGCAGTACTAGTACTAGTAGTACAACTTTCTGGGTGATCTTGCATGTGATTTTTGTGTGCCAAATGACGTTTCTAAATTCCTCTTTTGACCAAAACATGCGAGAGGTTGACACTGATTTCTTAGAGATTACTTTAAACTACTCCCTCTGTCCCAAATTTCTTGTCTTAGATTTGTCTAGATACGGATGTATCTAATACTATAATGTGACTTGATACATCTGTATCTAGACAAATCTAAGACAATAATTTTGGGACGGAGGGAGTACTTTATGAACATCAATGCTACCTTTTAAGAGGGTATATTTGCCTCAGTAACTTGTGTTATGGATATTGCAAGTAATCCCTCTCCTCTCATGCCTTTGAAGACATGTTCTAGTGTCTTTGTTCACTCATTTCTGTGCGTATATGTAGTCATATATGGAGTATAATTTCAAAAATCATCTTATATTTCTGAACGGAGGTAGTAATAAAATATGGTTTCGCTTGAATTAGAACCAGGTCCCGGTGGAGATGAAGTTCTCAAAGTCATGCCGTGAACTGGAAGACCCGAGGATGAGTTCTCTCGCTAAACTATCCATTCTTTGTGTCCTTGTCACCACGTGTCCTGAACTAATGTTTTCCTGTTTCATTGTTGTCAGGCGTGTTCTCGAGGCTGTACTTGACCACAACAATTTCCTGGTTGTGCCTTCGATTACGAAGGGTGTGGTTCTTGTAAAGCTTCCCAACAAATCTGATGCGACCTGTCTTCATGATCATGTTTATTAGTGGAAAGACCACTATGTTAGGTTCTCCAAGGTTGATAAGATGGTCATGGTGCATGTAGACATCTGTCACGAAGTCCATGGCCTAGTCAGTTATGCGGGGTTCATACCGTAGGTCGGTGGCAAGAAATAGTCTGCAGAGTTTAATTAGTGCAATTTTGCTTGTCTATAGTAAGTACTATTGTTCAGTACTTGATTTGTGTTTGTGAACCCTGTATTGTTTATTAGTACTGCCACTTTTGGTGTGTAGTCAGTCCTGAGAACGGTCTATGTTAATGTCTATCCACTCAATTCAGTATGTATATTTTGAAGTATCCAGATCATCTTTTTTGTGAGGACGGTTTATCAAGTATGGTTACACTCCAATATCTGTATGCATTGCAGGGTTTATCGTACCCACCAGGATTTCCAGTCCCATGGATGTTCGGTCCATATGATTTGTCACGACCTTTGGACTCCCCGCTAGGGAGTAGGCGGGCCCTGGATGCCACCCGTAGTTGGACGATCAATCTTCTATTTAGTACTTCAACATAGTGATTTCCTGGTAAGGATTCACTCGTGTCACATCAAGTAAATCTTATTGATTTACTGTCTAAATCTTATTGATTTAATGTCATGTTTTCTTTCTTTTCCTGCAATTTTACGATGCAGGTTTTGCCACGTGACATTCATCACAGTATAAACCATTTGGTTTGCTCTACAATGGCTATTTTTGCAGGTTTCACTTCTTATGTCGTGTCAGTAACGAAGGCACTGTCCATCACTTATATTACTGGAAAAAATAAGATCAGTCTGCTGTCTGAGTACAAGCTGAATCCCTATGATGAACTGCAGTTTGGTTTAACAAAAGCGCCACAATTAGTCCTTCTCGCGTTTAAAAGAAATGAAGAAAAAAACTAGATCACGGTCACAATTCCTAGTCAAGTTAGAAAGCTGATCATAGCAGACCAGACACGATCGCCGCTGTCTCGCACATTGGTACCACCTTCAGCAACGGATCGAGCACCGACAGTTGCTCTAGCACTGACAGCGGCTGAGGGAGTCCTGGATTAGGGGGTGTCTGGATGGCCGGACTATAACCTTTGACCAGACTCCTTGACTATGAAGATACAAGATTGAAGACTTCGTCCCGTGTCCGGATGGGACTTTCCTTGGCATGGACGGCAAGCTTGGTGATACGGATATGTAGATCTCCTCCCATTGTAACCGACTCTGTGTAACCCTAGCCCTCTTCGGTGTCTATATAAACCGGATGGTTTTAGTCCATAGGACGAACAACAATCATACCATAGGCGAGCTTCTAGGGTTTAGCCTCTCTGATCTCGTGGTAGATCTACTCTTGTACTACCCATATCATCAATATTGATCAAGCAGGAGTAGGGTTTTACCTCCATCGAGAGGGCCCGAACCTAGGCAAAAACATCGTGTCCCTTGTCTCCTGTTACCATCCGCCTAGACGCACAGTTCGGGACCCCCTACTCGAGATCCGCCAGTTTTGATACCGACAATGACAAAGAGCTCACCGATCCACCGAGGATTGGGGACCGACCGCCGGTGATCAGCTGATCTACCGGAGGATCGGGCATCGACACCGCACTGCTCCGACACCGCACCAGCTCTAGAAGGAACACCATCTCCGGCAGCAGGAGCGGCTTCGGCACCTGCACCAACACTTGCACTTGCATCTGCTCCGGCCCGTGCAGCGGCAACCGAAAGAGCAGTTGCACCGGCAACAGACTGGGCTGCAGTTCGCACTTCGTATACCAAAGTCCTTACCAAAACCGACATGTCCACCTTCTTGGTAAGCAATTGCCCGCCAAGTTTTTATTTCCATGTTGTTTCGCATGATTCAATGTGTTGATCTAACTATTTGGGTATGTCTTCTTGGTTGCAAACATAGAATTCCTAGAGCAACAAGGGAGTCGTTCAACAATCCGGGCGACAGCGGCCAAGTTTCTCTTACCATGCGCAGCCTTGGTGTGAATGAACCTGCTCTATATACTGTAAGTACAAAGGATGGTCGCATGATGATTGATGCTAAAGGATGGTCAAGGTTCAAATCTAAATCATATCTTGCGGTAGCGGATGATGTCAAAATCGAACTTTCTCGGCAAGGAGAGCTGGTCCAAATCAACTTTGAAATCCTTCAGTACTGTGTGTATATGTAGTACGACAGTATCATTGGTAGAATTGCAACTCTGATTGCTGGTTAGGAACTGTCGTTTGATTTCATTCCAACAGTTGCTGTGCTTTATTCAATTTTGTGTATTCGCCTTGCGACAGCATCTAAAACCAGCGCCGTACCGACCGCTTGCAATATGAAAAGTGCTAAGGTAGAACACATGGGCCCCCAAACATGCAGGCCCACCGGCCTATGGCCCAAAGTCCAGAACCGAGAGACTGTTTGAGTATTTCTCAGCTGAAACCCCATAATGCCCGTGCGTTGCACGTAACATCAAGATGCATTTGTATGAGTATTTTATCTTGTGAGAGAAAAGGATGAACGAGGGAAGGCCTTATTTGCAAATGCGGAGAGGTGTGTGGGTACATTTTTGCAAAATTGCCATAGTTTCCTTCCTATCCATCAGATATAAATCGGACGGCCTATATTGCAGGATGACAGGCACACCATCATCACCAACTCGTCTATACCGTGTTAAAAAAACTCTGTTTTTTATAATTATATATGGTATATATATTCCCCTTGATTTTTCTTATGTATAAAGTTGTGATATAAAAGATCTTTATATTTCATTATAGAGGGAATATCTCTCTATCAAAAATATATTTATGTGTAATAACTAGTTGCTCCTATCTTTCTACTTCCTTGCGCTGATATGTGGGGCATCCGGAAACGGGGTCCACATGCCATATGCACCAAATTAGAGTGCACAACTGCATGGTAGACACACCCCGGTCGTAGCGCCGCATTAATGCCCAATGAGCCGTCAAATCACAAAAACCCCCACCTTTCCAGCTTTAGCAGTAAGCTGGATGGACGAAGCGGCAATATTTCACTCGGCCTGAATCCCTTCTCCCTTGTCTGCTTGTTCAGAGAAAACCCCCGCTCGGCGATTGCATAGGGTTTTCTCGTGGAGAACCTGGTACGAATTCTTCATCCATCCCCGATAAATCCAAGTCCCTTGTCGCGGGTACTCCTAGGATGGCAGCCACTACCGTTGATGCATTTTTCTTCCTACTAAATCTAGTGTGTTTCATTTGCAGTGCCCAAAGTGCGAGGACCCTACAGGTTTCTGCGCCCTCGGCCAGACGCCACACTTGTTCCTTCTCATCCTAACACAAGATTTTAAAATGCGCACATTATGTTCCTAGAATCCTCTTCTCTATCCGGGAGGGTGGGGTTTTTTGAATATGATGTCAACTAATTTGGAAACTTGGATTGCTATATTTGGATAAAAGGTACTAGTACCATGGTCAACACCGATGTGAAGGAGGAAAGTATTTCTAGATTTGGATATAGCGAATACAGTGTTCTTATATTATTTTTCCTGCGGTGCATTCCTTGCTCTGCCAGAAACATGTACTCAAGATGCTCGGCCTTGCCATAACTGAATACACCAATTTAATATGAAAGATGAAACCAATATGAAAGATGAAACCAATATCACTCCGCCAAATTAAAAGGGTGGCCTAATAAATGTATTTGACGAAATTAAAAGCAATACATGACAACAGGCTAGAAATAATATGAAATATGCAACGAATAAAGGTGTCTCATCATAAGTGATTGATGCATGATACAGAAGAGAGGTAGTTTCATGTAAGAACATGGTTAATAGATAGAAGTATGTACCAAAAATAGGAAGGCATGTCATATTCACAGGTATAATGTGTAAAGTAAGCAGATGCAATTTACCCTAATTAGCAGCATTAACATCTAGACACCGTATGCAACATGCAACCACATATCACACTGCGAAGTTAGAGCAAGCACCTGCGATGGTGGTGTAGGGGAAATGTGGTCAGTACAGAGCTACGTTCAATATCTTCATTTAGGCTTGCTGTTTCTTGAGAATCATGTGGGGAGGATGAAAGTGCACTCTTTATAAGAGTAGCGCGTCTCATACTAATCCACGGGCGTGACTGTCTCATCATAAGTGATAGATGTAGGATACACAAGAACAATAGTTTGAATAGGCAGATGTAGTATGTACCAAAAACAGGAAGGCGTGTCATATTCACATGTATAATGTGTAAGCTAAGGAGATGCAATTTAACAGATTAGGAGCAATACAAGCTAGGCACCATATGCAACATGCAACCATATATCACACTGCCATGTTAGAGAAAGAACCTGGGGTTGTGGAATAGGGGAGATGAGATTTGGAACTTGCACTCCAGTAGGAGTAGCAGGATAATCTGCAGAATTCATCTGTTTCGGTTGCTCCAGAGGACCGCCATCATTATGTGCCTTCGTCCTTTTAGATTTTGCCTTGTCAAGTAAACACACAAGACAAAGGAATGAAATTTGCACTTCCAAATTCGTTGATGCATGATACTGACGAACATAACTTTTATGTAAGGCAACCACATTGTAGGAGGATGAAATATGTATGAAAAACGCTAAGCATAAGGTATTTCAACAAATTGGAAGCAATGCAATCTAGACACCATTTGAAAGATCCAACCAAAATCACTCTACCAAGTTAGATGTGTCTCATTATAAGTGGCACTTCAACAAATTAGAGGCAATACATGTTTGAAATGATATGCAAGATGCCACCAATATTACACTGTCAATTTGAAGGTGTCCCGTCAAAAGTGATTGATGAGGGATACATAAGAAAAGTAGTTTGATGTAAGAACATGTTTAATAGAAATACGTAGTATGTACCAAAAGCAGGAAGGCATGTCATATTCACAGGTATAATGTGTTAAATAAGCAGATACAATTTACCCTAATTAGAAGCATTACATGGTAGACACCATAGCATATGCAACATGCAACCACATATCACATTGCCAAGTAAGAGAAATCACCTGCGATGGTGGTCTAGGGGAATTGCGGTCATCAACTAGAGAGCTACATTGACTTTCTTCATTTAGCCTTGTTGTTTCTTCAGAATCATGTGGGGAGGATCACACTTCACTCTTCAAATGAGTAGTGCGTCTCACAGTAACCCACTTGGGTGACTGTCTCATCATACGTGATTGATTTGGGATACAAAAGAGCATTAGTTTGATGTACGAACATGGTTAATAGACATATGTAGTATGTATCAAAAACAGGAAGGCATGTCATTGTAAAAGGTATAATGTGTAAAGTAAGCAGATGCAATTTTACCAAATTGGAAGCAATACAAGCTAGACACCATATGCAACATGCAACCACATTTGACAGTGCGAAGTTAAAGCAAGCACCTAGAATGGTTGTATGTGGCAATTGAGATCATCAACTGTAGAGCTACGTTTACTATCTCCATTTGCTGACACTACACCCTTTAGAGCGTTGAAACACTTAGTGCTTATCTTAGAATTACACTAGAGCGACTTCTGTCTTTTCTTTTGTGTATTCATCAACACCGCGTCAGAGTCTGAAATACCCATGCATAAAAAACAATAGTGTGAGTATGGGTGAAGTGTGTGCACAGGTAGTCCAGTTTAGAAGTAGCAGATAGCAGGTCGGTGAGAAATAAATGACGGGAGACATATGATAGCTCTGCAACATGCATGGCACACAAAATTACTAGATTCTAGGATTTTGAAATATGAGCACAGGGATGGCTGGGAAATGCAGATGCTCCTCCAGCACACCACACACTACTGCAGGATGCTGCTAACGTGAAACTACGATGAGAGACCCTTCGACGAAATTGTGTGAGATGCCATAATCGCAAACGATGGTGTAAAAAACCCTTCAAAAAGGTGCAAAACGTTTGCGATGGAGGATGCATCAAACACGGTTCAGATTTTAGTTCCGTGTGCGATGCAGGGCATACAATTCAGCTCAATTAACCATTTGCGATGAGGAGGAACAAAACAAACGGGCAGCCAGATTAAGGTGTGTGCGATATACATCATACGGTTCACTCGGATGAACTATTTGTGATTAGGCAACACAAAAGAAACGGTCAGCTAGATAAAAGGTGTGTGCGGTATACGGCATGTGGTTCACTCGGATGAACTGTTTGCATTGAGACATGAGAACATAAACGGTTCAAATGAACAAGATGTGTGTTACGAGGCAAACAGGTCTGTAATCGGAAACGTGTGCGAAGACCGATAACAACATAGACGATTACTGCTAACAAGCCGTGTGTGTCGTGAGCAAACGATTGCTGGTATACAATTGTGAGTGATTGATGAAAACATCACCGACGAGTTCCATTGTTTAGTCCGTGTGTGATGTGATTTTCTTTGTCCACAAGAATATCTACGCCTCCTACAGAGCATCAACATATATACTTAAAAAGACAGCATTGTGTAACCAAATTAAGCATACAATTACACAAATGACTACACACATAACTTTCCACACACCAAAGAAAGCAATTACATGCATACTAAAGTAGGAGAAATGAGGATCTAATCATCTACTTATTGTTGCGACGACGCTTGCCATTGCTCTGCTTCCGGCTGGATCCCTGGCTGTTTTGGGGAAGGAGGCACTTCCTCATGTCAACGATCCACCTGTACATGTCATAGCTCGTGTACGCCTCCTTGGTCGCATACACGATGTGAGCTTTGTCGAGTTTCTCCATCCATGCCGAGTGCCAGGTAAGCTTGTCCTTGTTGCACGAATCCTTCATGTCTCTGTAGTAGGGGTCGATGATGGTCTCGGCGAGGTGAACCAGTGAGTCCTTCTCATGCTCCTTGCTGCCCCGAATCTTATATTGGCCCTGGATGTCAACAAGATTCTGCTAGGCGATGCCCGAATTCTCGAGCGCCTTTACATCGTTGGTGATGTCCACCATAGCAAACATGTAGTGGTGGCTGTTGACAAACCTGGCAAAACGCTTGCAAGGCCTTGTGGCCAGACAGTAGTGGTAGACGAGGACGTGGTGGCACACACACATCTGGGCGACGACGACCTTGGGACGAGACCCGGCACAAGCACGGGTGTACTAGAGGTCGAACCTGACCACCTTGTACTTCTCCCTGGCAAGCAACAACTCCATGATGTGGATGGAGTGCTCCACCCAGACCGGGTCGTTGGTGTACACCACCGAGAGGTCCATGAACCTTCTGTGGGTGTCCACCACGGCACGCATGGTGAACTGCTGCTCATCGTTGGCAGCCGCTCGGAGCGCCATTGGAGCAGCGCAGGATACCCTCTAAGAATTTCTCGTGGTGGGTGTGCTTCTTGCAATGGTGGGGCGCGATCGAAAGGTTGAAGAGACACAAGGGTAGGTTAAATGGCCGCTGTAATAAATGGGGGCCGGCCGGCCTGTAATCGTCACGTCTTGTCACGGCGTTCATAGCGGAGGATTCCAGTGCACGCGTGGGCTCGAAGAGGCACCAAATGTATCGTTGGTGAGCCTATTCCTGCGCTACTGCGCTGTTTACCGTGCAAGCTTCCTGCCTGACTAGTTTGGCCACGCATCGACTAGAAGAAGGACAAATCATGGGCGTTTATTGGCAAACATATTTGTAAAAACAAAGTGTGTGGAATGACTTCGGTAATAAGTTTACACTTGGGTGATGAGGTCAAAGTTACACAGAAGGGTGATGATGGACACTCGAGTGCGATAATTAATTATGTGCTCTACAGTGCACACGGTGGAAGAAACCAACTGTGTGCAATAAGGTCGAAGAACGCAGTCGAGTTAGCTATACAGATCGTGTGCTGTGAGATCGACAAGGTAAACTGATTGGAGAATGGTTAATAAAATCTAAGACCATTGCATATTACGGTCAAAATAGTGCTAGCAATATATGAGTCTCATACAATGCCATTTCAACAATTGTACCACAAAAGCTCAAAATGTTACAAGGTTCAAATTCTAGACTTATAAGGCTCAAATTCGAAGATTACAAGGTTCAAACTGATACTAGAAATGAAATTCAGCTCATCAGCTGGAAACGCTCGCGCTGATCCGCTGAACATGGATATCAGAGAGGTTCAAACTAATATCACCGCTTCTAAGTCTGGCTTCAAAAACTCACAATTTTTGCAAAGGGGTCAGCCACTGAGAAGTCATGTATGGCGTTGACACGATGACTTGCGATTACTCTGTCATCTGAAGTTCCAAAATGAAATTCAGCATTTTTGGAGCCAACTCCATTCTGCCGCAGGCGCCGGTGCTGATCAACAAACCATTCATTTTTGCGAAATAAATGTAGGGCAAACCTCATTTCCTTCAGCACCCTTTCTCTAAGAATAAAGAACCTGGCGAATATAATCTCCGGTAAGGTCCCTCGGTAGGAGTTCAAAGTAATTTCTAAGAGATGCAGATCTAGGCATTCGACGTGATTGTTATATTGTACCATGTTATCCACCACTGGGCCTAATCTTATCTGCAAAAGAAGAAAACGTCTTAGTGCCTACATGCAGTTTTGAACATTACTACAGGCCTAGCAATTTGGTTTGCAGGATTTGTAAAATGTACTAACATGCCATCTTTGATCTGACATGATTAACATGGGCATTTGATTACATTCTAGAAAAATGTAGCCTTCTTCCCAAGAGGTTGGAGTGGATGAAAAGTTCCCTAAGAAAACTAGTACAGATGAAGCCAAAGGAAAAATGCTTATTGATTGTAACCATATGGATCAAGCAACCAATATGGGGGGGCATGTATGTACGGAAATCCTCCAAAAGAACCTTCAGAAATCGTTGTACATTGTCATTAAACTTGGATAAAGGTGTCACAAATTGAACTCCCTTATGGTTAACATTTAACAGGAAAGGAACATCACCTCCATATATAGCTTCTCTGGGCACGGAAAGCATCTCAAGAAACTAAAAACTTGCTCCAGGTCAGGCCCGATAGATTCTAGCGCCAAGACCTTCACTGTGCGTAGTTTCGGGGTCAAGCTTGTCGGGATCATTTTCTGAATGACAAATGAACAAACATCTTCAAAATTAGAAATAATGTTAATTTGTAGAAGGTGAGGTAGAAGGCAGCTGTTGTACCTAAACGAGTGTGGATCCAATAACCAGTTCGGAGTACTTGTTAGACGAGTAGCCCACCACTGTCAATTTCGGCGCAGAAATGACACTGATTCTTGTTGGACCTTCTTGATCAACTACAAGTAATCTCTCAAGTGCAGGTGTGTCCTGGATGACCATACCGTGGTACACATCTTGTGATGTCTTCCTGCCGCACCATGAACACACATGAATAGTCCGGAGAGTCATGGAGGTGATGTGGAAGGTACACAACCCATTGATTGCCTGAAGACGAAGGTACTCGAGTGCAGTACAGCCATGGAGCAGGCGCTCCATGTCACCCTTTGAGAGGCAGACAGCGACGAGCTTGAGGTGCTTGAGTCATGGTAGAATAAGAGCGGGCGCGTCATTAAGGGGCGGGAAATGGCAGTTCCTGAACTTGGCGACGCGCAGCGTGGGCGCGAGGCGGAGTGCAGACATTGGCAGCGACCGCATATGCCCATCATCAAAAGTGATCTCCTCGAGCTGATCTAGGGCGGGGGATCAGAACCAGTCGTCAAGCTTGGCTCGGTCCTTGCCGTTGGAACCGAACTTGCCCATTCTAAGGCCTTTGGTTGGGCCAAGGTGGCTGCCGAGGATCTTGGAGAACACATCCAAGCTTTTGCGATAGCCATGTCAGAGCTCGTGGGTGTCGATGAGGTCGAGAGGGCTAGAGTTCAATAGGGGGCGCCACCGCCGGGAAAGGAGGGTTTTCCGCGCCCCATATTTGATTGGGAGGAGGGAGATGATGAATCTCAACATATCATCGAAGAGGCTGCTGATTAAGTCTAGTCCTGTTGGAGTCGCTTGCGGTTCTAGCTTGCCCTGCCTCTGCTTGTTGGCAGCACCGTTCTCCACCTCCGGAGTCTCCTTGTCAGCGGCGCTTTCTGATAGAAATGGGAGTACAAGGAATATTTAGTTAAAACAGGGCAAAAGAAAAGTGTATTGGTAACTAGAAGTTATTAGGTAGGAATATAGTAAGAAAAGGGAATAACAATTGGTTGCTTAAATACTACACAATTCATTTGACATGCTGGGTAAGTCAAGATATGAAGATATTTGAAAAGAAAACTTACTTTGAACAATGTCTGGACGGATGATTTTGTCAGGGAAGTTAGCATATATCTCATGAACAGGCCCTTTTATGTGTAGTGCAATTTTAGTGCCAGCTTTCAGTACATAAAACTTTGTAATTTCATTCCAAAATCCAAAATAGGAGTCACCACGTTCATCAAGTCTTACAGTAGCAATGATTGTAAATCAATGGTTTATGTGCAGTATGACATCCGTGGAGCCTTGATCTATGTAAAGGGAAAAAATTGTGCACTACATAATCTGTTGCATAGCGAGGGATGTCCTGCAGAAAAAGGTAGGATTGTTAAAGAAAATATGGTAGGATGTAAATGTGGGCCCAAATTGAAAGAATTGTACAACAGTTGAAATCGAAGGACAAAAATCTATAATTAAACAGATAGGGTAAACATGATGTCATGGAAAAATGAGATTAATCGAAAGAACAATACATCATTAATTTGCCTAATGTAGAAAGAAGAGGGAAAAATCCCCTATGACGTATATGGTGCATGTGACACCTTTTATCCAAATGTAGCAATATTTAGAATCTGTTCAGGAAAGTAGGCCATGCCAACCGATTTAGGGTGAGATTGAACATATCACGCTCATCCTCAAGTTATCTCGTACGATGAGATGGAATCTCTGGCGGCGGTCGCAAAGTCCTGAAGTGCCGGTGCACTCTACATTCTATGAATGAAAGAAAACCCTCAAATCAGCTCAAATAAAAATTGATTCACGGCGATTTCCGCCGGGTGATTAAAGGAGGCAAATGAACTGGGATAAGAGATGAGATAATATCTCGTTAAATTAGTTACCTTATTGTCCATGAGAAAGAACCCTCAGTACGGAAGATTCCCCAACCGAGCGAAGCTCGGTCGACCGCGAACAGCGTCGAGAAAGTCGATGGCGATAGGCGGCGGCAAGCGGAAGTGGCGAAATGCGGTGGGCTTTGCCGGCATCCTGGCGGCGGCGGCAGGCGTCGAGCTAAGTGTTTACCGCCGCGATAGGTGGTGCCTTGGCATAGACGCAGAGGAGCTTGTGCAGGTGTGAATGGGGAATGTACCGGAGGGGCCGAGGGGGTGGCGGGGCGGGTGAGGGTTTTCGTGACGTGGGGATGGTGAGGGTTTTCTTTTTTCTTTTTTGAATTGGGTGGTGAGGGTTTTCTGTACCACAAAGAATTATGGGGGCGACAGTTTGCTAGAGCGAACCATGTGTAATTTATGCAGTAGGCAAAATGAAAGTCAGTGCACATGGTTCCAATTTTGGGAACCTTGTGTGATTGACGTACTACCTCCGTCCTAGTTTATTGGTCCCCCATTGTATTTTTTACCAAAATTTGGTGAAATATTTAACATACTTAGACATAGATAATAAGCGTACACGCACATAAGCATAGTTCAACCATAAGTACATAGTTCAACCATCATGAAGCATACTCAAGCGTACATAGTTTGATCCATCCCGCATCTCATCTCACATGCGGCCGGCACGATCTTGAAGCGTCTCCAGGTACTCGGCGTACGCGTCGTGCGCCATCCTGCAAGAATACTTCTGCTTGAAGGAGCCAACGGCCCATCCTTTTACATCCGCATAGTACATTGGGCTCCACGAGGCTCCCCCTCTCAAAAATATCTTCCCGCCTCGAGGGTTTTTCTGTTTCATAACACACGGTTGTTATCTCCGGACCATGTGCGATGTTTCTTGTTCCCAATCCCGCCTGCATCCCTAGAAAATATCTACCCGCCTCGAGGGTTTTTCTATTTCATAACACATGGTTGTTATCTTCGGACCGTGTGCGATGTTTCTTGTTCCCAATTCCGCCTGCATCCCTAGAAAATATCTGCCCGCCTCGAGGGTTTTTCTGTTTCATAACACACGGTTGTTATCTCCAGCCATCTGCGATGCACTATCATCAAAATTTTCAATAGCCCGACATTTCACTCCCACATTTGACTCCTGGGTAGTAAAAATTTTCAATACCCGCGTCATTTCCTCAAACACCCCGCCCCCCCACACACACACACACACACACACACACACACACACACACACACACCAAAACCTCCTCAGGCATGCGCGCACACACACCCCCCTCCCTCGCACGAAACCCTATCAAGGTCCCCGCCGCCGCTGCAAGGCCTCCATTGTCCACACCTGCCGGTTTGCCCGTGCAGCTTACCCACCGAACTCCATACCCAAGCCGCCCTGAGTTTCTTAGATGACGCCTGCCAAATGCCCCCTTTCCCACAAATCCCCATCCCCATCCCCATCCGCCACTCTAGAGCATCGCAGCCTAAGCCCGGCTAAGTTTCCCGTGGAGCTCGAGGAGCAACTAACCCAAAAGAGGTGTATAGGGGTCTCTTCGTCCAACATTGCCGAGGAAGCTGACGACCATTACTGGCGGCAGGCACTCAAGCAGCGGGCTAGAGTATGCAGGCATGTCTCGGCCACCGGCTACGACATCGAGGTCATCGACAGCGACGGCCTGAGGCGGTCTGTGTCGTAGGTTAAGTTGCCCACCCCCAACCCCTCGGGTTCAACCGCCGTCGATCTCATCCATGGCCCTGCCGCTGATCTCCTCTGGCTCGTTGTCACCAATTTGCCATTCTACATGGCCATCGAGCCCCTTTTGTCATTTCTGAAGGACACGTTCTGCGACGCTGGCTTGGGATCCACAGCTTCCAAGTCAGACCTCATCGACGGAGACCACGAGGAGGGTACCCTCTCCGGCTCTTCCAAGGGGAAAGAGCCCATCTGCTCTTCCAAGGAGAATGCGCCCGTCTGGGACATCAAGGAGGGCACCCTACAGCCATGCTCTTCCAAGGGGAAGGAGCCCATCTGCGACAACATGGAGTGCATCCAGGGTCCATGCTCTTCCCACGGGAACGAGCCCATCTATGACAAGTGAGGAAACCCATGATTTGTTTTGACGTGCCTCTTCACAGGGGGAAACACATGATTTGTTTTGTCGAGTCCCTTTTGTAGTGTAGTGAGAATATGTCCAGTTTTAATTGCTATATCTGGTTGTTTGCAGTATGCCTTATTTATTTCAGTTGTTCATAATGTGATGCTCTATATGTGCAATTATTTACTGTGCAGTACATTTCATCAATCCAGTTTTAAACATACCGATAGGAATGCATATATTTGCTTGCTGTTAAGCCTGTTATAGCTAGAATATGCCTCTTTTAAAGTTTTTTTATTGTTTGGTTATTTGTAGTTAGCATACGTTCAGTTTCAAATCCTATCTTTGGTTGTTCATAGTATGCCTTGTTTATTCCAGTTATTCACAACGTGATGTTCTATATTTGCAAGTATGAACTGTGCAGTTCAATTTCATCAGTACCAGTTTCAACAAAACCACTATGAATGACTACATTTGGTTGCTGCATCTTGTAGTTAACACGCCTTTCCATTTTTATTTAACCATAACCAGTGTACTTAGACCGGCACAATACCAGTTTGAATGACTTTGTTTGCTTGTTGTTAAATGTTAGGCCTGTTGCAATTAGCACACCTTTCCACTTGTTTTGCTTTACTAGCATGCTTAAACCTGCACAGGGAAGCTATCTTTTGGAGATTATTTTGTCTACCATGTATAATTTTGATTGATGTTTAGCCTGTTGTGCTTAACATGCTTCTCGATGTACCTACACAAGATAATTTTGGGAACGAATATTGTTTTCGATCGAGGTTAGTTTCATCCCATGGCTTATATTTGCTCACTGTTCAAGATATCGGTAGCTGGTACCTGATACGTCTCCAACGTATCTATAATTTTTGATTGTTCCATGCTATTATATCATCTGTTTAGGATGTTTATGGGATTTATTTTATACTTTTATATTATTTTTTGGACTAACCTATTAACCCAGAGCCCAATGCCAGTTTCTGTTTTTTTCCCTTGTTTCAGTGTTTCGAAGAAAAGGAATATCAAATGGAGTCCAAACGGAATGAAACCTTCGGGAGAGTTATTTTTGGAATGGAAGCAATCCAAAAGACATGGAGTGTCGTAAGGGAAGCAACAAGGAAGGCATGAGGCAGGGGGCGCGCCCACCCCCTGGGTGTGCCCTCCACCCTCGTTGGCCCACCGTGGCTCCCCTTACCGACTTCTTTCGCCTATATATGTCCACATACCCTAAAAACATCGAGGAACATAATAAATCGGGAGTTCCGCCGCCACAAGCCTCTGTAGCCACCAAAAACCAATTGGGACCATGTTCCGGCAACCTGCTAGAGGGGGATCCCTCACCGGTTGCCATTTTCATCATCCCGGCACTCTCCATGACGAGGAAGGAGTAGTTCACCCTCAGGGCTGAGGGTATGTACCAGTAGCTATGTGTTTGATCTCTCTCTCTCTCTCTCGTGTTCTTGAGGTGATACGATCTTGATGTATCGCGAGCTTTGCTATTATAGTTGGATCTTATGATCTTTCTCCCCCTCTACTCTCTTGTAATGGATTGAGTTTTCCCTTTGAAGTTATCTTATCGGATTGAGTCTTTAAGGATTTGAGAACACTTGACATATATCTTGCCGTGCTTATCTGTGGTGACAATGGGATATTCACGTGATCTACTTGATGTATGTTTTGGTGATCAACTTGCGGGTTCCGTGACCTCGTGAACTTATGCTTAGGGGTTGGCACACGTTTTCGTCTTGACTCTACGGTAGAAACTTTGGGGCACTCTTTGAAGTACTTTGTGTTGGTTGAATAGATGAATCTGAGATTGTCTGATGCATATCGTATAATCATACCCACGGATACTTGAGGTGACATTGGAGTATCTAGGTGACATTAGGGTTTTGATTGATTTGTGTCTTAAGGTGTTATTCTAGTACGAACTCTATGATAGATCAAACGGAAAGAATAGCTTCATGTTATTTTACTACAGACTCTTGAATAGATTGACCAGAAAGAATAACTTTGAGGTGGTTTGATACCCTACCATAATCTCTTCGTTTGTTCTCCACTATTAGTGACTTTGGAGTGACTCTTTGTTGCATGTTGAGGGATAGTTATATCATCCAATTATGTTATTATTGTTGAGAGAACTTGCACTAGTAAAAGTATGAACCCTAGGCCTTGTTTCGAAGCATTGCAATACCGTTTGTGCTCACTTTTATCATTAGTTACCTTTATGTTTTTATAATTTCAGATTACAAAAACCTATATCTACCATCCATATTGCACTTGTATCACCATCTCTTCGCCGAACTAGTGCACCTATACAATTTAACATTGTATTGGGTGTGTTGGGGACACAAGAGACTCTTTTTTATTTGGTTGCACGGTTGTTTGAGAGGGACCATCTTCAACCTACGCCTCCCACGAATTGATAAACCTTAGGTCATCCACTTGATGGAAATTTGCTACTGTCCTACAAACCTCTACACTTGGAGGCCCAAAAACGTCTACAAGAAGAAGGTTGTGTAGTAGACATCAAGCTCTTTTCTGGCGCCGTTGCCGGGGAGGTGAGTGCTTGTAGGTATATCTTTAGATCTTGCAATCGAATCTTTTAGTTTCTTGTTCTATCACTAGTTTAGTTTATAAAAGAAAAATACAAAAAACATGGAATTAAGGGTTCCTCATATGCTTCATCTTTTTAATTTCTTTCGTGAAAATGATGGGAAGGAAAATTGTGCTCAAGTACTAGAAGAAGAATTACATAGAATGCTTGGCATAAAATATGTGAATGATGAGCATGATTGCGGTGTTGTTAGTATGAATTCTTTGAATACCCATGATGGTAATGGTATGCAAAGCCACAAGCTTGGGGAAGCTATGTTTGATGAAGATGATATTTTTTGTCCCCCTAGCTTTGATGAGCAAATTTACTATGATGAAAGCATGCCTCCTATCTATGATGATTATTGTGATGACAAGTATGCTATAAATAATAATTATAACCATGAAACTTGTCATCTTGATCTTAATTTTCAATCACATGATAATTATTTTGTTGAGTTTGCTCCCACTACTATTCATGAGAAGAAGTTTTCTTATGTCGAGAGTAGTAAAATTTATATGCAAGTAGATCATGAAAAGAATGCTTTATGTGCTGGTTATATTGTTGAATTCATTCATGATGCTATTATGAGGGAGGAATATATGCTTGTAGGAATTGCAATAATATCAAGTTTCCTCTCTATGTGCTTTAAGTTTTAAAGTTATGCTTGTTTTGCCTTGCTATGCTAGTTGATTATTGTTCCCATAAGTTGTTTGCTCAAAAAATCCCTATGCATAGGAAGTGGGTTAGACTTAAATGTGCTAGTCATATTCTTCATGATGCTCTCTTTATGTTTCAATTCTTATCTTCTATATGAGCATGATTGAAATCATCATGCCTAGCTAGGGGCGTTCAACGTTAGCGCTTGTTGGGAGGAGGCAACCCCGTTTTATTTTTGTTTCTTGCTTTTTGGTTCTGTTTAGGAATAAATAATCCATCTAGCCTCTGGTTAGATCTATTTCCATGTTTTAATTAGTGTTTGTGCCAAGTAGAACCTTTGGGAATACTTGGGTGAAGTCTTTATGATCATGCTGTAAAAAAACAGAAACTTTAGCGCTCACGAGATTAGCTAAAACATTTTACTGGAGAGCGATAATTAGTTGAATATTTTTGCAGAGGATTGCTAGACAAATTACTCAGGTCCAAAAATTTATTTTAGAATTTTTGGAGTTCCAGAAGTATATGTTTGATACAGATTACTACAGACTGTTCTGTTTTTGACAGATTCTGTTTTCTATGTGTTGTTTGCTTATTTTGATGAATCTATGAACAGTATCGGAGGGTATGAACCATAGAGAAGATGGAATATAGTAGATATTACACCAATATTAATTTAGAATGAGTTCAGAACAGTACCTAAGTAGTGGTTTTATTTTCTTATACTAGCGGAGCTTACGAGTTTTCTGTTAAGTTTTGTGTTGTGAAGTTTTCAAGTTTTGGGTAAAGATTCGATGGACTATGGAATAAGGAGTGGCAAGAGCCTAAGCTTGGGGATGCCTAAGGCACCCCAAGGTAGTATTCAAGGATAACCAAGAGCCTAAGCTTGGGGATGCCCCGGATGGCATCCCCTCTTTCGTCTTCGTTCATCGGTAACTTTACTTGGAGCTATATTTTTATTACCACATGACATGTGTTCTGCGTGGAGCGTCGTTTTATTTTATTTTGTTTTGCTTGACGTTTGGATAAAGTATCAAGATCCGAAATTCTTAAATGTTAGAGAGTCTTCACATTGCTACATAATTATTCAACTACTCATTGATCTTCACTTATATCTTTCGGAGTAGTTTGTCGTTTGCTCTAGTGCTTCACTTATATCCTTTTAGAGCACGGCGCTGGCTTTATTTTGAAGAAATATATGAACTCTCATGCTTCACTTATATTATTTTGAGAGTCTTTAGAACAGCATGGTAATTTTCTTTGGTTATGAATTTAGTCCTAATATGATGGGCATCCAAGATGGGTATAATAAGAACTTTCATATAAAGTGCATTAATACTAAAAGACATTTGATTCTTTATGATTGTTTTGAGATATGAAGATGGTGATATTAGAGTCATGCTAGTTGAGTATTGGTGAATTTGATAGATACTTGTGTTAAAGTTTGTGATTCCCGTAGCATGCATGTATGGTGAACCGTTATGTGATGAAGTCGGAGCATGATTTATTTATTGATTGTCTTCCTTACGAGTGGCGGTCGAGGACGAGCGATGGTATTTTCCTACCAATCTATCCCCCTAGGAGCATGCGTGTAGTACTTCATTTCGATAACTAATAGATATTTGCAATAAGTATGTGAGTTCTTCATGACTAAGGTTGAGTCCATGGATTATAGGCACTCTCACCCTTCCACCATTGCTAGCCTCTCTAATACCGCGCACCTTTCACTGGTACCATACACCCACCATATACCTTCCTCAAAAAAGCCACCATACCTACCTATCATGGCATTTCCATAGCCATTCGGAGATATATTGCCATGCAACATACCACCGTTGCGTTTATCATGACACGCTCCATCATTATCATATTGCTTTTCATGATCATGTAGTTGACATCGTATTTGTGGCAAAGCCACCTTTCATAATTTTTTCATACATGTCACTCATGAGTCATCCCACATCCCGGTACACCGCGGGAGGCATTCATATAGAGTCATATTTTGTTCTAAGTATCGTATTGTAATTCTTGAGTTGTAAGTAAATAAAAGTGTGATGATCATCATTATTAGAGAATTGTCCCAGTGAGGAAAGAATGATGGAGACTATGATTCCCCCACAAGTCGGGATGATACTCCGGACGAAAAAAAGGAGGCCAAAGAAGCCCGAATAAAAAAATAAAAAAAGAGGCCATAAAAAAGAGAAGGCCCAAACAAAAAAATGAGAGAAAAAGAGAGAAGGGGCAATGCTACTATCCTTTTACCACACTTGTGCTTCAAAGTAGCACCATAATCTTCATGATAGATAGTCTCCTATGTTGTCACTTTCGTATACTAGTGGGAATTTTCATTATAGAACTTGGCTTGTATATTCCAATGATGGGCTTCCTCAAAATGCCCTAGGTCTTCGCGAGCAAGCGAGTTGGATGCACACCCACTTGTTTCTTTTTGAGATTTCATACACTTATAGCTCTAGTGCATCCGTTGCATGGCAATCCCTACTCACTCACATTGATATCTATTGATGGGCATCTCCATAGGCCGTTGATACGCCTAGTTGATTTGAGACTATCTTCTCCTTTTTGTCTTCTCCACAACCACCATTCTATTCCACCTATAGTGCTATGTCCATGGCTCACGCTCAAGTATTACGTGAAGATTTAAAAAGTTTGAGAACATCAAAAGTATGAAACAATTGCTTGGCTTGTCATTGGGGTTGTGCATGATTTGAATATTTTGTGTGATGAAGATAGAGCATAGCCAAACTATATGATTTTTTAGGGATAACTTTCTTTGGCCATGTTATTTTGAGAAGACATAATTGTTTTGTTAGTATGCTTGAAGTATTATTGTTTTCATGTCAATATTAAACTTTTGTTTTGAATCTTATGGATCTGAATATTCTTGCCACAATAAAGAGAATTTTTTTTTAGCAACAAACAGTGGGGAAGACCCCCACTGTAACTCTCATTTTCATTAATATGGTGGGACAAATACAAGTGGATTTACATGGTGGATCATGAGGGAAACATAAGTAAAAATAAATCTACAAAGTGTCAAGCCAACTCTGCATGCCCTCCTTCAAGCGAGGTTTGGCCTTCTTTATGATCATGTTGAAGTGCTTCTTAAACATGGTTATACAGGAAGCCATATTCTTAACTTTGTGATCAAATATTATGCTATTTCTGTGCTTCGATAAACTCCAGCAGCCAGCAATTAAGCACTCTTTGAAACATCCATAAGTATCTTGTTTTCTTCCTTCCGATAACATCTCCATCAGATTATGGTTAGTATCCCATTGGTAACCAATGTTCATCCAGAAGTTTTGGCTGAAATCACAACTAAAAAATAGGTGCATTAGATGTTCATTAGGCTCATCATCACATAACTCACACTTACTTGTCTCAATGTAGAAATTCTTCCTATTTAATAAATCTCTAGTATTCAGTCTATCTTGTAATATAAGCCAAAAGAAGAATTTCTGTCTGGGTAAAGTACAGGATTTCCAAATCCACTGGAAGGGTTTAGGAGCATCAGCAGGATTTCCCATGTATTCAAGGTATATTCTCTTATTAGAGTATTTAG
This sequence comes from Aegilops longissima, assembly GCA_021605205.1. NCBI lineage: Eukaryota > Viridiplantae > Streptophyta > Magnoliopsida > Poales > Poaceae > Aegilops > Aegilops longissima. Next base: position 656,375,343 of record CM038682.1, on the reverse strand, counting down.
TACCACCCCAATAAAACTTCCAAGAATCAGGCATTTGCTGCTTGTCTCTGTTATTTATCAACATTCTTAGGTTGATGCTCTGTGGAACAGCGATAGTAGACATTGGCAGATGGAATAAGTCATAGAATTCATCTTCTTCCATATTGCTGGCAGATGCTAGTGTGATCTCCAAATTTTTTACATAAGAGAAAAGTTGAGGCGTGGCCTGAGAAAGTATTTGAGAACACCATTTATCTGACCATAGTTTGATTGTATTACCATTCCCAGCATAGCTTATGGTCATGTCTTTAAATTCTCTCAAAATAGAGCAACAGTCTCTCCACCAGAATGATCCCACCTTGGTAGGATAACTAGGTACCTCACCATTGTTATAGTAGTTGTTCCAAATAAGGTTAACCCAGGGAATATCTTGCTTGTTAAAGAACTTGAATAGGAACTTAGTAAGCAGAGTTTTGTTTTGAACTCGTAGATCTAGCACACCTAGACCACCTGCTTTTTTTGGCAAGCATACATTATCCCATTTGACAAGACAGTTTCCTTTTTTATTGATATCTTTGCCATACCATAGGAAGTTCCTACCTGATTTTTCAAAATTATCCAGAATAGTGAATGGAACTCTGATGCAACACATAGCAAAAATAGGTAGAGCTGCAATAATGGATTTCAGGTGAACAAGTCTCCCTGAATAAGGTATCATGGTGGCAATACCAGCAAGCCTGTGATCAAGCCTAGATACCATGGGCATCATGTCAGATACTTTAGGCCTAGTAGATCCCATAGGCAGACCAAGATATTCAAATGGCATAGCTTCTTTTTTGCAGTTAAATGTGTTGGCCAGATCCATAGATTTGTCATCAGAGATATTGATAGGTACCATGGAGGATTTACTGTAATTTACTACCAGCCCAGTGAAATTGGAAAACTTATCAAGGATCGCAATAAACTTCCTGATTTGTACCTCATCTCCTGGCAGAATAACAAGTGTATCATCAGCATATTGTATGATAGGATAGCATTCAGTAAAGTTTGTTTCAATGGGCAAGGATAGTAGGCCATTTCTCCATGCATCATTTACCAATATTTGTAGCAATTCTCCAACCATAACATATAGTAAGGGGGAGAAAGAATCTCCTTGTCTGACTCCACATTTGCATTGAATGCATTTACCAGGAACACCATTTAGAAGGACAGAAGTACTAGCAGTGGATAATATGGCAGTTACCCATCTAATCCATTTGCTACTGAACCCCAGATGCTTCATCATGAACAAAATGGCCATATAATTGACTTTATCAAATGCCTTTACAAAGTCAATCTTAAAAATGATGATTTCTTTCTTGGATTTGTGACACATATGTATGTATTCAAAGCTCCAAGCAAGGCAGTCCTGAATATTCCTTGTTTTGATAAAACCATATAGGTTCTTGCTAACTCTGGATATAATAATCTGTTGGGATCTATTGGTAAGGAGTTTAGTAAGTATTTTGATTGGCATACTTACAAGAGAAATTGGCCTATAATCATCAGGTGATTCAGGATTGTCTTTCTTAGGTATCAGGGTTATATAGGCGTTGTTGATAGGAGCAAGGGAAACAACTTCATTATAAAAATCATTAATGAATTTGTAGAAATATTGTTTGATGATGTGCCAGCATTTCTTCATGAATAATCCATTGAAACCATCAGGACCAGGAGATTTATCATTGGGCATTTTATTAATATATCATCTATTTCTTCATTGGAAAAAGGTCTATCAAGATCATGTAGATCCTCTTCCATAGCAAGATGTGATATATCAAAATTTTGAGAATATGTGGAGACAATGCCTATTCTATTTTTGAAAGATTCCCATATAATGGCAGCTTTATGGTCATGTTCAAATACTTGTTGACCATCCATAGACATAAGATAGGTGATGTAGTTGTGTCTGAACACATAAGTAGCAATGGCATGAAATTTTTTGGTATTTTCATCACCCAAGTTAGCCCATCTTATATTTGCCCTAATTCTCCAATATATTCTCTTAGCCTCCAATAACTTGTTTGTATGTTTGACAAGTAAGACTCTAAAATTCCTTTCAATCCTAGATTGCATTGTTTGTTCCTCAATGCCATCCATAATTTTCACATAGAAACAACAATTGTCAATTATTTTATTCAGTTGGGAGTATTGTTTGCTCCATGCTTTCAGTCCTCTTCTGATAGCTTTGAATTTAGAGTTTATATTTTTGGCAGAATCAGAGTAATGGGTTGAATTCAACCAATGTTTCTCCACCGTTTCAAGAAATCCACCAAATTCAGTCCAATACTCTTCAAATCTGAATATCTGGCTTTTGTGGATGTTGCTGTCAATTTGGATTTCAATAGGCACATGGTCAGATGTAATTTTCGCCATGGGGATGGCCATAGTAGATGGATGAGTAGTAGTCCAGTGGGGGCTAGTGAAAATCCAATCAAGCTTTTCCAAAAGAGGCTGATCTTGTTTATTGCTGCATGTGAAGGATCTTCCTTTGAGGGGGATTTCAGCTAAATCCAAATTAACAATAATATTATTGAAAGTCATCATACTGACAGGATCACCACCTGGTTTATTCCTATTCTCAGGGCTTCTTATAAAGTTAAAATCACCAACAATCATCCATAACTTGGATTGCTGCATATTTAAATTCATAAGCCAGTCAATGAACTCAATTTTACCTTCATTGCAATTAGGCCCATAAACATTAGTGAGGAACCAACATGAATTATCCAGGTTAGAAGTAAACTCAATGGTGATCTGAAAGTAGTTTTTGGATATTATCTTGCCTTTCACAATATTACCATTCCAAATAGTAATCAATCCTCCAGAGCTGCCATTAGAGGGTGAGTAACAGAATTGGTTGAATCTTTTGGGGCAAAAATTCTTGATATATGTGCTGTCAAATATATCTCTCTTGGTTTCTTGAAAGGTCATGATACAACAAGCACATTCCTCAATTTTCTTTCTGATATCATTCCATCTGGCTGTGGAATTAATACCTCTCACATTCGAGTTTAAAATATTCCAGCTCCTATTCATGGAAAATATGTAGGTGGTAGCATAAGATCATATTATGAAAAGCATAATATGAACAGCCCAATAGATTGGTGATATCACTGGGACAGACAGTGACATATATATAATAGCAACCATAGAATGATGGGAGGTGCATGGATGGGTAGATCATCATATAGATCTGACACATATAACATCAGGTTCTTACGTCAGCAAGCACAAAGTGACAGAGGTAGCACATAGAGTAATTATTACATCCCAAACTGATAGGCGATGCACGCAGGCATCCCAAACTGATAGGTGATGCACGCAGGCATCCAAATAACACATAAAAGAGAATTACATGGATAAACATGTTAGGTAGCATTCCACATCAAAAATTCTTTTTTTATCATTACCTACTCGAGGACGAGCAGGAATTAAGCTTGGGGATGCTGATACGTCTCGAACGTATCTATAATTTTTTATTGTTCCATGCTATTATATTATCTGTTTTGGATGTTTTTTTTCGAAAAGGGGGAGCTCCCCGGCCTCTGCATCAAGAGTGATGCATACGGCCATCTTATTAACCAAGAAACAAATTGTGCCAACAAAGTTCCAAAGTCTCAAACTTAAAGAAGGAAGAAGCAGCCCACACAGAGCGCAAAAGGCTAGATACACAAACTAGCCAGGAAAAGATGCCACAACCGGCTGGCCAAACAACGTAGGTAAACTAATTGCCTATCCTATTACATGACCGCCATCCAAACCGGTTGAAGATATCCCGAGCTACCATTTCCCAACGGATAGACCCAGTAACCAAATGCTCCCTGGCCTCCATCGGAGTGAGTAGCGACCACGAACGGATCACTGCCGTAGCTCGGAAAATAACCTGCAAAAATGAATCGTGATGTTCGTTAAAACGTAATCATTTCGCAAAGCCGGATGGTCCACAAGAAAGCGCAGACTCCAACCGAATATGTCTTGCTAAGGTAGACTCAATCCCATTAAGCCAAGTCCCAAATAAAGCATTAACAAGAGTCGGTGGAGTAATATTGAAAGCAATGTGGACCGTCGCCAAAGGACCTTGGCCAACAGCAATCAAAAAGAGATGCTTAATCGTCTCATCCTGATCACAGAAACTACACCTAGTAGGTCTTGTCCAATTACACTTTATTAAGTTGTCCTTTGTTAGAATAACTTGTTTATGGACAAACCACATAAACACTTTTATTTTCAAAGGAACTTTGACATCCCGCACATTCTTGGAAGTTGGAATGGAGTTCAATTGATAACATCAATATACATTGACCTAACTGTAAATACTCCGGACCTAGTCAACTTCAACAGAATTCATCAGTTGATCGAAAGTTGAACCTCCATTAGTCTCCTAACCAAATGGAGCCAAACTTCCCAATGATTGCCCGCTAGCGACCGTCTAAACTGAATATTAAGGGGGATAGAATGAAATACTGTTGCCACGAACACCTCACATCATTGAGCAATACGATATAAAGACGGATATTGAATGGCCAAGGGTGAGTCGCCAAGCCAAGTATCCTACCAGAAACATGTAGTAGCCCCATTTCCAATAACAACTCGTGTCCTACTGAACAGTAGTTGTTTGACTTTCATGAGTCCTTTCCAGAAAGGCGAGTCAGTCGGCCTAACTGTTACCTGGGACAGCGTTCTAGTCTGGAGGCACTTGCTGCGAAGGATCTGCGCCCACATGGCTTCAGTCCCTGAAGCAAGCTTCCACAACCACTTACTAAGAAGGCATCTGTTCTTAACTTCAAGATTCTTAATACCAAGCCCTCCTTGGTCTTTGGGTCGACAGATGATATCCTACTTAGCAAGCCGGTATTTTCTTTTAAGTTCATCACCCTGCCAACAGAAGCGTGATCGATAGAAGTCCAGTCTTTTCCTAACACCAACTGGGACCTCAAAGAACGATAAGAGAAACATAGGCATACTCGTGAGCACCGAATTTATCAAGATTAATCGGCCTCCGTATGACATGAGCTTACCCTTCTAGCAACTCAGTTTCTTCTCAAATCGGTCCTCGATACACTTCCACTCTCTGTTTGTTAGCCTACGATGGTGTATCGGAATACCAAGGTAAGAGAAGGGCAAAATCCCCAACTCGCACCCAAACAATTGCCTATAAGACTCCTGTTCGTCTTTGGCTCTACCAAAGCAGAACAACTCGCTCTTATGAAAGTTAATCTTTAACCCGGACAATTGTTCAAAGAGGCATAACAACAACTTCATATTTCTCGCCTTGGCCAAGTCATGCTCCATAAAGATGATTGTATCATCAGCGTATTGAAGGATGGATACACCTCCATCAACCAGATGAGGTACCAAGCCACCCACTTGACCACTCTCCTTAGCCCTTCCTATCGAAATTGCTAACATATCCACCACAATGTTAAACAGGATAGGGGACATCGGATCTCCTTGTCTGAGGCCTTTATGAGTCTGGAAATAACGACCTATATCGTCATTCACTTTAATTCCCACACTCCCCTTTTGCGTAAATGATTCGACCTGCCGGCGCCAGGCATCATCAAAACCTTTCATACGCAATGCCTGTTGGAGGAATGTCCACTTGACCTTATCGTACGCTTTTTCAAAATCCACCTTAAAAATTACCCCATCTAATTTTTTGGAGTGAATTTCATGGAGCGATTCATGAAGGACAACCACCCCTTCAAGGATGTCTCTGTCCGGCATGAAAGAAGTTTGGGCTTGTTGCACCACAGAATGTGCAATCTGTGAGAGCCTATTAGTCCCGACCTTGGTGAAGATTTTGAAACTAACATTGAGGAGGCAAATCGGCCTGAACTGCTCAATTCTCACAGCCTCCGATTTCTTAGGGAGCAAAGTGATAGTTCCAAAATTCAAGTGAAATAATTGAAGCTGTCTAGAGAAAAGATCCTGAAACATAGGTAACAAATCACCCTTAATAATGTGCCAGCACTTTTTATAGAACTCGGCCGGGAACCCATCCGGTCCGGGAGCCATATTGTTTTTCATTTGTGCAATAGCATCAAAGACCTCCTTCTCCAAAAACGGGGCGAGCAAGATATCATTATCGGCAGCCGACAATTGAGGTACATCCTCAGTCATAGACTCATCGAGGGTCACACAATTAACCTCCAGAGGTCCAAATAACTGCTTATAATACTCGGTAATATAAGTTTTGAGATTATCCTGCCCAACAATAGTACCCTCATCTTGTTCAAGTTGGAAGATACGCTTCTTTCGGTGCTTGCCATTGGCAATCAGGTGAAAGAATTGAGTATTGGCGTCCCCTTGGACCACTTTGCGAACCTTAGCTCGCAACGCCCACTTCAACTCTTCTTCGCGGAGAAGTTCTTTCAACCTCTTCTCAGCCTCAGTTTTAACTTGGAGCTCAGCAGGCAACAGAATCGCGGATTCAGCTTTTATGTCCAGGGCCTGTATAAGAGAAAGGAGCCTATCCTTCTCAATCTTATACACCCCACTAAGGTGCTTAGCCCAACCCCGTAAGAAACTTCTCAAATGCCTAATTTTATTTTGCCAACGCTCGACTGTCGTCCTACCTCCTACACCCTTAACCCATTCCCTGGCAACGAGGTCTAAGAACCCCTCACGTTCGAACCAGGCCATCTCGAATGAGAAGGTGTTTTTGTTTCCCACATGGTTCGGCTCCCCGGAATTCATGAACAGTGGTGTGTGATCGGATATTCCCCGCGAGAGAGCTTGTACGGTAACAAGAGGGAACTTCTGTTCCCACTCCACGCTCGCGAGAACTTGATCAAGCTTTTCATACGTCGGGTTTGGCAAAGCATTAGCCCAGGTAAACTTTCTACCAGAAAGCTCTATCTCCCTCAGATCCAAGCTCTCAATAATGGTATTGAACATAAACGACCATCTGCCGTCAAAGTTATCATTATTCTTCTCCTCTCTCCTCCGAATGATATTGAAATCTGTTTTGGATGTTTATGGGCTTTATTTTACACTTTTATATTATTTTTGGGACTAACCTATTAACCCAGAGCCCAGTGCCAGTTTTTTCCCTTGTTTCAGTGTTTCGAAGCAAAGGAATATTAAACGGAGTCCAAATGGAATGAAACCTTCGGGAGAGTTATTTTTGGAAGAAAAGCAATCCAGAAGACTTGGAGTGTACGTAAGGGAAGCAACAAGGAAGGCACCAGGCAGGGGGGTGCGCCCACCCCCTGGGTGCGCCCTCCACCCTCGTGGGCCCCTCGTGGCTCCCTTTACCGACTTCTTTTGCCTATATATGTCCATATACCCTAAAAACATCGGGGAACAGAATAGATCGGGAGTTCCACCGCCGTAAGCCTCTGTAGCCACCAAAAACCCATCGGGACCCTGTTCCGGCACCCTGCCGAAGGGGGGATCCCTCACCGGTGGCCATCTTCATCATCCCGGCGCTCTCCATGACGAGGAGGGAGTAGTTCACCCTCGGGGCTGAGGGTATGTACCAGTAGCTGTGTGTTTGATCCCTCTCTCTCTGTCGTGTTCTTGAGGTGATACGATCTTGATGTATCGCGAGCTTTGCTATTATAGTTGGATTTATGATGTTTCTCCCCCTCTACTCTCTTGTAATGGATTGAGTTTTCCCTTTGAACTTATCTTATCGGATTGAGTCTTTAAGGATTTGAGAACACTTGATGTATGTCTTGCCGTGCTTATCTGTGGTGACAATGGGATATTCACGTGATCTACTTGATGTATGTTTTGGTGATCAACTTGCGGGTTCCATGACCTCATGAACTTATGCTTAGGGGTTGGCACGAGTTTTCTTCTTGACTCTCCGGTAGAAACTTTGGGGCACTCTTTGAAGGACTTTGTGTTGGTTGAGTAGATGAATCTGAGATTGTGTGATGCATATCGTATAATCATACCCACGGATACTTGAGGTGACATTGGAGTATCTAGGTGACATTAGGGTTTTGGTTGATTTCTGTCTTAAGGTGTTATTCTAGTACGAACTCTATGATAGATCGAACGGAAAGAATAGCTTCATGTTATTAATACGGACTCTTGAATAGATTTATCAGAAATAATAACTTTGAGGTCGTTTCGTACCCTACCATAATCTCTTCGTTTGTTCTCCGCTATTAATGACTTTGGAGTGACTCTTTGTTGCATGTTGAGGGATAGTTATATGACCCAATTATGTTATTATTGTAGAGAGTTCTTGCATTGGTGAAAGTATGAACCCTAGGCCTTGTTTTGAAGCATTGCAATACCGTTTGTGCTCACTTTTATCATTAGTTACCTTGCTGTTTTTATAATTTCAGATTACAAAAACCTATATCTACCATCCATATTGCACTTGTATCACCATCTCTTCGCCGAACTAGTGCACGTATACAATTTACCATTGTATTGGGTGTGTTGGGGACACAAGAGACTCTTTGTTATTTTGTTGCAAGGTTGTTTGAGAGAGACCATCTTCAACCTATACCTCCCACGGATTGATAAACCTTAGGTCATCCACTTGAGGGAAATTTGCTACTGTCCTACAAACCTCTGCACTTGGAGGCCTAACAATGTCTACAAGAAGAAGGTTGTGTAGTAGACATCAAGCTCTTTTCTGGCGCCGTTGCCGGGGAGGTGAGTTCTTGAAGGTATATCTTTAGATCTTGCAATCGAATATTTTAGTTTCTTGTTTTATCACTAGTTTAGTTTATAAAAGAAAAATAAAAAAAATATGGAATTAAGGGTGCCTCATATGCTTCATCTTTTTAATGTCTTTCGTGAAAATGATGGGAAGGAAAATTGTGCTCAAGTACTAGAATAAGAATTACATAGAATGCTTGGCATAAAATATGTGAATGATGAGCATGATTGCAATGTTGTTAGTATGAATTCTTTGAATACCCATGAAGGTAATGATATGCAAAGCCACAAGCTTGGGGAAGCTATGTTTGATGAAGATGATATTTTTTGTCCCCCAAGCTTTGATGAGCAAATTTACTATGATGAAAGCATGCCTCCTATCTATGATGATTATTTTGATGACAAGTATGCTATAAAGAATAATGATAACCATGAAACTTGTCATCTCGATCTTAATTTTCAATCACATGATAATTATTTTGTTGAGTTTGCTCCCACTACTATTCATGAGAAGAAGTTTGCTTATGTGGAGAGTAGTAAAATTTATATGCAAGTAGATAATGAAAAGAATGCTTTATGTGCTGGTTATATTGTTGAATTCATTCATGATGCTATTATGAGGGAGGAATATATGCTTGTAGGAATTGCAATAATATCAAGTTTCCTCTCTATGTGCTTAAAGTTCTAAAGTTATGCTTGTTTTGCCTTCCTATGCTAGTTGATTATTGTTCCCATAAGTTGTTTGCTCACAAAATCCATATGCATAGGAAGTGGGCTAGACTTAAATGTGCTAGTCATATTCTTCATGATGCTCTCTTTATGTTTCAATTCTTATCTTCTATATGAGCATCATTGAAATCATCATGCCTAGCTAGGGGCGTTAAACGTTAGCGCTTGTTGGGAGGCAACCCAATTTTATTTTCGTTTCTTGCTTTTTGGTTCTGTTTAGGAATAAATAATCCATATAGCCTCTGGTTAGATGTGTTTCCATGTTTTAATTAGTGTTTGTGCCAAGTAGAACCTTTGGGAAGACTTGGGTGAAGTCTTTATGATCATGCTGTAAAAAAACAGAAACTTTAGCGCTCACGAAATTAGCTAAAACTTTTTACTGGAGAGTGATATTTAGTTGATTATTTTTGCAGATGATTACTCGACAAATTCCTCAGGTCCACCAGTTTATTTTAGAATTTTTGGAGTTCCAGAATTATACGATTGATACATATTACTACAGACTGTTATGTTTTTGACAGATTCTTTTTTCTATGTGTTGTTTGCTTATTTTGATGAATCTATGAGCAGTATCGGAGGGTATGAACCATAGAGAAGTTGGAATACAACAGATATTACACCAATATGAATTTATAATGAGTTCACAACAGTACCTAAGTAGTGGTTTTATTTTCTTATACTAACGGAGCTTACGAGTTTTCTGTTAAGTTTTGTGTTGTGAAGTTTTCATGTTTTGGGTAAAGATTTGATGGAATATAGAATAAGGAGAGGCAAGAGCCTAAGCTTGGGGATGCCTAAGGCACCCCAAGGTAATATTCAAGGATAACCAAGAGCCTAGGCTTGGGGATGCCCCGGATGGCATCCCCTCTTTCGTCTTCGTTCATCGGTTACTTTACTTGGAGCTATATTTTTATTCACCACATGATATGTGTTCTGCTTGGAGCGTCGTTTTATTTTATTTTGTTTTTCTTGATGTTTGAATAAAGTATCAAGATCTGAAATTCTTAAATGTTAGAGAGTCTTCACATTGCTACATAATTATTCAACTACTCATTGATCTTCACTTATATCTTTCAGAGTAGTTTGTCGTTTGCTCTAGTGCTTCACTTATATCCTTTTAGAGCACGGCGGTGGCTTTATTTTGAAGAAATATATGAACTCTCATGCTTCACTTATATTATTTTGAGAGTCTTTAGAACAGCATGGTAATTTGCTTTGGTTATGAATTTAGTCCTAATATGATGGGCATCCAAGATGGGTACAATAAAAACTTTCATATAAAGTGCATTGAATACTAAGAGAAGTTTTATTCTTTATGATTGTTTTGAGATATGAAGATGGTGATATTAGAGTCATGCTAGTTGAGTAGTTGTGAATTTGAGAGATACTTGTGTTAAAGTTTGTGATTCCCGTAGCATGCACGTATGGTGAACCGTTATGTGATGAAGTCGGAGCATGATTTATTTATTGATTGTCTTCCTTATGAGTGGCGGTCGGGGACGAGCGATGGTCTTTTCCTACCAATCTATCCCCCTAGGAGCATGCTCTTAGTACTTCGTTTTGGTAACTAATAGATATTTGCAATAAGTATGTGTGTTCTTCATGACTAAGGTTGAGTCCATGGATTATACGCACTCTCACCCTTCGACCATTGCTAGCCTCTCTAATACCGCGCACCTTTCGCCGGTATCATACACCCACCATATACCTTCCTCAAAACCGCCACCATACCTACCTATCATGGCATTTCCATAGCCATTCGGAGATATATTGCCATCCAACTTACCACCGTTCCGTTTATTATGACATGCTCCATCATTGTCATATTGCTTTGCATGATCATGTAGTTGACATCGTATTTGTGGCAAAGCCACCGTTCATAATTTTTTCATACATGTCACTCATGAGTCATCGCACATCCCGGTACACCACCGGAGGCATTCATATAGAGTCATATTTTGTTCTAAGTATCAAGTTGTAGTTCTTGAGTTGTAAGTAAATAAAAGTGTGATGATCATCATTATTAGAGCATTGTCCTAGTGAGGAAAGGATGATGGAGACTATGATTCCCCCACAAGTCGGGATGAGACTCCGGACGAAAAAAGGAGGCCAAAGAAGCCCAAAGAAAAAAAAGAGGCCATAAAAAAGAGAAGGCCCAAACAAAAAAATGAGAGAAAAAGAGAGAAGGGGCAATGCTACTATCCTTTTACCACACTTGTGCTTCAAAGTAGCACCATAATCTTCATGATAGAGAGTCTCCTATGTTGTCACTTTCATATACTAGTGGGAATTTTCATTACAGAACTTGGCTTGTATATTCCAATGATGGGCTTCCTCAAAATTCCCTAGGTCTTCGTGAGCAAGCGAGTTGGATGCACACCCACATAGTTTTGTTTTGAGCTTTCATACACTTATGGCTCTAGTGCATCCGTTGCATGGCAATCCCTACTCACTCACATTGATATCTATTGATGGGCATCTCCATAGCCCGTTGATACGCCTAGTTGATGTGAGACTATCTTCTCCTTTTTGTCTTCTCCACAACCACCATTCTATTCCACCTGTAGTGCTATGTCCATGGCTCACGCTCATGTATTGCGTGAAGATTGAAAAAGTTTGAGAACATCAAAAGTATGAAAAAATTGCTTGGCTTGTCATCGGGGTTGTGCATGATTTAAATATTTTGTGTGATGAAGATAGAGCATAGCCAGACTATATGATTTTTTAGGGATAACTTTCTTTGGCCATGTTATTTTGAGAAGACATAATTGTTTTGTTAGTATGCTTGAAGTATTATTGTTTTCATGTCAATATTAAACTTTTTTTGAATCTTATGGATCTGAATATTCTTGCCACAATAAAGAGAATTACATGGATAAACATGTTAGGTAGCATTCCACATCAAAAATTCTGTTCTTATCATTTCCCTACTCGAGGACGAGCAGGAATTAAGCTTGGGGATGCTGATACGTCTCCAACGTATCTATAATTTTTGATTGTTCGATGCTATTATATTATCTGTTTTGGATGTTTATGGGATTTATTTTACACTTTTATATTATTTTGGGACTAACCTATTAACCCAGTGCCAGTTTCTGTTTTTTCCCTTGTTTCAGTATTTCGAAGAAAAGGAATATCAAACGGAGTCCAAACGGAATCAAACCTTTGGGAGAGTTATGTTCGGAACGGAAGCAATCTAGAAGACTTGGAGTGTACGCAAGGGAAGCAACGAGGAAGGCACGAGGCAGGGGGGCGCGCCCACCCCCTGGGCGCGCCCTCCACCCTCGTGGGCCCCTCATTTCTCCTCTTACCGAGTTCTTTCGCCTATATATGTCCATATACCCTAAAAACATCGGGGAACAGAATAGATCAGGAGTTCCGCCACCGCAAGCCTCTGTAGCCACCAAAAACCAATCGGGACCCTGTTTCGGCACCCTGTCGGAGGGGGGATCCCTCACCAGTGGCCATCTTCATCATCCGGGCGCTCTCCATGATGAGGAGGGAGTAATTCACCCTCGGGGCTGAGGGTATGTACCAGTAGCTATGTGTTGTATCTCTCTCTCTCTCTCGTGTTCTTGAGGTGATATGCTCTTGATGTATCGCAAGCTTTGTTATTATAGTTGGATCTTATGATGTTTCTCCCCCTCTACTCTCTTGTAATGGATTGACTTTTCCCTTTGAAGTTATCATATCGGATTGAGTCTTTAAGGATTTGAGAACACTTAATGTATGTCTTGTCGTGCTTATCTGTGGTGACAATGGGATATTCACGTGATCTACTTGATGTATGTTTTGGTGATCAACTTGCGGGTTCTGTGACCTTGCGAACTTATGCATAGGGGTTGGCACACGTTTTTGTCATGACTCTCCGATAGAAACTTTGGGGAACTCTTTGAAGTACTTTGTGTTGGTTGAATAGATGAATCTGAGATTGTGTGATGCATATCGTATAATCATACCCACGGATACTTGAGGTGACATTGGAGTATCTAGGTGACATTAGGGTTTTGGTTGATTTTTGTCTTAAGGTGTTATTCTAGGACGAACTCTATGATAGATCGAATGGAAAGAATAGCTTGATGTTATTTTACTTAGGACTCTAGAATAGATTGATCAGAAAGAATAACTTTGAGGTGGTTTCGTACCCAACCATAATCTCTTCGTTTGTTCACCGCTATTAGTGACTTTGGAGTGACTCTTTGTTGCATGTTGAGGGATAGTTATATGATCCAATTATGTTATTATTGTTGAGAGAACTTGCACTGGTGAAAGTATGAATCCTAGGCCTTGTTTTGAAGCATTGCAATACCGTTTGTGCTCACTTTTATCATTAGTTACCTTGCTGTTTTTATAATTTCAGATTACAAAAACCTATATCTACCATCCATATTCCACTTGTATCACCATCTCTTCGCCGAACTAGTGCATCTATACAATTTACCATTGTAGTGGGTGTGTTGGGGACACAAGAGACTCTTTGTTATTTGGTTGCAGGGTTGTTTGAGAGAGACCATCTTCAACCTACGCCTCCCATGGATTGATAAACCTTTGGTCATCCACTTGAGGGAAATTTGCTACTGTCCTACAAACCTCTGCACTTGGAGGCCCAACAACATCTACAAGAAGAAGGTTGTGTAGTAGACATCAGTACCATATAGGCTAGCGGCTGATAAGGGACTAATCGGTGAATCGGACTTTTAACTGAATATATCTGCAACCCTTTTTTTGGTAGGTTAACTAGGGCCTTATGTAATATATCCGAGGCTACATAGCAACGTGCACTGTACTTAATGTCTAAATTTGCAATCCTAGGCTACATAGCAACAAGGAAGAGTGTTATATTAATGTTCTAATGATGTCTAGATATACGTAGAAGAGCAACAGCAACAACACAACCCTGTTTGGATACTCAACTTAGCTAGAGGTTAGAGTTAGTTTCTAGCTCATTACTAACCCTGAACTAACTCCATCCAAAGAGTTGTTTGGATGGCAGGGTTAGATTGACAATAAATGCACTAGGAGAACTAGCTCCAATTAGCACCTCTTGGGTTGGATAGTTTTTTTGGGTGGGTTATATATGCAACTAGCTCAAACTAGCCCTCATGTTTAGATATACTTTAGGGCTATTTGAGCCCGAACTAGCTCAAACTAACTATAACCCATGGATACAACAGCAGTTAATCAACCGATAATTTGTAAGAATGAACTAAACTCCTTGTGGCCCATAATATAAGATGTTGATTCATCTAATATGTGAGTATATTATATGTTATAAGATACTCCCTCTGTTCCTATATATTTGTCTTTTTAGAGATTTCAAATGGACTACCACATACAGATGTATATAGACATATTGTAAAAGAGTGTTGTACTACATCATTGCGCAATTGTTGTTTAGCTTCTAATATTAACTTGGTGCATTTAGGTACATATGTCATTGGTAAAGATCCGCGTTTCGACCCTTTCTGCGTATGGGGCAATGAGATATCGATGAACCAGCATCAAGTGAGGAAGCTGATAAAGATTGTTAGTAAAATGGGTCCAAAGATGGCAATTAAACTATTTGTTTACACTTTATCCAAGACAACAGCAAACTGTAGGATGGTAAGTAAGAACTCAGCAGTCTTCTTTTTACTGCCCATAATGAGTTGTGTTAGATGACAATGTCTGGATCTTTTTCCTTTGAAGTGGTTGCCAAAGCAGTTTACTCAAGATTACCTCTCAAACTACATGATTGGTGGGCATGCATAGGTTAAAGTATTTCTAACAGAACACGATGATTATCTAGATGTTTTCATGAAGACCGTGAAGGATGGGCGGTCGGCCATCACAAGGGGTTGGACTAGAGTCGTGCGTGCCTTCTGCATGGAGGAGGGCACAATATGGGCATTCCGCTTCACCTTCTTCAGCAACCAGAATATATTTCGCCTCTTTCTTTACCGTCTTTAATAGTAGAGGTATACAACTGTGGTTCATCATTCTTTATTTGGTTCTTCTGTAATTATTGAACATATGTACCTATGAATCGAATAATGCATTGGTTGTTTGAACCTGATGGATATGAATAAAGTTGTAGCATACATTAAATTCAGATTCAAATTCAAATCCAAATCTGGTACAATTTGGAAAAGCAGCAATTAAATTACGGTGAAATTACACTCTCCAGGTTGTTACGACACACACGGTTGGTAAAACACAAATGTTTGCGATATGCACCATAATCCGAGATGGTTCACAGAGAGGAAACGTGTGCAAGCATGCACACAGTTGCCATTTGCAAAGCGTGTGTGATGTCAGACAATTTGACAAACGGTGCGGGCAAACTAATTGTTTGTGTTAGTTGCCTTATCGTACACGATTCGCAACCATGAACTGTTTCTGATGAAGTATGCATCATAAACGTTGCACCACAGAATAGCGTGTGTGATAGTTGTCGTGTACGACGATGTTACAACGGTCTGATATTTCGTAATCATGTCCGACACTCGTACGATGGTTAGCTAATCTTCTTAACGGTGAACCGTTTGTGATGGGCCGCGCATCATACACGTTCTATAATAGTGAACCGTTTGTGATGGGCCGCGCATCGTAAACGTAGCACCACAGAATACCAACTGCGATGGCAATGCAAGCAGAAACGAGTAGGAGTACTGTAGGGACCCTATCCCTGACGGTTTCTGGGTCGTCTGGGAAGGACCCCCCTATCGCCCACACTCACTTGGCAATGGTTCCAAATGTCGTCGCAGAAAGGGGTTAAAAACGGTTTGTTTAGGACCAACGCGTACCAGTGACAAGGTGTGGTCCTTTGAAAATAACAGTTGACCGAAAACAAATAGGCCAGTCCATTTTTTCTTCATCGTGTGATGTACAAAGAACGAGCAGATCACCTTCATCTACCTCCAGCTAGTCAGTGTTCACGATCTTCCTTGAAATGCCAGCAACCATTGGCCTAGTCTCCTGCCTCCGCCCCCTCGACCTCACCGCACCGCCGTGCCTGGCACTGCCCCCCGGCCATCCCTTCAAGCCCCGCCAACCTCCAGATCAGGTGCAAGCAGCTCCTGCGCCCCACACCATAGTAATAACTTCGTAGTTAGCAATGTAGTTCAGTTTTAGAAGAATTTATGCAAAAGATGCATGGATGTCGTAATAGTAAAAAATCTTACCATGGCATCTCCATGGATGTTATCGTAGTTCAACACATGCACTAGTGGCACGTATTGACCATAATGTGGAGGAGTTTGATAATAGATATTGTAATTCTCAAGATCAGTACAAAA
This sequence comes from Aegilops longissima, assembly GCA_021605205.1. Taxonomy (NCBI): domain Eukaryota; kingdom Viridiplantae; phylum Streptophyta; class Magnoliopsida; order Poales; family Poaceae; genus Aegilops; species Aegilops longissima. The sequence continues at coordinate 656,358,688 of CM038682.1, read as the reverse complement.
TGCGATCAGATGATTTTTCTCCTGATAAGTTAACTCTGAGCCATCGGTGTAGTAGGTTCTGTCTACCATCTTCAGCACATTGTTTGAAGAATGAAAATAAATTGTCAATGGAAATAAGTTGTCAACTATTTTTGAAATAAACAATATAAATTAGTTAATAAATATGTTTGAGAAACTCACATAGCGGTAGAATTGGAAGCATATCAACAAGGGCCCAAATGTCCATATTGTCTTGGTCGATGTCAGGATCACCAAGATCCATGGTGACAAGCATACCCTCATAAAAACTGTACATCTTGCAAAGTGCTTCCCAATTTGTGCAACCAAAATTGGTTACGTTCTCCGAATTGTACAGATTTACTTCAAAATCCATACCATGATGGGTCCTTAGTTAAATTTTCTTTGTTTCGAAACTTTCATGGTCTTCGAAATCCATCCTCTCCAAGATATAGCATCTTGCATGGCATGGGATAAGCTAGTCAAATTGTAAAAGATGAAAATTACATGTTGAAATAGTTGAAGTCGTGCTTAATTACGAAAAAAACACTTGTCGTCGTTGCGTACCGTTTCAACATCAAAGGTCTCCTGGAGCTTAATTCTGAAGCACCGATCTTCGTCCAGGTGAGGCCTGTCGCACAGACCTCGGTCATCGTTGCACCAGTCGCACTCCCCCAGGAGACTTTCGTCGTCCGAGTACGACATTTCCTATGTTCATAATTCAAAGATTAAACTTGTACAATTAAATATATGTACTACAAAAACTAAATTAGATCATTATTATTCATCACGGGTTGACTATCGGTCTGCCGAGTCTTTTCTTGAAAACTCTCAGCTCACGTGGTGTATATATTCGACCATCGGTGATGGTCGCTCCTCCCTTCGTCCACGAGTGCATTACACCAAAATGTCTAGCACATAGGAATGAAGGAGAAGTGACCCCCACGACAACAGTCGGGATTCTTCGTCCTCACATATATGGTGGAACCTCGACAGACTTAAAGTCAACTTGAAATGTCGTTTAATTATCTTTCTAGAAAATCCAGGCCACTTGATATTTCCTACATATTCTATCACAAGTCATGCCAAAATTCACGGAAAAATTCCGGCATGACCTTTGCTAAAAAAGGACATATCGAGCGCCTGAAATTTGCCGGAACGGAAATTAATCAACACTCCGCAAAACATAGGTCATTCGCAGGTGTAACCTGCAAACATGACCGGCCACATGGGCAAGCACATTTCCTATTTGAGCAACACAAGATATACATGTTTTTATCTACATCATATGAGCATTCAAACTTGATGGTCATTGCATTTCAATGGTTGAAAATATGAACACAAACTTTTCAAAATATCTTATAGGACTCATATTGACTTGGAGATTTGGTTGGTCTCACCTCGAGGTCGGAGGGGGTCGGTGACGGGGATGATGGAGGGGCTCCTTGATTTCTACAAAAACAAAAACCCTATAAGGTATCAACTAATCAAATGCATACGCCTTGCATAGTGGGGGTCCAATTTGAGCATTCCAAATAGGAGTACTTCTCCAATTTGAGCATTCAGTAAGCAAAACCAAATCGTAAAATAAATAAGTATTCAAATTAGCATGCATTCAATAAGCAAAACTAAATCATCTCTTGTGTCCATGCATCGTCGAATATTATCACTAATACATCTCGAATAGTATCATACATATAACATCACTAATACAACTAAAACCCTAGCGAACGACGGGTATCGGCGCGGGCGGTGGACACCCAAAGAGAAGGAACCATCACAGGATCATAGCTACAGTGAGATCCCTGAAGAACCTGCCAGGTATTGGAGAACCTACCGTCCAACGCAACCATGTAGCGACGGACATGCTCGTCCTTCTCGCAGACATGACATCGTACCACCTCCGCGGGGTGCTCAAGCCTCGGCAGCGTCACTGAATCATGCGACCGCCACCAAAGAAGGTTGGGGTCAACGACAGGCTGGCTCCTCACCAAGCTGCGCTCCCCAGTAGGTAGCACCTCCCAGTACCAGCCCGGCGGAGCCCAGTCCCAAACATGGCCCCTCTAATCAAGCAGGTGTCCTCCTCCGAGTCGACGATGAGGATACGGGATAGGCATCGTCAACGTCGATGCGGGAATAATTGCTTTAACTAAAAAAATAACTAAACATAAATTTTTGTACTAAAAATAAACTAGTTCTATTAATTCAACTAAACACTTACTATAAATAAAAATAAACTAGTCCATACTAAAAATAAACTAGTTCAACTAGTTCTATTAATTTTCTTACTAAAAATACACTAGTTCTATTAATTCAACTAGTCTCTACTACCTAAAAGAAACGGAGCATTCCGTTTCCCGTCATACGTCAATTTTTCGTCCAACCTCTTCGTTCGCCCCTCCCTACCCCTCCTCTGGTTTTCCTCCCCATCCCGATTTTCTATTTCACACGATTTTTATTTGACCGGCAGGATCGCAAGAGTCTTTTGATGGTAACCTAATAAATATTCTTTGATAACCCAATAAATTCGGATCAGTCTCCTGTAATCAAGGGCCAATATCCCTCACATAGCCAATCTCCCAATCATTCAATTGGAAAATAAATCCCAGACAATAGTTATGGAAAATATATCTTTCCCTGCGAAAATATCTCCCGCAATCTCTCACGCGTAAATATCTCTCTCCAGCGAAATTATCTGACTCCCGATTTTGCCGCATCTCTTCCTCTGCCAGGCTATCGAACCTCTCTCTCTCAGCCGACCCTCTCTGAAAAACAACGCGATCCAGAAAATCTCAGGTAGTGCCCTCTCTCTTCCAAGCCATGGATGAGTTCAAGCAAAAGAGTTGGAGAGGTGCAACGGCAAAATCAATATGCATGCTATCCTTCTTCGGGGATCCCTTGCATGGCCCATGTAAGAGATCATGTACGCCCTTGTAATTCCCATCTTGCAGGCTAGCGAATCAACTTGCTTCCCGTTGGACCGGGTTCCAGCATGTGTTTTGTTTTTCTATTCTTGATCTATTTTTGTGTGTGATGAAGGTGAGTCTTGATCTTAGCCTGGTTGATTTGTTTGCTTCTTCAAAGGCAGGGAATCCATGTTTTGTTAGTGAAGGAAGTACATTTTCCTCCACTATCTAAAAGAAACAGAGCGTTCCGTTTCCCGTCATACGTCAATTTTTCATCCAACCTCTTCGTTCGCCCCTCCCCACCCCTCCTCTGGTTTTCCTCCCCGTCCCGATTTTCTATTTCACACGATTTTTATTTGACCGGCAGGATCGCATTAGTCTTTCGATGGTAACCTAATAAATACTCTTTGATAACCCAATAAATTTGGATCAGTCTCCTGTAATCAAGGGCCAATATCCCTCACATAGCCAATCTCCCAATCGTTCAGTTGGAAAATAAATCCCAGACAATAGTTATGGAAAATATATCTTTCCCTGCGAAAATATCTCCCGCAATCTTTCACGCGTAAATATCTCTCTCCAGCGAAATTATCTGACTCCCGATTTTGCCGCATCTCTTCCTCTGCCAGGCTATCGAACCTCTCTCTCTCAGCCGACCCTCTCTGAAAAACAACGCGATCCAGAAAATCTCAGGTAGTGCCCTCTCTCTTCCAAGCCATGGATGAGTTCAAGCAAATTTGACCGGCAGGATCGCATTAGTCTTTTGATGGTAACCTAATAAACATTCTTTGATAACCCAATAAATTCGGATCAGTCTCCTGTAATCAAGGGCCAATATCCCTCACATAGCCAATCTCCCAATCATTCAGTTGGAAAATAAATCCCGGACAATAGCTATGGAAAATATATCTTTCCTGCGAAAATATCTCCCGCACTCTCGACGCGTAAATATCTCTCTCGGTGAAATTATCGACTCCGATTTTGCGCATCTCTTCCTCTGCCGGGCTATCGAACCTCTCTCTCTCAGCCGACCCCTCTCGAAAAACAACGCGATCCAGAAAATCTCAGGTAGTGCCTCTCTCTTCCAAGCCATGGATGAGTTCAAGAAAAAGAGTTGGAGAGGTGCAACGGCAAAATCAATATGCATGCCATCCTTCTTCGGGGATCCCTTGCATGGCCCATGTAAGAGATCATGTACGCCCTTGTAATTCCCATCTTGTAGGCTAGCGAATCAACTTGCTTCCCGTTGGACCGGGTTCCAGCATGCGTTTTTGTTTTTCTATTCTGGCTCTATTTTTGTGCGTGATGAAGGTGATTCTTGATCTTAGCCTGGTTGATTTGTTTGCTTCTTCAAAGGCAGGGAATCCATGTTTTGTTAGTGAAGGAAGTACATTTTCCTCCACTATCTAAAAGAAACAGAGCGTTCCGTTTCCCGTCATACGTCAATTTTTCATCCAACCTCTTCGTTCGCCCCTCCCCACCCCTCCTCTGGTTTTCCTCCCCGTCCCGATTTTCTATTTCACACGATTTTTATTTGACCGGCAGGATCGCATTAGTCTTTCGATGGTAACCTAATAAATACTCTTTGATAACCCAATAAATTTGGATCAGTCTCCTGTAATCAAGGGCCAATATCCCTCACATAGCCAATCTCCCAATCGTTCAGTTGGAAAATAAATCCCAGACAATAGTTATGGAAAATATATCTTTCCCTGCGAAAATATCTCCCGCAATCTTTCATGCGTAAATATCTCTCTCAAATAAATTATCGACTCGATTTTGCCGCATCTCTTCCTCTGCCAGGCTATCGAACCTCTCTCTCTCAGCCGACCCTCTCTGAAAAACAACGCGATCCAGAAAATCTCAGGTAGTGCCCTCTCTCTTCCAAGCCATGGATGAGTTCAAGCAAATTTGACCGGCAGGATCGCATTAGTCTTTTGATGGTAACCTAATAAACATTCTTTGATAACCCAATAAATTCGGATCAGTCTCCTGTAATCAAGGGCCAATATCCCTCACATAGCCAATCTCCCAATCATTCAGTTGGAAAATAAATCCCAGACAATAGCTATGGAAAATATATCTTTCCCTGCGAAAATATCTCCCGCACTCTCTCACGCGTAAATATCTCTCTCCAGCGAAATTATCTGACTCCCGATTTTGCCGCATCTCTTCCTCTGCCAGGCTATCGAACCTCTCTCTCTCAGCCGACCCTCTCTGAAAAACAACGCGATCCAGAAAATCTCAGGTAGTGCCCTCTCTCTTCCAAGCCATGGATGAGTTCAAGAAAAAGAGTTGGAGAGGTGCAACGGCAAAATCAATATGCATGCCATCCTTCTTCGGGGATCCCTTGCATGGCCCATGTAAGAGATCATGTACGCCCTTGTAATTCCCATCTTGTAGGCTAGCGAATCAACTTGCTTCCCGTTGGACCGGGTTCCAGCATGCGTTTTTGTTTTTCTATTCTGGCTCTATTTTTGTGCGTGATGAAGGTGATTCTTGATCTTAGCCTGGTTGATTTGTTTGCTTCTTCAAAGGCAGGGAATCCATGTTTTGTTAGTGAAGGAAGTACATTTTCCTCCACTATCTAAAAAAGCAGGCGTTCGTTTCCGTCATCGTCAATTTTTCATCCAACCTCTTCGTTCGCCCTCCCCACCCCTCCTCTGGTTTTCCTCCCGTCCGATTTTCTATTTCACACGATTTTTATTTGACCGGCAGGATCGCATTAGTCTTCGATGGTAACCTAATAAATACTCTTTGATAACCCAATAAATTTGGATCGGTCTCACGTAATCAAGGGCCAATATCCTCACATAGCCAATCTCCCAATCGTTCGGTTGGAAAATAAATCCTGACAATAGTTATGGAAAATATATCTTTCCTGCGAAAATATCTCCGCAATCTTTCACGCGTAAATATCTCTCTCCGGTAAATTATCGACTCGATTTTGCCGCATCTCTTCCTCTGCCAGGCTATCGAACCTCTCTCTCTCAGCCGACCCTCTCTGAAAAACAACGCGATCCAGAAAATCTCAGGTAGTGCCCTCTCTCTTCCAAGCCATGGATGAGTTCAAGCAAATTTGACCGGCAGGATCGCATTAGTCTTTTGATGGTAACCTAATAAACATTCTTTGATAACCCAATAAATTCGGATCAGTCTCCTGTAATCAAGGGCCAATATCCCTCACATAGCCAATCTCCCAATCATTCAGTTGGAAAATAAATCCCAGACAATAGCTATGGAAAATATATCTTTCCCTGCGAAAATATCTCCCGCACTCTCTCACGCGTAAATATCTCTCTCCAGCGAAATTATCTGACTCCCGATTTTGCCGCATCTCTTCCTCTGCCAGGCTATCGAACCTCTCTCTCTCAGCCGACCCTCTCTGAAAAACAACGCGATCCAGAAAATCTCAGGTAGTGCCCTCTCTCTTCCAAGCCATGGATGAGTTCAAGAAAAAGAGTTGGAGAGGTGCAACGGCAAAATCAATATGCATGCCATCCTTCTTCGGGGATCCCTTGCATGGCCCATGTAAGAGATCATGTACGCCCTTGTAATTCCCATCTTGCAGGCTAGCGAATCAACTTGCTTCCCGTTGGACCGGGTTCCAGCATGCGTTTTTGTTTTTCTATTCTGGCTCTATTTTTGTGCGTGATGAAGGTGATTCTTGATCTTAGCCTGGTTGATTTGTTTGCTTCTTCAAAGGCAGGGAATCCATGTTTTGTTAGTGAAGGAAGTACATTTTCCTCCACTATCTAAAAGAAACAGAGCGTTCCGTTTCCCGTCATACGTCAATTTTTCGTCCAACCTCGTCGTTCGCCCCTCCCCACCCCTCCTCTGGTTTTCCGCCCCGTCCCGATTTTCTATTTCACACGATTTTTATTTGACCGGCAGGATCGCATTAGTCTTTTGATGGTAACCTAATAAATATTCTTTGATAACCCAATAAATTCGGATCAGTCTCCTGTAATCAAGGGCCAATATCCCTCACATAGAAAATCTCCCAATCATTCAGTTGGAAAATAAATCCCAGACAATAGTTATGGAAAATATATCTTTCCCTGCGAAAATATCTCCCGCAATCTCTCACGCGTAAATATCTCTCTCCAGCGAAATTATCTGACTCCCGATTTTGCCGCATCTCTTCCTCTGCCAGGCTATCGAACCTCTCTCTCTTAGCCGACCCTCTCTAAAAAACAACACGATCCAGAAAATCTCAGGTAGTGCCCTCTCTCTTCCAAGCCATGGATGAGTTCAAGCAAATTTGACCGGCAGGATCGCATTAGTCTTTTGATGGTAACCTAATAAATATTCTTTGATAACCCAATAAATTCGGATCAGTCTCCTATAATCAAGGGCCAATATCCCTCACATAGCCAATCTCCCAATCATTCAGTTGGAAAATAAATCCCAGACAATAGTTATGGAAAATATATCTTTCCCTGCGAAAATATCTCCCGCAATCTTTCACGCGTAAATATCTCTCTCTAGCAAAATTATCCGATTTTGCCGCATCTCTTCCTCTGCCAGGCTATCGAACCTCTCTCCCTCTCAGCCGACCCTGTCTGAAAAACAACGCGATCCAGAAAATCTCAGGTAGTGCCCTCTCTCTTCCAAGCCATGGCCGAGTTCAAGGAAAAGAGTTGGAGAGGTGCAACGGCAAAATCAATATGCATGCCATCCTTCTTCGGGGATCCCTTGCATGGCCCATGTAAGAGATCATGTACGCCCTTGTAATTCCCATCTTGCAGGCTAGCGAATCAACTTGCTTCCCGTTGGACCGGGTTCCAGCATGCGTTTTCGTTTTTCTATTCTTGCTCTATTTTTGTGTGTGATGAAGGTGAGTCTTGATCTTAGCCTGGTTGATTTGTTTGCTTCTTCAAAGGCAGGGAATCCATGTTTTGTTAGTGAAGGAAGTACATTTTCCTCTTTCTTAATGAATTTCAGGTTATTCTAAGTTAATTTAGTACATAGAATGTGTGCTCTATATAAAAGGTCCACACGGGCTTGTACTTGATAGTTTACGATTACGAGAATAGACACAATGGGTTTTTGGTACTTCTTGTAAAATACATAACTGCTCGAACTATTTTTAAACGATGGAGTTATATAGCATGTTGAGTTTAATTGATATTATGGCAATTTCATCACCGGCAGCACCGACAGCAACAATGACGGCCAGCTCATGAAGCAAAGAAGAAGAAAAAAAACAACAAAAGTTATTTATTGGCTAAAAAAAGGTTGACAGTATTTATGTCCTAATTTAGGGTAAATGTTATACATACCATTAGAGTTCGTATGACCCCGCTGCAACGCACGGGCAATTACCTAGTTCTTACTATAAATAAACTAGTTCAACTAGTTCTATTAATTTTCTTACTAATTCTATTAAACACTACTGCCCTAGTTCTTAAGCATCTACAAGTACTAACTAATTAGATGAACCCTACCTAGGAACTACTGCTCTAATTAGCATCTAATTTGATGAACCCTAACTAATTTGATGCACTCTAAAATTTGATGAACCCTAGGAACCCTAGCTAGGCAGAGTTAGGGGAGGAGGAGGTGTAGGCGTGCTCACCTCGGGTGCCGGCGGAGTTTGGGAGCGGCCGAGGGAGGGGAAGGCGTCGTCGAGGTCGGGGTCGTGGCTCGGGCGCGTGGCGGAGGGCGGCGAGACGTAGGGCGATGTCGAGGTCGGGGTCGGGGTAGCGTCGAGGTCGGGGTCGGCATCGAGGGAGTGCGGAGGGTGACGGGAGAGCGCGCGGCGGCCGACGACGATGCAGGGCGATGACGGCGGCGAGAGCAAATGAGTTTGATTTGGGGGAAGTGGCCGTGGGGAAGAAGAAGCGCGCGATTATGTCAAAAATAGCAGTAGCGCATTCCAGGAAAAGCGCTACTTCTACATTAGCTATAGCACTGCTGACATAATGCGCTACTTCTAAGTTAGCTATAGCGCCAGTTCTGAAAACACGCTCTTGCTACGCCTTTCTCCTTTATTTTCCTTTTTCATTTGTTTTCCTCCACATTTTCTTTTTATCCTTCCCCTGTTTCTATTTCTTTCATTTCAATTTACTTTTCTATATGTTTTTCATTTTATTTTCCTTTCATTAACAGTAGCGCTTTCCGCGTGAAACATGCTGCTACAACAACCATAGCGGCAGCGCACTTTTCTTAAGCTTCCTACTACTAATGGTAGCCTGGCGAGAACAGTAGGGGAATTGTAGTTGTAGCGCTTCTTCCCAGAGATGTGCTACTCCTATAAACTTAGTTGTAGCGCGTTTCCTTGCCACGCGCTTGTGGTAAGTAGTAGTAGCGGTTGTTTTTGTCCCGCGCTACTGGTAAAATTTTGTGTATAAGGTTTTCCCTAGTAGTGTAAATTGAAATACAGGCGGGCTACTGACCTCTATCCAAGGTAAATTAGTAAATGGGAGGAAACCTCATGCATTTAGTATCACAAAGAAGATGCAGTAAGAAGCGCTCATCTAGTTTCTTTCGTGGGATGAATACGGTGTGAGCAGAGACGTAAGATTTGCACGAATAAGGGAAGAGGAGTACCTCTTCCTGCTGGCAGTGTTATGTCCTCCTTCTGTTTTTCCAACGCTGTTCTTGTGGTTGACTGGAAACGAGAAGTTGTGGAAGACGGTGGAGCCTTGGACGAAACCATGGCCAAGTTGTTGAGTGTGGTGCGGTGGCCGTCTGTCGGCAGCGGGGAACCAGATCCGAGATGGTGAATGACGGCGTAGCGTGAACAGCTCCGGTGCGGTGGACGGTTGTGACTGTGGAGCGGAAGCGGTGAGGCGCGGGACGGCGTGGTCGAAGTGGTTCTCGTACGACGCACGTCTGCATCGGCGTCGTGGAGGCAGCTCTACCTCGGCTTCAGCTGCTAAGTCCTTGAGGGCGTTGCGGTTGCTGTTGCGTTGGACGACGACGTCGGGGTACCGGCTCCGGCGTGATGGAGGAGAGCGGTGGTGGATTGGGCGCGATGGGGTGGAGGACGGAGGAGGCTAGGGTTTCGCGGCTGGTGGAGGGGGCGTTTTGGCGCCCACAGAGTATGAATGGGAAACAGAGGGAGGGGGAACTAAGGGGGAACAATGTTTCGGTTTGGGACGCGATTGTTTGAAATTTGGGGAAATTTACAAACTTTCCCCCCATCTAAAATTTTGGACATATTATGGGTTGGGGTAGGACAGTAATCTCAGGTGTCCCAAATGGTGGGCGGGATAGATTTTGGCCGAGCGCATGCGCGTTTAGGCTCCCATGGTGTATGAATGCTTCTCGGAGGCAGTTGAGATTGGCATCTTAGTGAAGTTACAAACCTACCCTAGTTTAGACCTTTGGACATCGGGCTGATAGGCTACACGGGCCAGAGTCAGGACAGTAATTTCCTACCACCAAACATTAGTCTCGCGCTGTTTCGGGTGACTAGAGGCTTATTTGGCGCTTCGTTCAATATTTGGGAGTAGAAGCATCAACGTTTTCAGTTCTCTTGAATTGAACTTTTAGGATTTTTCAAACTTCACAAATCTTGACTCCTGAAAATCATAAAACTACGATTATTTTGGAATGGAGGGGGTACATTTGAATATACATTGTACACGAGTATATATTAAGAAATATGCAACTTACCTTAGTTCATGAATGGTTCCAGATATAATCTCCTTGGTTGCAAAAAATAGTTAGACATGCGTATGAATATATAGCATGTTCAAACGAACAACAAAGATTGATGCCCCCTTTTAGGTCTGATTTACAAATGTCACTATCTCATATTCAAATAGATGAATGCACTTCCTATGAATTCGAATCTTCGAAACCCCCTTTATATTGAATTCACCATGTATTCTATTTCGTAGCTAGCAATTTGGAATGTATCCATGTAATTGAGAAATGTATAAAGTGCTTCACACTAACAACATGGACTGCACTAATTAATGTTTATATATGAATTGCAAAAGCAATGCATTGTCTGGATTTCAAACCACTCTCACTCTATGTATTGATAATATGAAATAAACACATGCACATGCTAGAATTCAATAGAGTATGTGTGTCTGATAGACCGATGTTCGTTCATACGCAAATTGCAAAATTCATGATCTTATCCAAAAAAATAATGTCAATTATATTTTTATTTTATGTGTAGAACTGCCTTTTACACGTAGATGCACTATGCCTCGGCCCGTTCTCACACACACTCTATATATCTCTCTATCTAATGCATATAAGTGCACACACTTTATATACATCGGCATTTCTCTCTCACACATCCTCACAATCTCTCCCGGGGTGTCGGGGTGTCTCACGCACACACTCTCTATATACATCCCTCCCTCTTTCTTACTACTATGTAACACTCATTTTACTAATCTCAGTTGGAAAACACTATTTCTCTCACATGCATATATATACACACGCACGGTCTCTACTAGCCCTCTATTGGCACATCTATATGCCTACGTGTCTCCCGCACACACATTATCTTTAGGCCTCTCTCGCACACATTGCACCCCTAACCCCCCGGACACACGCACCTCTCTCTTAGTAGTTGGCATACATGATTCCATCAGATCATTCGCTAGGATATCCCTGACTGTTAGGCTGGATGATAATACGACGCAAAGTTTTACCCAAGTCCGGGCCCTTGCAGGTGAGGAAAAAGCCTACTCCTGGTACTGTATATTTGTGATAGGGATGTGTACAAAGTACACGTGAATACTAGGCATTGTGCGTGTGTGTATACTATAGACGAACTAGCCCCTTGGATTCTATTACATACTCGGGGCCTAGGGTTACAAATCATATATAGTCGGCTTATCATCAGTGGGGATAGAGTCCTCCACGACTCTGGTAGCTTCGTCTTGTATGCCAAGTCCTCCACATGGGTCTTCGTATAATGCGTCTTGGTCCAACCTATGTTGCGCAGGAGGGAACCGACTCATGAGTTCTCATGTTGACCCACCACAACTAGAAATGATGTGCCCACGACACCCCACATGCAATCGGCCACTAAGAAAATAAGCATATACAATAGTACAATGTTATCCATGGAAGTTAATTGCATGGTGCATCCAATAATATTTGTTCTGCATTGTAAATGTTTATATTTACTCCTAAAATATTAGTCACAGGAAAGACAAAACAAAGGGCATACCTCTCCTAGCCTCCACCGGACACCCCCTCTTTCTACACCACTTTCACGTACACACACAAACTATCTCTCGGCCCTCTGAAAGAATGCATGCCCCTGACACATTCACGCGTGACGGTAACTGTATTCAAAGAGAAAGGACTATACGGTCACTGGACTTCATAATATGCTCATTACGGTCACCGTATACATTCTCATGGTGATCATACGGTATCTAGATCACGATACGTCTCTGTATTTTGTTGATGAAACTGACAGACATTGTATTTGATGCATGCTCCTTATTTTGTTGACGACACTTACGGTCATTGTATTTGAAGCAAAAGAATGATATGGTCATTGGACTTCATAATAAGCTCATCATGGTTACCAGATACATTTTGTGGTGCTAACCAACCTGTGGTTGGATGGTTAGGAGGACAATGGTTTCCCCATCCCACCAGGGTTAAAGTCCTGGTGCTCGCATTTATCCTGGATTAATTTCAGTATTTTCCGACGATGTGCGTTCAGTGGGAGGATACATTCCCCTCGACTACGATGCACCTATGGTGACTTTGTAAAATCTCAAGATCATATGCTGGCTCACTCTCTCGAAGGTGCTCATAGGGGTAGGTGTCGGTGTCAAAACCGACGGATCTCGGGTAGGGGGTCCCGAACTGTGCGTCTAAGGCGGATGGTAATAGGAGGTGGTGGACACAATGTTTACCTAGGTTTGGGCCCTCTCGATGGAGGTAATACCCTACTTCCTGCTTGATTGATCTTGATGATATGAGTATTACAAGAGTTGATCTACCACGAGATCGTAGAGGCTAAACCCTAGAAGTTAGCCTATGATTATGATTGTTGTTGTCCTATGGACTAAACCCTCCGGTTTATATAGACACCGGAGGGGCTAGGGTTACACAGAGTCGGTTACAAGGGAGGAGATCTACATATCCGAATTGCCAAGCTTGCCTTCCACGCAAAGGAGAGTCCCATCCAGACATAGGACGAAGTCTTCAATCTTGTATCTTCATAGTCCAACAGTCCGGCCAAAGAATATAGTCCGGCTGTCCGAGGACCCCCTAATCCAGGACTCCCTCAGTAGCCCCTGATAAGTCCGGCGCACAGATTTTCTTCAGCATTGCAAGGCGGGTTCCTTCTCCGAATACTCCATAGAAGATTTTGAACACAAGGATCGTGTCCGGCTCTGCAAAAAAAATTCCACATACCACCGTAGAGAGTATAATATTTCCACAAATCTAATCTGCTGACAACTTTTCATGACGTGACATCACGCCACGACCCGGTCATTATTTGAAACGTTTTTCTCAACCAGCTACTGCACATATTGCGAGGCGATTTTCTTGGCACGTCTTGTCGAAGCAGAGATCGTGTCCCCTTATCATGGGATTCTCATTAATACGGGTATGGGTAACCCAATCATGCCTGCTGGAATGACTCCTCGATTTTAGGCAAGTTCCAAGCGGCCACGCGGAGGACGCTTGATATTCACCCTCTGTATAAAGGGGCCAAGGCCTGTCCTTTTCTTCTCACGCACGATCCTTCCCTTCCCCCACCTTGAATTCCAACATCCAAGGCTCAGGCTAAGCGCTTCGGACCTTCAATTGTGTCCGGATCCAACCTTCAAGGCCGGTGGATGGCCTCCTCTATCACAGAGGAGGACATCAAGAAGCTAAGAGAAGCCAGGTATCTGACCGCCGAAATCTCAAACAGGCTGCCTGCTCAAGGGCAGGTCATGCCCACTCCCGAACCCAACGAGAGTGTCGTATTCGTTTCCCACTTCCTCCGAGGGCTAGGCTTTAGCCTCGATCCCTTTGTTAGAGGGTTTATGTTCTATTACGGGCTCGATTTCCATGATCTGGCTCCGGATTCCATCCTTCACATCTCGTCGTTCATCGTCGTGTGTGAGGCCTTCCTCTGCATCACCCCACACTTCGGCTTATGGCCCAAGATCTTCAATGTGAAGCCGAAGATGATCGATGGGCGACACGTAGAATGCGGAGGTGCCATAATAAGCAAAGGTGCCGATGCTCCATGGCCAAAGGGTTCCTTCCCGGAGATGTCCGACTTATGGCAGCGGGAGTGGTTGTACATCACAGCTCCCCGAAGTACTAAGTGGGCAGCTGCTCCCGCCTTCCGTTCGCCCCCCCCCCCTCCCCCGCCACAACTGGCGTCATGGGTCAGCAAGGGGCTGGACTGGGGGCCAGTTAATGACGTGCCGACATTGCAGATTCGCATCCGAGATCTCCTCAAGAGAGATGTCAGCCTTGTCAAGGTAATGCAAGTCATGCTAGTTCGTCAGGTCCTGCCCTGTCAATGTTGACCTCTCCGTATGTGGGACTTCAACCCGGAAGGACCACGAACTATTCAGCAATTCTTCGGCGTGACGCTCGAAGGGATGTATGGATTGTTCTTCGGATCATGAATAAAGTGTCCGGACTCCACCGAGGAGGCGGGTCTAAACTGCAATCGTCAAGATACCGACGTAAGTAATTCTGCGGATGAACATGCTGTCTTTTCATTTGTCCTAACATCATTCTGAAAAAATTGCTCTTGGCCAGGACTGGATAAGAAAGGCGAAAATGATCAGGTGTTCGGCCCCCCTTCCCGAAGGCTCGCCGGATCCCGTACTAGCCAGGATACTTGAGCTCGCACCTTATCAAGCGCCATCAGGGGAAGATAGAGGGAGGAATAAAGAAACCGAAAGCGGTCCTCAGCGGGCCTCATGCATTACTCATCCAAACCGGGGGAATTAGCGTCTCCGTGAAGGAGGATAATCGGGGAGAAGAATCTGAAACTCCCTCTCCCCAAGGAAGGAAAAGGACCGCCTCTAAAGACTTGGGAACAAGGGTTTCCAAACGAGGGAAAAAACCTTCGCCCGGGGGCCCTTCCCCGGAGGGCATCCTTACCGCATAGTGCCCGCAAGGGAATCAGCCCTCCATCGAGATGTAAGTGAACAAGAGTACTTTATATTAAATATATCCTGCTTCATCTCTGAGGAAAATAACCGAGACGTATGTCTTGTAGTTCGGATCGTAGCCCTTCTCGGCGAGTTCGTCTTGAGGATTTTCTTCGGAGATGATGAGAGAAACGCCTCCCGTGCCTCCCGCCTCATGAGGCGGACGACCTGAGGTGTCGTCGTGGAGGATTTCTCCTGATCCACCAAGGCGAAGGTAACCTTCGCCACCAAGTCCGGAGTATTCGGCTCCTAAGGAGAAACAGAAGAGTCGGGACTGTCCGTGCACGACGGACGACCGACGGGTCTGCTGGATCAAGCAGCTATCTCGAGGCGATCGTACTTTAATAGATGCAGTGGTTGAGAGGATTGCATCCGCCAAAAGTGGGTTGCATGAAGCTTTTATGAGCACTGCTAAGAGGCTTTGACGTCACATAAGTAATATATATATATATATATATATATATATATATATATATATATATATATATATATATATATATATATATATATATATATATATATATATATATATATATATTACTGCACACGCTAGGTGTGCCCTATGCGAATAGTAGCCCCGAGACCTCGGTTCTGTCAAAAGGCAGCAAACAGAGGATCATAGTCCTAGGTAATGATCATGTTGCTTTATTGTGCAGGCGGCTGAGGGTCCGGTGGCTGGCCGGACTGGTGAGTTTGCCGAACTGAGGCGGCAACTTGATGCAGCAGATGCCGACATCGTGCTTGTAAACAAGCGGCTTGATGAGGCACAGGGTATGTAGTCTCCGGTGGTCAGCAGATATTAAGAGGAGCATGATGCTAGTTTTTTTAATATGATGTGACTGCAGATGGAGCTGCCGCCGTGGACACCCTTCGGGCGGAGCTTGCGCGGGCCAAGGAACAAGCCAGGAGAAGTGATGCGGCCGCCCTAAAGGCGGCCGAAGAGTTAAGAGCCGAACAAGATGCTCATCGCCAGAGCAAAGATAAAATAGCCAAGATGGCTGTTGAGCTGAAGGATGTCGCCGACCGGTATGAGCTTCTTGAAAAGGAAGGCCAAGCGAAAGCGGCGGACATGAAGAAAGCCATGGTAGCAGCCAAGGAAACCCGCTCTAAAATCAGAGCGACGAAGGAGGAGCTTCGTCAAGCCGGAGATATCACGGCTGGGAAGCCCTTTTTGTTGCGGATGAAGTTTGGAGATCTGAAGTATGCCCCTCTGGATCAGTTATGGAGTGCTGCAGATGCGTATTCGGACTTGGCAACGAGTGCTGCTAATGCGATTGAGTTTTTCAAGGATCAAAAAGATCACGAAGTGGAAAAATTGTTCTGGTCGCAGTTCAGTGCTCCAACGCGTCCGCTGCTGTTAAATGAACAAATGGCCGAGTGGGCTGAACTCCATAGATTGTCCGGACTTGCCATGAGGTCTGTCGTGGATCATCTTTGGCCGGAAGTACCAAGGCCGAATAGTTACTTTGGTTTAGTGCAATGATTCCTTGGTGCTATGCCGCATATCGACGCTATAAAGAGGTCGGCGTGCAAAGAGGGTGCGCGGATGGCTCTTGCCCGTGTTAAGACTTACTGGGCAGGGATGGAGGCCACCGCTATTACAATCCAGGATCCGGCCGTAGGCTAGGTCTCGGCCGAGCACTTTTTGAAGAAGTCCTAGAAGGTGCTCGTTTAATAAAGGCTCAGTGCTCGAAGAGTATCATTTTCGAGTGACATGTATCCCAATTGTAAAAACAATGCTATTTGGATTATAAAGGCTGTGTTTATACTTTTGCCTGAAAGTATTATGATGCCTCCTATGCGGCCATTTTATGTATGTATATAACCTGAAAGTTTGCAGTCGTCGGCTTCAGCCCCCACGCATATAATGCGGGGGTGTTCGGAAAAGCGCATATTCACACTTGATCCAATGTCTTGGTCCATTAAGCAGGTGATGGCGCGGCGAACAAGGCAATCAGACTATATAGTTTTAACACTTTCACTTAGCCATAGGAGTTTGACGGTGGGGCTACTATATAGCCCCTAGTACTTCCGCGCTTGTCCGAATACGGGGCGCGTACATACATGACCGGGAAACCGGCCCTTTGTTAATGCGGAGGAATCGCGAAGATTCCGCTGAGTCATCGAGTGGTTGACCAGTCTCGTGCTTTATCATGACAGCCAGTTTTCGGCTTCCTCTACTGAGGTGCTCGTCCAGATGAACTAGGGCACAATCGCAGTAGTTCTCCCGGTGCCACCTTAGCCGATAGAGCGGAACGTAAGGTAGCAAAACACGGGAGCCGGGCAAACCCAACTATTGACCAAAGACATGATTCGGAGCTGATGCATATAAGGCCAAACTCGCGACGCTGAACACTCCCTAAGGTATTCGGTCTTTGCAACGTATCTTTGGGTTGAGTGCGCCCTCGATAATAAGCCCTGAATTTCAGTCGTGCATTAGTCGGCGTTTGAAATGCCAATAACGCTTGACATCCCTCTTGGTTATGTTGAGTATCTGGAGGGTGTGAAGCAACAAGAGACAGTAAAAAAGGTTTACATAGGGTCTTAATCTAAAAAGAAACCTTTGAGCGGGGCCCTGCTGCATGTCTGCGCCTGTGTCTCCATTGTGCCATATCCTGGAAGGGTGTAGCACGATTATCATCTGTAAAAGAGAAAAAACCCAGGTGAAAGGCTTCGTGCGAAAAATTGGTTATTGTCACGCCCAATATGCGACCCTATCCAAAAGGAACTTGACGGTCCCACCAAGGATAGACCCGCATATTGAAACGCTTTTGCAAGGTGGATATCATTACATCAACTTTACATAATACATAGGGATACATACATAAGGCACAAATGCCACAAGAATACATCAACATCATATACAAGATACAAGATCAACATCCGACTACGGATGAAACATAAAAGAAACTCAAACGACATCCACCCCTGCTAGCCCAGGCTGCCGACACCGAACCTATCCCCGATCGAAGAAGAAGCGGAAGAAGAACTCAAGCATAAGCAAGCATCGCTCTCGCGTCATGAGCATCGCAACCTGTACCTGCAACTGGTGGTGTAGTAATCTGTGAGCCACGAGGACTCAGCAATCCCATTACCATGGGTATCAAGACTAGCAAAGCTTCATGGGAAAGGAAGGGGTAAAGTGGTGGGGGTTGCAGCAGCGACTAAGCATATATGGTGGCTAACATACGCAAATGAGAGCGAGAAGAGAAACAAAGGAACGGTCGTCAACTAGCAATGATCAAGAAGTGATCCTGAACTCCTACTTACGTCAAACATAACCCAGAAACCGTCTTCTCCTCTCGATCAACCCGAAAAGAGACACTCACGGTTCGCTTTACGGTTGGTGTATTTTAATTGAGATCAACTTCGGGTTTTCTACAACGGACATTAACAAATTCCCATCTGCCACATAACCGCATGGCACGGCTTTCGAAAGTTTAAACCCTGCAGGGGTGTCCCAACTTAGCCCATGATAAGCTCTCGCGATCAACGAAGGACATTCCTTCTCCCCGGGAAGACCCGATCAGTCTAGGAATCCCGGCTACAAGACATTTCGACAGCAATAAAACAAGACCAGCAAGACCTCCCGGCGTGCCGACACCCTGATAGTAGCCGCGCGTATCTCGTCTCAGGCCACGACCGAATGAACACTACATACGGCAACCGACGATACCGCAAGTTGCCTCGGGGCGAATAGGTGATAGGTCAGGCAAATGGTAAAACCAATGTTGGGCCTTGCTGGAAAAGTCTTATTCAAAGCGAACTGTCAAGGGGGTCCCATAAATCACCCGACCGCGTTAGGGACGCAAAATCCGGGAACATAATACCGATATGACGGAAACTAGGGCGGCAAGAGTGGAACAAAACACCAGGCATAAGGCCGAGCCTTCCACCCTTTACCAAGTATATAGATGCATTAATTAAATAAGAATATATTGTGATATCCCAACAAGTAAACATGTTCCAACAAGGAACAACATCTCCATGTTCCAACAAGGAACAAACTTCATCTTCACCTGCAACTAACAACGCTATAAGAGGGGCTGAGCAAAGCGGTAACATAGCCAAACAATGGTTTGCTAGGAAGGGTGCAAAAGGTTAGAGGCTGTCATGGCAATTAGGTAGGCTTGAGCAGCAAGTGATAGGTAGCGCAACATTGCGATAGAACGAAGCAACTAGCATAGCAATGATAGTAGTGAGATCCAGGGTAGCGGTCATCTTGCCTGAAATCCGCAAGGAAGAAGAACGAGTCCATGAAGAAGACGAACGGAAGAAGCCGAACCAAGCGTAGACGGACGAATCCTCACGATCGCAATGAAACAGGAACTAAAAAGAAGAAGCACACAACATAGTAAACGCTCCACACATGAACAAGGCATGAAGCACAACAAACATGATGCATGACAAATCTAGATGAGGCTACTCATGGCAAGAGATGATGCAAACAAGAACAACACATCAAGACAAGTTTAAATGAGGCCGGAAACAACATATAACAATTCCGGTAAGTCCTCATATGCAAATTTCGAAATTGGTTCAGATCTGAATAAACCTTATGTTCAAGTTGTTAAACAGCAATTTAAAATGCACCACGATGATCTACACGAGATTCTAGTCAAGTTACATATAAAGTTCATTAGATTCGGAGCTACGGCTTAGAAGATATGAGCAAAACAAGATAAGCATGGCATTGATGCAAAATGCATACAAAAATCAAGCAAACACCTCAAAACAAGGATGCAACATGATAATATGAAACTACATGCAAAATCAAGCAAGTTTCATATAGAGCACACTCAAAACGGAGCAACGGTTCAACACATACACACCATACAAGTCATGGCAACAATCTGTCCAAAACAGCAAGTAGGCATATTGCAAGCATCAAAACAACAAGCTACAGCATCTCAACATAATAACAAAAGGCATGGGCACGATGTACAGGTAAAGCATTACAAAACATGAACACTGAGCTATCTCCAGAAATGACTAGAACATGCTCAAAAACACATGGCAAGATTGCAAATAATAACAGTTTCAGGCATTGGCAGAAATAACATCAGGTTGCAATGTTTACAGCTATGAAACAACATGTTACAGGAACTTAACATGGCAAACAAAGGCATGGCATGAATCTACTCAAAGCATAAAACGAAAGTCCCTTACTGACCATAAGCCAAAAAGGATCAGAAGATAAGATGGCACCCATGTAAACATGGCAAGTTATATTACAGATTCATACATGGCAGGAACAACGATGAGTAGGCATGTTGGTGAGCTTGACCGACTCACCACAGAGCAATACATGGCATGGATTGGCACCCAATAGCAAGAAGACATGGCATAGAAGCTACACATGGCAAGAGAAACATCATAGGGTGCATGGATCAACTACAACAACCTTGGCAAAATTAAATAACATGTAAACAATCTGCCAGGAAACATTTGATAGCAAAAGTAGAGCTCGATTGACTCAAGCTATGGCACTCCATAATTGCAAACAAGGGCATAGATGGATAGAGCAAGACATGTTTAACAAAACATCCTTACTGAAGTATCTCAAAATATGCATGGATCTCTCGGTAGCATCAAGTTAACATGGCAACAAAATATCAGCAAAAACAGGGCTGAAAACAAAAACATCAGGAAGCCTACTTTGCATGCTTGTGCTAGTAACCACATAGATCACAAAAATACATGGCATACACCCCTGGAAAGATGGCATGGCATATTACAAAACACATGTAGGACTCAAGTTCATAGGATGCACACATCAATCATGGAAAAAATGACAAAAGTGCAAGTTCTGTTAAGAAACAAAAACTAACATCACATAGCACTCTTGCAACAGCATTTCGGGCATTAAGATGAGCTCAAATGAAAATGATACAATGAGATGAAATGATCTACTCTTCGAGACGAACATTTTGACATATTATACGCACAAAATGGAGCAACGATGTCAGAGTTATGATGCGATGAAAATGCAACAAAATGACTACAGAAACGGGGACTTAGTGGAATTTAGGAGGGAGGGGAAAGTCAACCTCGTTTGCACGGACTTGATGCAGGCGGACCTCGCGGAGATGTGGCGGAGAGGAGGGGATGGCGGAGATGGGCGGAGAGGCGGATCCGCCGCCGCCCACCGGATCCGGGCGAGGCGGGCGGCGGCGAGGCGGTGGCGGGCGGATCCGCCGAGGGGGAGCTCCGCAGCGGGCGGCCATGGAGGCGACGGCCGCCGGGCGAGGAGGAGGAGGTGGCGGCTTGGGAGGAGGAGGCGCGGCCGACTCGGGCGCAGGCGCGACCGAACTCCAGCGGGCGGCAGAGGAGGTCGAGGCGCGGGCGGACTCGGCGGGCACGCCGGGCGGCGGAGAGCGAGAGCGCCGGCGGCGCGGCGGGAGGAGACGCGGAGGCGGCCGGCGGGCGGGCGGGCGGCGGCGGGGCTGGCTGGCGGCGGCGGATCCGGCCTCAGGGCTCCGTCGGCTGGGCCTGTGAGACGCAGTGGACGAAGCAGCGCGGTGCCACGTGGCGCGCATTGGACGAGGGCGGCGGCGGAGGTGAGGTGGCGCGCCCATTGGCGGGGTGAGGTGGCGGCTGGACGCGTCCGGCGCCCGGCGGACGTGTCCGTAGCGGAGAAGAAGAAGGGCTAGGGTTAGGGGCGTTTTGATCCGCGAATTTGGGGAGGTCTAGTTTATAGGTAGAGGGAGCTAGGAGAGTCCAAGCGAGGTGCGGTTTTGACCCGCGATCGTGATCGAACGACCGAGAGCATGGAGGGAGTTTGGTGGGTTTTGGGCCAGTTAGAAAGGGTGTTGGGCTGCAAACAAAGAGGGCTCTGCGGTTACCGGTTAACCGTTGGAGTACCAAACGACCTCAAATGATCCGAAACTTGACAGCGGTCTACGGTGCTATACCAAGGCCGCTTAGCAAGACTCGGTCCATTCGAGACCGTTTAACACCCGCACATGAAAAGAGGTAAAAGGGGCGCCGGAGACATAGGAGTGCGGATTGCAAAAGCGGACAACGGGAAAATGCTCGGATGCAAGAGGCGAACACGTATGCAAAATGAAATGCACATGATGACATGATATGAAATGCAGATGATGACATGGCAAAATGCAACACGCAAGCAAATGACAAGGCAACAACGACGAATAACTGGCGGACACCTAGCGCATCGAATCCGGGGCGTTACAACACTCCTCCACTAACAAGAGATCTCGTCCCGAGATCTTAGGACCGAGACGGAAGGGAAAAGGGTTGAGGTGAAACAAGAACTCAAGATAAGAATCAAAGAATCGAGAGAACTCGAGAAAAGAGAGGAGCAGCGAGAATGACGAGAATCAAATGCTCATGGAAAACACGATATACTCTGAAAGCACTCCGGTTAAAAATGGAAAGAATAGAACAAGAACTTCACAAGATGGGATGGCTCTTGACGAGATGAACAACGCAAAGCCTCCGGAAAGAATTGAAAGAATTTGAAAGAAAAGAACTTAGAAGGAAGGGTTGACTGGAGTTGTTGAGAAAATCAACAACGAAGGAATAAGCTTGATGTGGACTTATGGATAACCTCTCGAAATTATAAGGTGATAACCGACCACAAGCGGAAAAGATTGAATAGCTGAGAAGAACGAAGAAATGCAAAACTCCACTTCAAAAGAATATGGAGAATTAATTACTCTTCAAGATCCTAGAAGAAAAGATACTTGAACTCCGCCAACAAAATCTTGATGAACTCTTGAAGAAATGCATTAAATCATGAAGAACCACCGTGAAGAACTCCGGTAACGAATGGATGATGAGATAAAATTGAAGGATGAAAGAATAAGATGAGCATTGCGATGATTTAGATGGAGGTTTCCGACGAAATGGCCGAGAAAATTGAACTCCAGAAAAGAAAAATGAAAAGACTTGGAACTAGAATTTATTCATCAAGAACAAACTCCGATTGAAAAGATTAATCACTTGGATGAAATAAGAATAAGATTTATTGTATGCTTATCCTTCATCAAATTAAATTAATGACAAGCAGTGGATTTTTGCATACTACTTATTCTTCTTGAAAAGGATTAAGAAGAGATATAGCGCCACCTTGAGAAGGTCTTCATGAATCACCGGTAGGATTGAAAAGAACGAATGGGTTACTGTGATAATCAAAGGAAAAAGAATCTTGAACGAACCACCGTTAGAATTCGAAAATGACTGTTGAAAGAGGATGAACCACCGGGAAGAATTAGAGAAGCACAGAGATACTTGAGGGATTTTAGAGAAAAGAGATCGAAGAGATCGCGAACTGATTAACGAATGCTTGAACGCAGCACCGGAAGAATATTGAGACGAACGAAGGGGCACGGATATAGAATAATTGGAGAACGACTTTGAAAAACTTAGAATGAAGAAATCTTCCGAAAAGATGGCCTCCGGATGATCGAGAGCGAAAGCAACACCTGAAGTACTCCGGATGGATGAAAAGAATTGCACAACTAGAAACAACTGGATAGGATAACATCGAGCTGGCACCGCGAATCTTCGGGAGAACGGAAAAGATTTAAGAGAAAAATCTACGACGGTCTTCAAATCACGACGATAAACATCACCAAAATTAATGAGGTACTCCGGGAGAATGAAAACCGAAGAGGTTGAGCCAACAATGAAATGATTTGAAATCGATCTTGAAAAAGGAATCTGACTGATGAAATTCATACTTACGTCACACTTTGAAAAGAATTGAGAATAGCTCCGGGGAAATTAGAAGAGTCAGGTAAGATCCTGGGAAAAGACCTGTGGGTTAGGGCCCACTAAAAGAAAAACACCGTTGGAAAGGATTGTTGAAGAGGTAGATGATGCACCGGAACAATTGAAATATTTGAATGAGGTGACAACCTCGAATTAATTAGAACACAGACGAATCTCCTGATATGTCTTCCGAACTCCGGAATGATAAACTGGCGAGAGGCGAACGAGCAAAGAGAACACTTCGAAGGAAAGAATATGATTAACCCGAAAAAACTTGAATTGAGTCCACCGGAAAAGAAAGAGATGAAGAATGACGAACTAGACGAGAATTCACCAGTTGAAATAATTGGGGGAAGACTGAAGAGGCTCCACAGGAATGGAATTGATTGTCGGAAGAAAACTCGAACTCCGGGAATAATAGGGTGGGAGGGCGGGAAAACAAAGACAACTCGGGAGGGGAAACGACGACTATCTTGAAGAGAAAACACCGGTTGAAATCATTAAGGAGAGAGAGCAAAACTTCACACGAGTAGGATGGATAGTCGATTACGGACTCCGGTTCCGAGAAGAAGAAGGGTGGGCGGGTGGGAAAAGAAAACAACTGGGGGTTGGACTCAAAGATGAAGATGGTCGAGTCGACTTGACAAGAAATGCACCGGATGAAAAGAGCTGAGGGCCTACGATCGGAAAACCAACTGCGTGATCCTAAAGAAAATTTTTGAAGGGGAAGAGAAGTACTTCAAAACACCTACGTCAAGA
The DNA here is from genome assembly GCA_021605205.1 of Aegilops longissima. Taxonomy (NCBI): domain Eukaryota; kingdom Viridiplantae; phylum Streptophyta; class Magnoliopsida; order Poales; family Poaceae; genus Aegilops; species Aegilops longissima. The sequence continues at coordinate 656,334,177 of CM038682.1, read as the reverse complement.
TTCCACACCAGAGCGACGAAGGGGCAGAGGAATAAAAATAATTCCTACTCTCCGATATACCTAGACTCCGAAAATAGTTTTATTCTAGACTCAACTGCGGCCAAACTACACGATCAATCAAGGGGGCTCCTAGGGTCGGTCGAGGCTCTGATACACCAACTTGTCACGCCCAATATGCGACCCTATCCAAAAGGAACTCGATGGTCCCACCAAGGATAGACCCGCATATTGAAACGCTTTTGCAAGGTGGATATCATTACATCAACATTACATAATACATAGGGATACATACATAAGGCACAAATGCCACAAGAATACATCAACATCATATACAAGATACAATATCAACATCCGACTACGGATGAAACATAAACATAAACTCAAACGACATCCACCCTGCTAGCCCAGGCTGCCGACCTGGAACCTATCCCCTGATCGAAGAAGAAGCAGAAGAAGAACTCAACGCAAGCAAGCATCGCTCTCGCGTCATGAGCATCGCAACCTGTACCTGCAACTGGTGGTGTAGTAATCTGTGAGCCACGAGGACTCAGCAATCCCATTACCATGGGTATCAAGACTAGCAAAGCTTAATGGGAAAGGAAGGGGTAAAGTGGTGGGGTTGCAGCAGCGACTAAGCATATATGGTGGCTAACATACGCAAATGAGGCGAGAAGAGAAACAAAGGGCGGTCGTCAACTAGTAATGATCAAGAAGTGATCACGAACTCCTACTTACGTCAAACATAACCCGAAACTGTGTTCTCCTCTCGATCAACCCGAAAAGAGACACTCACAGTTACGCTTTACGGTTGGTGTATTTTAATTGAGATCAACCGGGTTTTCTACAACGGACATTAACAAATTCCCATCTGCCACATAACCGCGGGCACGGCTTTCGGAAGTTTAAACCCTGCAGGGGTGTCCCAACTTAGCCCATGATAAGCTCTCGCGATCAACGAAGGATATTCCTTCTCCCCGGGAAGACCCGATCAGTCTAGGAATCCCGGCTACAAGACATTTCGACAGCAATAAAACAAGACCAGCAAGACCTCCCGGCGTGCCGACACCCTGATAGTAGCCGCGCTTATCTCGTCTCAGGCCACGACCGTATGAACACTACGTACGCCAACCGACGATACCCCAAGTTGCCTCGGGGCGGCACCGCAAGTGGCTCTGGTTTGGACCAACACTTAGACAAGAATTGGCCGGGGGCTAAAATGAAGATGACCCTTGAGCGCGACTCCCAAGGGAAAAAGGTGATAGGTGAGGCAAATGGTAAAACCAATGTTGGGCCTTCTTTGGAAAAGTCTTATTCAAAGCGAACTGTCAAGGGGTCCCATAAATCACCCGACCGCGTTAGGGACGCAAAATCCGGGAACATAATACCGATATGAAGGAAACTAGGGCGGCAAGAGTGGAACAAAACACCAGGCATAAGGCCGAGCCTTCCACCCTTTACCAAGTATATAGATGCATTAATTAAATAAGAATATATTGTGATATCCCAACAAGTAAACATGTTCCAACAAGGAACAACATCTCCATGTTCCAACAAGGAACAAACTTAATCTTCACCTGCAACTAACAACGCTATAAGAGGGGCTGAGCAAAGCGGTAACATAGCCAAACAACGGTTTGCTAGGAAGGGTGCAAAAGGTTAGAGGCTGTCATGGCAATTAGGTAGGCTTGAGCAGCAAGTGATAGGTAGCGCAACATTGCGATAGAACGAAGCAAGTAGCATAGCAATGATAGTAGTGAGATCCAGGGTAGCGGTCATCTTGCCTGAAATCCCGCAAGGAAGAAGAACGAGTCCATGAAGAAGACGAACGGAAGAAGCCGAACCAAGCGTAGACGAACGAATCCTCACGATCGCAACGAAACAGGAACTAACAAGAAGAAGCACACAACATAGTAAACGCTCCACACATGAACAGGGCATGAAGCACAACAAACATGATGCATGACAAATCTAGATGAGGCTACTCATGGCAAGAGATGATGCAAACAAGAACAACACATCAAGACATGTTTAAATGAGGCCGGAAACAACATATAACAATTCCGGTAAGTCCTCATATGCAAATTTCGAAATTGGTCCAGATCTGAATAAACCTTATGTTCAAGTTGTTAAACAGCAATTTAAAATGCACCACGATGATCTACACGAGATTCTAGTCAAGTTACATATAAAGTTCATTAGATTCGGAGCTACGGCTTAGAAGATATGAGCAAAACAAGATAAGCATGGCATTGATGCAAAATGCATACAAACATCAAGCAAACACCTCAAAACAAGGATGCAACATGATAATATGAAGCTACATGCAAAATCAAGCAAGTTTCATATAGAGCACACTCAAAACGGAGCAACGGTTCAACACATACACACCATACAAGTCATGGCAACAATCTGTCCAAAACAGCAAGTAGGCATATTGCAAGCATCAAAACAACAAGCTACAGCATCTCAACATAATAACAAAAGGCATGGGCACGATGTACAGGTAAAGCATTACAAAACATGAACACTGAGCTATCTCCAGAAATGACTAGAACATGCTCAAAAACACATGGCAAGGTTGCACATAATAACAGTTTCAGGCATTGGCAGAAATAACATCAGGTTGCAATGTTTAGAGCTATGAAACAACATGTTACAAGAACTTAACATGGCAAACAAAGGCATGGCATGAATCTACTCAAAGCATAGAACAAAAGTCCCTTACTGACCATAAGCCAAAAAGGATCAGAAGATAAGATGGCACCCATGTAAACATGGCAAGTTATATTACAGATTCATACATGGCAGGAACAACGATGAGTAGGCATGTTGGTGAGCTTGAACCACTCACCACAGAGTAATACATGGCATGGAAAGGCACCCAATAGCAAGAATACATGGCATAGAAGCTATACATGGCAAGATCAACATCATACGGTGCATGGATCAACTACAACAACCTTGGAAAAATTGAATAACATGTAAACAATCTGCCAGGAAACATTTGATAGCAAAAGTAGAGCTCGATTGACTCAAGCTATGGCACTCCATAATTGCAAACAAGGGCATGAATGGATAGAGCAAGACATTTTTAACAAAACATCCTTACTGAAGTATCTCAAAATATGCATGGATCTCTCGGTAGCATCAAGTTAACATGGCAACAAAATATCAGCAAAAACAGGGCTGAAAACAACAACATCAGGAAGCCTACTTTGCATGCTTGTGCTAGTCACCACATAGATCACAAAAATACATGGCATACACCCCTGGAAAGATAGCATGGCATATTAAAAAACACATGTAGGACTCAAGTTCATAGGATGCACACATCAATCATGGCAAAAATGACAAAAGTGCAAGTTCTGTTAAGAAACAGAAACTAACATCACATAGCACTCTTGCAACAGCATTTCGGGCATCAAGATAAGCGCAAATGAAAATGATGCAATGAGATGAAATGATCTACTCTTCGAGACGAACATTTTGACATATTATACGCACAAAACGGAGCAACAATGTCAGAGTTATGATGCGATGAAAATGCAACAAAATGACTACAGAAACGGGGACTTAGTGGAATTTAGGAGGAGGGAAAGTCAACCTCGTTTGCACGGACTTGATGCAGGCGGACCTCGCCGGAGATGTGGCGGAGAGGAGGGGATGGCGGAGATGGGCGGAGAGAGGCGGATCCGCCGCCTGCCCACCGGATCCGGCCGGAGGCGGGACCGAGGCGGCGAGGGCGTGTGGTCGGGCGGATCGGCCGGGGCCGGAGCTCCTGGGCGGCGGCGGCCATGGAGGCGGAGGCCGGCCTGCGAGGAGGAGGTGGTGGCGGCGCGGAGGAGGAGGAGGCCGCGGCCGGCTCAGGCAGGCGCGGCGGACTCGCGGGGGCAGAGGAGGTCGAGGCGCGGGCGGACTCCGGGGGCACGCCGTGGCGGGCGGCGGAGAGCGCCGTGGCGGCGGGAGGAGGAGACGCTGGCTGGGGGCGGCGCTGGGCGGGCGGGCGGCGGCGGGATCCAGCCCAGCTGGGCCCGTCTGGAGGCTGCAGGCCGCTGGCGGACGGGGCAGCGCGGTGCCACGTGGCGGTATGATTGGACGAAGGGCGGCGGTGGTGAGGTGGCAGCGCCCCATTGGCCGGGGTGAGGTGGCGGCTGGACGCGTCCGGCGCCGGGCGGACGTGTCTGGCGCGCGGAGGAAGAAGGGGCTAGGGTTAGGGGCGTTTTGATCCGCGAATTTCGGGGGAGGTCTAGTTTTATAGGTAGAGGGAGCTAGGAGAGTCCAAACGAGGTGCGGTATTCGGCCACGCGATCGTGATCGAACGACCGAGAGCATGGAGGGGAGTTTGGTGGGTTTTGGGCCAGTTAGAAAGGGGTGTTGGGCTGCAAACAAAGAGGGCTCTGCGGTTACCGGTTAACCGTTGGAGTACCAAACGACCTCAAATGATCCGAAACTTGACAAAGCGGTCTACGGTGCTATACCAAGGCCGCTTGGCAAGACTCGGTCCATTCCGAGACCGTTTAACACCCGCACATGAAAAGAGGTAAAAGGGGGCGCCGGGAGACATAGGAGTGCCGGATTGCAAAACGGACAACGGGGAAAATGCTCGGATGCAAGAGACGAACACGTATGCAAAATGAAATGCACATGATGACATGATATGAAATGCAGATGATGACATGGCAAAATGCAACACGCAAGCAAATGACAAGGCAACAACGACGAATAACTGGCGGACACCTGGCGCATCGAATCCGGGGCGTTACAGTTATTCTTAATAAACCATTAAAATTCAATCTAAATAAGGTCAAGGCGAACTGTAGTCCTTTTTACATGCGGGAAGCCCCTAGCGCCACCTATGGGGGTATATCCATCCACCCAATCTCAGGTTTATCTGGGCTGTTACAGCTAGGGGTGCGCCGTACTCATCTAGCCGTGTCCATGGTCTTGACGACCGATCATTTATTCTGGTGGGAGAGGCCGTTCAGTGTTCAGCTGCTAAAGCCGCCGCACATTCTTCCGTACGTAAGGAACGCTCCGTGTTTCTGCTAACTATGATGATGCCACATGGACCGGGCATCTTAAGCTTAAGATAAGCGTAATGCAGTACTGCATTAAAACGAGCGAAGGTCATTCTTCGAAGTAGTGCTTGATAGCCACTTCGGAATGGAGCGATGTCGAAGGTTAACTTTTCACTTCGGAAGTTGTCGGGAGAACCGAATACAACCTCTAGTACGAGAGAGCCTGTGCAGCGGGCCTCTAGGCCTGGTATTACTTCTTTAAAGGTAGTATTGCTTTGGTTGATTCTTGTTGGGTCTATCCCCATTTTGCAGACTGTGTCCTGATATATCAGATTAAGACTACTGCCGCCGTCCATAAGGACTCGGGTGAGATGGTATCCGTCAATCATTGGGTCTAGTACCAAGGCAGCCGATCCTCCGTGTCGGGTACTGGTCAGGTGATCCCTGCGATCAAAAGTGATCGGGCAGGCCGACCAAGGGTTGAATTTGGGGATGATGGGCTCCACGGTGCATGTGTCTCGGAGTGCGCGTTTGCTCCTCCTCTTCGTTACATGAATCATGTTCACTATTTTGACCTCTGGTGGGAATTTTTTCTGTCCCCCGGTGTTTTGCTGGCAAGGCTCATCCTTGTCTTCACTTGCTGTCTCCCTCCCCTTGGTTTTGGCGTTTAGCTTGCCGGCCTGCTTGAAGACCCAGCATTCTCTGTTGGTGTGATTTGCGGGCTTGTCGGAGGTGCCATGAATCTGACATAATCTGTCTAGAATCTTGTCTAGGCTGGACAGTCCATCTCTGCTGCCTTTGAATGGCTTTTTCCGTTGACCGGGTTGAGAGCCCCTGAATCCGGCATTTACCGTCGTGTTGTTTGGGCTGTCTTCATTGTTTCGACGCTTGCTTTTATTGCGTCGTGGTTTTCCATTGCCATCCCTGACTTCGGATGTGCCTGGGTCGCTGGTGTCGCCACGGGCCAGCCAACTATCTTCGCCCACGCAAAAGCGGGTCATAAGGCTTGTTAGGGCTGCCATTTTCCTCGGTTTCTCCTGGCCGAGGTGTCTGGCGAGCCATTCATCCCGGACATTGTGTTTGAAAGCACTAAGGCTTCGGCGTCTAGGCAGTCGACAATTTGATTCTTTTTAGTGAGGAATCTGTTCCAAAGCTTTCGGGCTGACTATCCGGGCTGTTGAGTTACTTAAATCATGTGCATCCGGAGCTTGGACATAAGTCCCTTGAAAATTAGCCCTAAAAGCATCCTCAAGCTCTTCCCAACTTCCAATTGAGTTTTCGGGGAGGCTCTTTAGCCAGTGCCGAGCTGGTCCTTTCAACTTAGGGGCAAGTATTTGATGGCATGGAGATCATCTCCCCGAGCCATGTGGATATGAAGGATAAAGTCCTCAATCCAGACCCCCAGGGTCTGTAGTTCCGTCATATGCCTCTATGTTCACGGTTTTGAATCCCTTTGGAAATTCATGATCCAGCACCTCATCGGTGAAGCATAGGGGGTGCGCGGCGCCCCTATATTTGGATGTGTCATGGCATTTTGATGGTTGTGGTGTTCGGTTTTTATTCTATGCCGGAGCGCGCTTCCTAGATCCATAGATGGACCTGGTCATAACGGCTTTTTGGTGCAAGTCCTCATGTAAATCGTGTGCTGACTTATGTGTGACATCGTTAGCCACCCTTTCGCGGCCACGGGGTGGTCGATCTGGATGACCGGTCGTTTTATTTTTTGGCCGTATAGGCTCTAAAGCCTCGTTATCGAATTCAGGCAGCAACTTGCGCTTTGGATAGCTCTTTGTGTGGCGACTGCCGCCGTACTTTTCCTCAGTGTCGAGCACTTTGTTCCATCTATTGTTGAGTGTATTTTGCGCGGCCTTAAGCCTTTGCTTCTGCTTCTTTAGACTCCTTGTGGTGGAAATAAGCCTTCTATGGAGGTTCTCTTGCTCCAAGTGCCTTTCCGGGATGATGTGTGCATCGTCGTCCAGACTGTTTTCCTCTCCGGAGATAGGTTGATTAGCTTTACCCTCGGCGTCACCGTGATCGGACAACGGCTCCATACTATGTTTGTTGTTCACTGTTTCATCCTGCTCTGTCGCTGGATCCATGTGGTCGTCGTTTCCTTTGGAGTCGACCGGGCTATTATTCGTCTTTGCGCTATTACCGCTATTTTTGCTGAGGCAGAGTTTGGAGTGGCGCCTATGCCGTCGCTTAGGTTGCTTCTCGAGGGAACTATCCCTCGCTGGATCCTTCCGTTCATCATCATTGTTTTCTTTGGGTGTATCCACCATATATATATCGTGTGATGAATTGGTTGCCCAGCGCCCTGTGGGTGGTGGTTCCTGTTCCTCTCCTGCATCGTCGTCCATACCGTCGATGTCTTCCCAGTCGAAATCAAGCATGTCGGTTAAGTCGTCGACAGTGGCTATTAAGTGGGTGGTGGGTGGGGAACGAATTTCTTCGTCGTCTGCTTCCCACTCGAGCCGGACATAGTTCGACCAAGGGCCTTCTGACAAGGAGAGAGACCTTAATGAATTCAGCACGTCGCCCAGGGGCGAGTGCTGAAAGATATCCGCGGAGGAAAACTCCATAATCAACGTCCAATCAGATCCGATAGGCACGGACGCCGGCGGTTCGAAGCCCGTGGCCGGGGACGAATCCAAGGGTCCGGCAACACGGGTCTCATAGGAGGTGAAGTCAGTATTCGGCTCTATCGCCGCTGAGTGTGCGGCCTCAATGGTGGGGTCCATCCATGTAACGCCCTCGATGCACTATATCTCCCACGTGTCGAAGCACGACTTAGAGGCATAACCGCATTGAAAGCAATGTCGCAAGTGAGGTAATCTTCACACAACCCATGTAATACATAAGGGAAAGAGATACATAGTTGGCTTACAGTCGCCACTTCACACAATACATAAATAAACATCCATCATTCAGATTACACTCAAGGTCCGACTACGGAACCAAAATAAAAGAAGATACCCCAAATGCTACGGATCCCGATCGTCCCAGCTGGGCACCACTACTGATCATCAGGAAAAGACACATAGTAACGACCACGTTCCTCGTCGAACTCCCACTTGAGCTCGGTTGCGTCACCTGACCGCATCGTCGGCACTGCAACTGTTTTGGTAGAATCTGTGAGTCACGGGACTCAGCAATCTCACACCAGCGAGATCAAGACTATTTAAGCTTATAGGAAGCGCATAGTTGTGAGGTGGAGCTGCAGCAGCGACTAGCATATATGGTGGCTACATTCGCAAAAGAGAGCGAGAAGAGAAGCAAAGCACGGTCGTGAAGCTAGTAGCGATCAAGAAGTGATCTGAACTACTTACGTCAAGCATAACTCCAACACCGTGTTCACTTCCGGACTCCGCCGAGAAGAGACCATCACGGTTACACACGCGTTGATGTGTATTTTAAATTAAGGTCAACCGGGTTTTCTACAACCGGACATTAACAAATTCCCATCTGCCTCATAACATGAGCACGGCTTTGAAAGATAATACCTGCAGGGTGTCCCAACTTAGCCCATTATAAGCTCTCACGGTCAACGAAGGATATTCCTTCTACCGGAAGACCCGATCAATCTCGGAATCCCGTACTAAAAGACATTTCGACAGCAATAAAACAAGACCAGCAAAGCCACCCAATTGTGCCGACAAATCCCGATAGGAGCTGCACATATCTCGTTCTCGTGGCACATCCGGATGACACAGCTACGAGTAAAACCAAGCCTCGAGTTTCCCGTGGTGGCCCTTGCAGCGACTTAGTTCGGGCCAGCACTCAAGGAGCACCGTGCAGGGCGGGGGTTAAAATAAAGATGACCCTCGGGCTCGCGAAAACCCGGGGAAAAAGGCTTAGGTGGCAAATGGTAAAACCAAAGTTGGGCCTTCTTTGGAGGAGTCTTATTCAAAGCGAACTGTCAAGGCGGTCCCATAAATCACCCAACCGTAAGGAGAGCGAAATCAAGGAACATAACACGGTATGACGGAAACTAGGGTGGCAAGAGTGGAACAAAATACGGGCATAAGGCCGAGCCTTCCACCCTTTACCAAGTATATAGATGCATTCATTATAGCAGATATATTGTGATATCCCCAACAAGTAAACATGTTCCAACAAGGAACAACATCTCCATGTTCCAACAAGGAACAAACTTCAACTTCACCTGCAACTAGCAACGCTATAAGAGGGGCTGAGCAAAGCGGTAACATAGCCAAACAACGGTTTGCTAGGAAAGGATGGTTAGGGGCTGACATGGCAATATGGGAAGCATGATAAGAAAGTGATAGGCATCTTAGCATAGGCATAGCAAAAGAGCGAGCATCTAGCATAGCAAAGATAGAAGTGACTTCGAGGGTATGGTCATCTTGCCTGCAAAGTTCTTAGAGTTGTCGAAAGCTTGATCCTCGTAAGCGTTCTCAACAGGTTCCTCGTTCACGTACTCGTCTCCCGGCACTACCCAAAGCAAGAACACAAACAAAGGAACCACAATAAATCACGGTGCAATGCACAAGCAACATGATGCAAAACATGACATGATATGCGAGATGTGATATGCAATGCGTATGCGTGCTCCGGAAGGAAAAAGATGAACTAGGCATCAACTTGGCAAACCAAGTATGCCGCGGGAAAGATGAGATGATTTCGGTTGAAATCGATATAAAGATCACCGGAATCGGATGCACGGTTTGCAAATGACAAGCAAAACAAGAATGGCACAAATCTGCCATTAACAGCATGATACCACTTAGCAAGCAACAAGAAAATAAGCTACTGCACCCAAACGTACCAGAAAAGCATATGGCAGTGATCTACTCAGGATGCTTGACAAAAGATGAACAGTGAGCTACGGCTAATTCACAACATAACAGGTCCAAACAAGCATGGCAAAAGCGCAAAACATATCAGCTTCACAGACTTAGTGAAATTACTGAACATGGCAAAATCAGCATCAGGAAGCAATGTTCAGAGCAAGAAAACAGCATGCTACAGGAACTTATAATAGCAAAAAAAGGCATGGCATGAATCTACTCAAAGCATAGAACAAAAGTCCCTTACTGACCATAAGCCAAAAAGGATCAGAAAATATAATAACACCCATGTCAAAATAGCAAGTTTCGTTAACAGATTCAGCAACAGGGCATGTCAAAAACAGATAACAAGTAGGCATGTTTAAGAGCTCAAAGCACTCACTACAGAGCCTTTCATGATAAACTAATCATACATAAATCGAGAAGACATGGAATAGAAGATATAAATGGCAAGAACAACATCATAGCATATACGGATCAACCACAACAACCTTGGCAAAATTGAATAACATGTAAACAATCTGCCAGGAAACATTTTTTAGCAAAAGTAGAGCTCAGTTGACTCAAGCTATGGCACTCCATAATTGCAAACAAAGGCATGGATGGATAGAGTATAACCATATGTTCAAAACATCCTTACTGAAGTATCTCAAAATATGCATGGATCTCTCGGTAGCATCAAGTTAACATGGCATAAAAATATCAGCAAAACAGGGGCTGAAATCAGCAACATCATGACACCTAGTTTGCATGCTTGTGCTAGTCACCACAGGGGTCACGAAAATACATGGCATACACCCCTGGAAAGATGGCATGGCATATTACAAAACACATGTAGGACTCGAATTCGTAGGATGCACACATCAATCATGGCAAAAACGACAAAAGTGCATGTTATGTTAAGAAACAGAAACTAACATCACATAGCCCTCTTCTAACAGCATTTCGGGCATCAAGATGAGCTCAAATGAAAATGATGCAATGGAAGGGAATGATCTACTCTTCGAGACGAACATTTTGACATATTACACGCACGAAACGGAGCTACAGGTGCGAAGTTATGATGCGATGAAAATGCAACAAATTAACACAGAATTAAGACTTAGGGGATTCGGGGGGAGGAGAAAGTCAACCCCCTCGAGGTGGTGGATCCAGATCCGATCGGGCGAGGCGAAGGGCGGCTCGCCGGAGCCGGGAAGAGGCCGGAGGAGGGAGAGGAGGCGGGGGCCGGCCGGAGGAGGCGGGCGGCGGCGGGAGGCGGCGCGGCGCTGACGGCGACGGACGGCGGCGGGCGGCCGGGCGCCGGTGGTCGGGCGGCCGGCAGCGACGGCGGGCGGCCGAGGCGGCGAGCGAGGCAGCGCCGGCGGGCGCGCCCGGGAGGCGGCGGCGACGGGCCGGAGCGGGGCGTGAGGCGCGGCGTCTGGGCAGGGGGCCCTGCAGACGGGCAGGGGCTGGGCGGGGCCGGGCGCCACGTGGCAGGCGGCGATAAGGCGCGGGGCGGCGGGATTTCGTCCGGCCGGACCGGACGTGTCCGGGGGCGCGGGGTGGAAGAAGGCTAGGGTTTGAACCGGAATTTGAGGGGGAAGGCTATATTTATAGGTAGAAGGAGCTAGGAAGCTCCAAATGAGGTGCGGTTTTCGCCCACACGATCGTGATCGAACGGCGGAGAGCATGGAAGTGACTTAGATGGGTTATTGGGCTGTTTTGAAAGGGTGTTGGGCTGCAACTTAAAAGAGGCCTTTGCGAGAGTGCGGTTAACCGTTGGAGTACCAAACGAGCTCCAAATGACCCGAAACTTGACCGGTGGTATACCAAGGCCACTTGACAAGCCTCGGTCCATTCCGAGAAAGTTTAGTACCCGCTCACGGAAAAACGTCAAAGGGGACGCCAGGGGACATAGGGGACATAGGACATAGGAGTGCAAAACGGACAACGGGAAAATGCTCGGAATCATGAGACGAACACGTATGCAAACGAGATGCACATGATGACATGATATAAAATGCATGACATGGACAAAATGCAAAACGAAAGACAAAAACCCAACCACGGAGGAATATCATATCACAATGCGAAAATGGCAAGAGTTGGAGTTACAAATATGGAAAGTTACATCCGGGGTGTTACAACACTCCACCACTACAAGAGGATCTCGTCCCGAGATCTAGGACTGAAAGAACTCCGGATATTCGGAATGGAGGTGATCCTTGCGCTCCCAGGTGGCTTCTCGGTCGGAATGGTGTGACCACTTCACTTTCAGGAATTTGATTGACTTGTTGCGAGTCTTACGCTCGGTTTCTTCAAGAATAGCAACGGGGTGCTCATGATAAGAGAGATCTTCTTGGAGGTCAATTTCTTCGAAGTTGATAGTGCGCTCAGGAGTCTTGAAGCACTTGCGAAGCTGTGACACGTGAAACACATCGTGCACGTTTGCAAAATTGGATGGAAGCTCAAGTTGATAGGCGAGATCGCCTCTTTTGCCAATGATCTTGAAAGGACCCACGTATCTAGGGGCAAGTTTCCTTTGATACCGGGCGGACGAGTGCCTTTCATTGGAGACGCGGAGGTAGACATGGTCTCCGATTTCAAAAGCCACATCACGGTGCTTGTCATCATAATAGCTCTTCTGGCGCGATTGCGCGGCTTTGAGATTCTCACGAATGACTTTGCACATTTCTTCGCTTCGTGATCAAGTCGTTGCCAAGAAGTTGGTGTTCACCTGTCTCGGACCAATTGAGAGGAGTCGGCACTTTCGCCATAGAGAATTTCGAATGGGGCCTTGCCCGAACTCGCTTGGAAGCTGTTGTTGTAGGAGAACTTCGGCATATGGAAGACAATCTTCCCACTTCATACGAAGGAAATGACACAAGCCCCGAGCATATCTTCAAGGATTTGATTGACTCGCTCGACTTGGCCACTTGTTTGAGGATGGAAAGCTGTCTTTGAAACGAATGTTGGTGCCCATGGCCTTCAAAAGAATCCCAAAACTTGGAGGTAAAGATGTTGCCTGGTGCGAAGAGATCACTTGTGGAATGCCGTGCAAGGAGACAATCCTGGATGTGTATAGCTCTGCCAACTGAGCTGTTGTGATAGATTCTTTGATTGGAAGAAAATGAGCCACTTTAGTAAGCTTGTCAATGACAACGAAGATAGCATCATTTCCACGCTTGGACTTAGGAAAACCAGTCACGAAATCCATTTCAATATGATCAAACTTCCATTCTGGAATAGCAAGAGGTTGAAGGAGACCAGCTGGTCGTTGGTGTTCTCCTTTCACTCTTCTGCAGACATCACACTCATTCACGAATTGAGCAATTTCTCGCTTCATTCGAGTCCACCAATATGACTTCTTGAGGTCCTGGTACATCTTCGTACTTCCAGGATGAATGGATAGAAGCGAATTGTGTGCCTCGTTCATAATGACTTTACGTAGATCACCCTTTGGAACCATAATCCGGTCCTCGAAGAAAAGAGTATCTATGTCATCAATGTGGAAGCACTAGTACTTGGAAATGCCCTTGTCGATACCACGTTTCACCTTTTTCACCATGGTATCCAGGAGTTGAGCCTCACGAATCTGATCTTCCAAAGTAGGAGAGACTATGAGGTTGGCAAGAAAACCTTGAGGAACAACTTGAAGATTCAGCTTGCGGAAAGCTTCACAGAGATCCGGTTGGAAGGGCTTGAGGATTAAGCTGTTGTAGTAAGCCTTCCTGCTCAAAGCATCTGCAATGACATTGGCCTTGCCCGGAGTGTATTCAATACTTGGGTTGTACTCTTGAATCATTTCGACCCATCGAGTTTGCCTGAGGTTGAGGTTGGGTTGAGTGAAGATATACTTGAGACTCTTGTGATCGGTGAAAGTGTCCACTTTCCTTCCCAACAAGAGATGTCTCCATGTTATCAATGCATGGACAACTGCCGCCAACTCAAGATCGTGAGTGGGGTAGTTCTTTTCGTTGGGCTTCAGCTGACGAGAGGTATAAGCCACAACCCGCTTCTCTTGCATTAACACAACACCGAGACCTTGAAGAGAAGCATCACAGAAAACTTCAAATGGCTTGGATTCATCAGGAGGAGTTAAGACAGGAGCTGTGACGAGTTTCTCTTTGAGAGTATTGAAAGCAACGTCACACTCAGGAGACCAGACATACTTCACATGCTTCTGGAGGAGGTTGGAAAGAGGCTTTGCAATCTTAGAGAAGTTCTCAACGAATCTTCGGCAATAGCTTGCAAGACCAAGAAAACTGCGAAGCTGCTTGACATTCTGAGGAGGTTCCCAATTCACAACTGCGGACACCTTCTCGGGATTAACAGCGATGCCCTTGGCGGAGATGATATGACCAAGATAAAGCACTTCATCAAGCCAAAACTCACATTTGGAAAACTTCGCATAGAATTGATACTCTCTGAGCTTGTCTAGCACCAATCGCAAATGTTTGGCATGATCCTTCTTATTCTTGGAGAAGACCAAAATATCATCAAGATAGACCAAGACGAATTCATTTGTGTAGGGGTTGAAGATGAAGTTCATCATCCGAGAGAAAGTTGGAGGAGCATTGACAAGGCCGAAAGACATGACAGTATATTCATAAGAACCAAAGCTTGTTCTGAATGCTGTCTTGGGAATATCTTGTTCACGAATCTGAATCTGATGATAACCCATCTGAAGGTCAAGCTTGGAGAACACTTTAGCACCTTTGAGTTGCTCGAAAAGCTCATTGATGTTGGGAAGTGGATACTTGTTCTTGATTGTCTTCTTATTCAATGGACGGTAATCAACGCAAAGTCGGTCCGTGCCATCCTTCTTACGGACAAAAGAACACCACAACCCCAAGGAGATGAACTCGGTCCGATCAAACCAGACGCTCTTGTTCATCGAGCTGCTTCTTCAATTCCTTCAGCTCATCAGGTCCAAGCTTGTATGGGCGCTTGCAAGCGGGTTGATGCGGGCTCAAGATCGATAACGAATTCAACTGGCCGGTGAGGAGGCATACCCGGAAGTTGTTCTGGAAAGACATCTTCGTACTCACAAACGACTGGAATCTAAGAGATAGCATCCAATTCGCCCTTCTCATTGAGAGAAAACAACCGAATGGTTTCATCACGAGCGGCATAGATGATCACATCATTAGAAGAGTGAGTCAATTGAATTTCCCTGGCAGCACAATCAAGTTGAGCTTTGTGCTGAGAAAGCCAGTCCATCCCGAGAATAAGATCAATATCCGAGTCACCAAGGACAATTGGTTTAGCCAGAAATCTATAGTCGCCCATCTTGATACCGACATTCGGAACCAACATGGTAGATCTCAAACGCTTAGCCGGAGAAATAACTTGCATAGCTTTAGGTAATGCCTCTGTATCAAAATTGTGCTTCGATGCAAAAGGATATGACATGAAAGAATGCGATGCACCAGTATCAAATAAGACTTTTGCAGGAATATCATTAACTGGAAGATTACCCATTATCACATCAGAAGATTCCTCCGCTTGAGCTGCATTCATCATGTTCACCTTTGCAGACTTGGGATTATGCTTGACCATTGCATTGCTGGAAGATTTCACAGGAGGAGGAGGCGGAAGACGCCTTTGGTTGAAGCACTTGTTCGCATAGTGACCTTTCTGCTGACATTTGTTTGCAAGTCACCTCTGAGAGCGGACGGTGGTAAGGAGCATTTGACTTTGGCGCTTGAGAATTAGACTTGTTCTGATAGCCTGGGTTGGGCGGTTGGGAAGATCCACGACCACCTGAGTTCTTCTGCTGATAAGGCTGACGGGACGGAGGAGGAGGAAGGTAGAACTTCTGCTGCTTAGCTGCCACTTGAGAGGAAGAAGAAGACTGAACTGCATCCCTAATTCTCTTCTTAGAAGCCTCACATTTGAGCTGGGCAGCTTCTTGCTTCATGCCATGTTGTAGAATTCATCATACTTTTACGGCTCAAAAGCACGAGAGCTAATTGCAGATCTTCTCGAGACCACCTCTGAATTGATAGATCATACTCTTTTCATCGTGGACGTCTTGCTTAGCAAAGCGAGCGAGTTTCGAACTGGATATTGTATTGGTACACGACATGTTGCCTTGCTTGAGATTGCGGAACTCCTCACGCTTGCTCTCAACAACACTTTTCGAAATGTGGTGAGCTCTGAAGTCTCGGCGGAACTCATCCCAGGTAATGACACGACCTCCTCTGGAATCTTTGTATTGATGGTACCACTCAGCAGCTTGGTCCTTGAGTTGAAACGAAGCAAACTTGACAAAGTCCTCAGGTCTGACATTGCTACATTCAAAATGTTTGCAGATGTCCACAAGCCAATCATCGGCGTCTGTGGCCTCGACAGAGAAACTGAAAGACTTCGACTGATTAGCGAGGAACTGACTGAGGGTAGCAAAATGCAGCTGGTTGTTGCCTTGACCTTGATTTCCTTGATTGCCTTGCCCTTGGGTACGCTCTTGCAAGAGTTGCAAAATCATCTGAGCATTGGCATTGGTGGCTGCCATGATAGCTTGCCCGAGCCTCCGGAGGCGGAGGTGGAGGTGGAGGGTTCGACTGACTCCCATCATTTCGTTCCGGATTCTGACGCGTTGGCGGAGCCATCCTGAAGAGGGTGACATCCGTTAGCACTTTGATAGATAGATAGTCAAGTTGAATCAACGGATAGAAATTGCAACGTATAGTCTTCACAATAAACATTCGAACAAGGATGAACGAATGAATTCCAAAGTTAACATCACACGTCCATTAAGGTGAGAAGCCACTTGATTAAAGGTTGATGAAAAATAACAAGGTACGACTGGAACAAATAAGTGGTAAGGATTACCCAATCACAAACCAAATATCTGCTGGAAGAAATGCTAGGAGCTACTTGAAACCCACCTATAAACTCCCGAAACTTTCTGGTTATGCAATCTGGTGTTGGGGATACAGGGGACACAAAATATATCACCCAAACTAACAATACCTAGATCCAGCTGTATCCATCCGTCAACACATAACCAAGAAACCCTCGGACATCGTGTACCTCAACCTTCGAAAAGCATCCGTTATACGAGTCATGGAAATACTCCCGAGCTCCCCCCAGTACTGGGTTATCGGGGTTATCTCACCAACAACTTCACAAAAGAGATTTCGATGTCGGCAAATCTCAGGTATTCCAGAACTGCAACGATAAAATTGTGACGACAACACCTCGGAGCTCAACTCCCCGGGACACTGCCACAACCCCTATATGTCAGGAGGCACCAAGAACAATGCTCTCGTCACAAAACCATCGGAACGATTCCAAGATACCCGCGTGATCCTAAAAATTTCTTTTAGTGAAATTTGAGGAGAGGAGAGTCAAAACTTCTACGTCAGGAGACCTCACCAGAGCGACGAAGGGACTGGGGAGTAAAAAGAATCCTACTCTCCGATATATATAATCCTAAGACTCAAAACATTTTCCGTTCTAGACTCAACAGCGCCAGCAAACAATCAAGTAGGGGGCTCCTAAGTCGGGGAAGGCTCTGATTACCAACTTGTAACGCCCTCGATGCGGCTATATCACCCACGTGTCGAAGCACGACTTAGAGGCATAACCGCATTGAAAGCAATGTCGCAAGTGAGGTAATCTTGACACAACCCATGTAATACATAAGGTAAAGAGATACATAGTTGGCTTACAGTCGCCACTTCACACAATACATAAATAAACATCCATCATTCAGATTACACTCAAGGTCCGACTACGGAACCAAAATAAAAGAAGATACCCCAAATGCTACGGATCCCCGATCGTCCCAAGCTGGGCACCACTCTCGATCATCGAGGAAAAGACACATAGTAATGACCACGTTCCTCGTCGAACTCCCACTTGAGCTCGGTTCGTCACCTGACCGCATCGTCGGACTGCAACTGTTTTGGTAGAATCTGTGAGTCAAGGGGACTCAGCAATCTCACACCCGCGAGATCAAGACTATTTAAGCTTATAGGAAGGGCAGAGTTGTGAGGTGGAGCTGCAGCAAGCGACTAGCATATATGGTGGCTACATTCGCAAAAGAGAGCGAGAAGAGAAGCAAAGCACGGTCGTGAAGCTAGTAGCGATCAAGAAGTGATCCTGAACTACTTACGTCAAGCATAACTCCAACACCATGTTCACTTCCCGGACTCCGCCGAGAAGAGACCATCATGGTTACACACGCGGTTGATGTGTATTTTAAATTAAGGTCAACTTCGGGTTTTCTACAACCGGACATTAACAAATTCCCATCTGCCTCATAACCGCGGGCACGGCTTTCGAGAGATAATACCTGCAGGGTGTCCCAACTTAGCCCATTATAAGCTCTCACGGTCAACAAAGGATATTCCTTCTACCGGGAAGACCCGATCAATCTCGGAATCCCGGACTACAAGACATTTCGACAGCAATAAAACAAGACCAGCAAAGCCACCCAATTGTGCCGACAAATCCCGATAGGAGCTGCACATATCTCGTTCTCAGGGCACATCCGGATGAGACAGGCTACGAGTAAAACCAAGCCTCGAGTTTCCCTGTGGTGGCCCATGAGCGGCTCGGTTCGGGCCAGCACTCGAAGGAGCACTGGTGCGGGGGTTAAAATAAAGATGACCCTCGGGCTCGCGAAAACCGGGGAAAAAGGCTTAGGTGGCAAATGGTAAAACCAAAGTTGGGCCTTCTGGAGGAGTCTTATTCAAAGCGAACTTTCAAGGGGTCCCATAAATCACCCAACCGTAAGGAACGTGAAATCAAGGAACATAACACGGTATGACGGAAACTAGGGTGCCAAGAGTGGAACAAAACACCAGGCATAAGGCCGAGCCTTCCACCCTTTACCAAGTATATAGATGCATTCATTATAGCAGATATATTGTGATATCCCCAACAAGTAAACATGTTCCAACAAGGAACAACATCTCCATGTTCCAACAAGGAACAAACTTCAACTTCACCTGCAACTAGCAACGCTATAAGAGGGGCTGAGCAAAGCGGTAACATAGCCAAACAACGGTTTGCTAGGTAAGGATGGTTAGGGGCTGACATGGCAATATGGGAAGCATGATAAGCAAGTGATAGGCATCACAGCATAGGCATAGCAAAAGAGCGAGCATCTAGCATAGCAAAGATAGAAGTGATTTCGAGGGTATGGTCATCTTGCCTGCAAAGTTCTCAGAGTTGTCGAAAGCTTGATCCTCGTAAGCGTTCTCAACAGGTTTCTCGTTCACGTACTCGTCTCCTGGCTCTACCCAAAGCAAGAACACAAACAAAGGAACCACAATAAATCACGGTGCAATGCACAAGCAACATGATGCAAAACATGACATGATATGCGAGATGTGATATGCAATGCGTATGTGTGCTCCGGAAGGAAAAAGATGAACCAGGCATCAACTTGGCAAACCAAGTATGCCGCTGGAAAGATGAGATGATTTCGGTTGAAATCGATATAAAGATCACCGGAATCGGATGCATGGTTTACAAATGACAAGCAAAACAAGAATGTCATAAATCTGCCATTAACAGCATGATACCACTTAGCAAGCAACAAGAAAATAAGCTACTGCACCCAAACGTACCAGAAAAGCATATGGCAGTGATCTACTCAGGATGCTTGACAAAAGATGAACAGTGAGCTACGGCTAATTCACAACATAACAGGTCCAAACAAGCATGGCAAAAGCGCAAAACATATCAGCTTCACAGACTTAGTGAAATTTCTGAACATGGCAAAATCAGCATCAGGAAGCAATGTTCAGAGCAAGAAAACAGCATGCTACAGGAACTTATAATAGCAAAACAAGGCATGGAATGAATCTACTCAAAGCATAGAACAAAAGTCCCTTACTGACCATAAGCCAAAAAGGATCAGAAAATATAGTAACACCCATGTCAAAATAGCAAGTTTCGTTAACAGATTCAGCAACAGAGCATGTCAAAAACAGATAACAAGTAGGCATGTTTAAAAGCTCAAAGCACTCACTACAGAGCCTTTCATGATAAACTAAGCATACATACATCAAGAAGACATGGCATAGAAGATATACATCGCAAGAACAACATCATAGCATATACGGATCAACCACAACAACCTTGGCAAAATTGAATAACATGTAAAAAATCTGCCAGGAAACATTTTTTATTAAAAGTAGAGCTCGATTGACCCAAGCTATGGCACTCCATAATTGCAAACAAAGGCATGGATGGATATAGTATAACCATATGTTCAAAACATCCTTACTGAAGTATCTCAAAATATGCATGGATCTCTCGGTAGCATCAAGTTAACATGGCATAAAAATATCAGCAAAACAGGGGCTGAAATCAGCAACATCATGACACCTAGTTTGCATGCTTGTGCTAGTCACCACTGATGTCACAAAAATAGATGGCATACACCCCTGGAAAGATGGAATGACATATTACAAAACACATGTAGGACTCAAATTCATAGGATGCACACATCAATCATGGCAAAAACGACAAAAGTGCATGTTCTGTTAAGAAACAGAAACTAACATCACATAGCTCTTTTCTAACAGCATTTCGGGCATCAAGATGAGCTCAAATGAAAATGATGCAATCGAAGGAAATGATCTACTCTTCTAGACGAACATTTTGACATATTACACGCACGAAACGGAGCTACATGTGCGAAGTTATGATGCGATGAAAATGCAACAAATTAACACAGAATTAAGACTGAGGATTCGGGGGGAGGAGAAAGTCAACCCCCTCGAGGTGGTGGATCCAGATCCGATCGGGCAAGGCGACGGGCGGCTCGCCGGAGCCGGGAAGAGGCCGGAGGAGGGAGAGGAGGCGGGGGCCGGCCGGAGGAGGCGGGCGGTCGGCGGAGGCGGCGCCGCGACCGGGCGACGGACGGGCGGCGGCGGCCGGGGCGCCGGTGGCGGGCGGCCGTGGCGGCGACGGCGGGCCGGCCGAGGCGGCGGGCGGGCAGCGGCGGCGGGCGCGGCCCGGAGGCGGCGGCGATCGGCCGGAGCGGCGCGGAGGCGCGGGCGACTGGTGGGGGCCCAAGACGGGCAAAGCGGGCGGGCGGCGGTGTGGCGGCGGGCGCCACGTGGCAGGTGGCGATAGGCGCGGGGCGGCGGCGGATTTCGTCCGGCCGGACCGGACGTGTCCGGGGGCGCGGGGTGGAAGAAGGCTAGGGTTTGATCCGGAATTTGAGGGGGGAGGCTATATTTATAGGTAGAAGGAGCTAGGAAGCTCCAAATGAGGAGCGGTTTTCGCCCACACGATCGTGATCGAACGACGGAGAGCATGGTAGTGACTTAGATGGGTTATTGGGCTGTTTCGAAAGGGTGTAGGGCTGCAACTTAAAAGAGGCCTTTGCGAGAGTGCGGTTAACCGTTGGAGTACCAAACGAGCTCCAAATGACCCGAAACTTGACCGGTGGTCTACCGGTGGTATAACAAGGCCACTTGACAAGCCTCGGTCCATTCCGAGAAAGTTTAGTACCCGCTCACGGAAAAACGTAAAAGGGGACGCCGGGGGACATAGGAGTGCCGGATTGCAAAACGGACAACGGGAAAAATGCTCGGAATCATGAGACGAACACGAATGCAAATGAGATGCACATGATGACATGATATAAAATGCATGACATGGACAAAATGAAAAAACGAAAGACAAAAACCCAACCACGGAGGGAATATCATTTCACAATGCCGAAAATGGCAAGAGTTGGAGTTACAAATATGGAAAGTTACATCCGGGGTGTTACAATCCACCCGTCCACGGACGGCGCGATCTGCTCCGGATTGAAGGCGAGAGTGGCCACAAGGGTGATCTCCCGAACACTGTCTGGCGGCAGAGCTAAGTCATTCTCGTCGTGACTGTGCGGGGCACCTGACCCGGGCTCGAATCCGTCGAAGATCAAGTCTCCGCGGATGTCGGCGATATAGTTTAAGTTTCCAAATCTGACCTGACGGCTAGGGGCGTAGCTCTCGATCTGCTCTAGATGGCCAAGCGAGTTGGCCCGCAGTACGAAGCCCCGAATACGAAGATCTGTCCGGGGGAAAAAACCTCTCCCTGGAAAGCATCGTTGCCGATGATCGAAGGAGCCATCAAGCCTTATGGTGACAGCATAGAGGAACTCTTAATGAAAGCACCAATGTCGGTGTCAAAACCGGCGGATCTCGGGTAGGGGGTCCCGAACTGTGCGTCTAAGGCAGATGGTAACAGGAGGCGGGGGACACAATGTTTACCCAGGTTTGGGCCCTCTCGATGGAGGTAACACCCTACTTCCTGCTTGATTGATCTTGATGATATGAGTATTACAAGAGGTGATCTACCACGAGATCGTAGAGGCTAAACCCTAGAAGTTAGCCTATGATTATGATTGTTGTTG
This sequence comes from Aegilops longissima, assembly GCA_021605205.1. Classification (NCBI taxonomy): domain Eukaryota; kingdom Viridiplantae; phylum Streptophyta; class Magnoliopsida; order Poales; family Poaceae; genus Aegilops; species Aegilops longissima. Next base: position 656,311,990 of record CM038682.1, on the reverse strand, counting down.
TCCTCCGGACTAAACCCTCTGGTTTATATAGACACCGGAGGGGGCTAGGGTTACGCAGAGTCGGTTACATGGAGGAGATATACATATCCGAATTGCCAAGCTTGCCTTCCACGCAAAGGAGAGTCCCATCCGAACACGGGACGAAATCTTCAATCTTGTATCTTCATAGTCCAACAGTCCGGCCAAATCATATAGTCCGGCTGTTCGAGGACCCCCTAATCCAGGACTCCCTCAGTAGGGTCTGCGTGTGTGCACTTATAGCGGTGAGTGTTTGCACGTATATATGAGCGCTTGCGTCTGTACTGTGTTAAAAAAGTACATGTCGTGATTATACGGTCACTGGCTCACCCATACAACTCTGTATTTTGTTGATGACACGATCAATTGACCAGTCAAACATTCCACGTGGCGCAACTAGTGTTGCAACATCAACGCGGCGCGTATATGAAAAGAAAGAAATGGTAGTTTGAGTCTGTATTGTGTTAATAAAATGCATTTTATGGTGATCATATGGTCACTAGCTCACCATACAGCTCCGTAATTTGTTGATGACACGATCAATTGACCATTCAAACAGTCCACATTCAGCAGCACACATTACCATAGGGCCCACCCGTCAGCGCATATATGAAAGACAGAAATGGTAATAAATTAGTGGTCGGTGGGGATTCGAAGTCGTGAGACCTCTCGTTGGCAGCCCGCGCCCCCTAACCACAGCGAACAAGGATCGCCTTGTGATGATATGTTGAGTCGGCCGTTTTAATTGCATGCACGAGCCACTGTGGTGAATACAAACTAATCACACATGTGCACAAACACGCCCGCAACGCCCGCATGCATCCATGCAATACTCACATGTACCGATTTAGCTACACTTCAGTCGAGTGAATCAACTTTTGGGTCAGTCGATTTTCAGGGGGTGGGGGACTCACCGAAGTTAAGTGTCACATCCCTAATCCTGGTCTGAACTATGCCATCTTCCATGTGTGCATCATGTTTAAATTCAAATGAAATTTGAGTTGAGTAATTTTCAAAGCCTCTGAAAACCCCTAAAAATAACCAACATTTAAACCTCATCAAATGAGTCCAAGAAAATGTTCCTGTTATTCTGTGAAAATATTGGCATGAGATAAAATGCAAACCAATATTTTGGGAGTGACTGAAACATTATTTTGGGCCTTTGAATAAATTCAATAACTATTTGCGTTGGATATATATTTTATATATAATTAATATATGTCCAATAATTCTGGAATATTTATGTGGTTTGCTATATTTTAGTTCTAGCCACATAACTATTTTCAGGATTTTATAAAATGGTTTAGTATTTTTACTAAAGCAAAACAAAACAGAACAAAATAGAAAACTGAAACAGAAAAACAGGAAAGAGAGAGAGAGAGTTAGTACCTTGCCGCAGCCCACCTGGCAGCCCACCTGGCCGGCCCAGCACTGCGCTGGCCCATGCCAGCCAGCTGCTTCGTCCTCGCCAGGCAGGCACAGAGGTGACGCCGGCGAGCCCAAGCTTGCCACGGCGCCACCTGCTTGCCGCCAGCACCCCTGGACACCTGGGCAGGCTCCACGTCGTGCCCCCGACCCCCTGGACACGTCCACTCTCCCCCTGCCTCTCTCCCTCATTCCCCTCCGCCATGGCCGAAGCAGCCGTCGCCGTCCCTCCGCCGTAGCCGTCGCCACCACGGACTCTGCGTCGCCCAACTGTGTCCACGAGCTCCGCCACCCTCCCATCCGTCGAGAAGCCCGAGCCACGAGCGCTCGCGAGCCCCGCTTCGTCTTCTTCGAGATCATCTTCGCCGAGCGCCGCCGCAGATCCCCTTCGCCGTCGCCGCCGCATCAGCTCGTCCCCAACCTCGCCGTCAGCTCCGTTGCAACCGCCGTGAGCCCAGCTACCTCTCCATCCTCCCCGTTCCCTCTCTCGAGCCTTGTAGCGACTACACGTAGCTCACCCGCACGCGCCGCCGCGGAGCTCGTCGCCGACGAGGCTCCGGCCACCCAACGGCCGCGCCATCTTGTCCACTAGCCCTAACGCACCCCCAGGAGCTCATTGCACTAACCACGTGCCTCGTCGTGCCCCCTAGCGATGAGTCCGAGCTCACCCGACTCCGGCGACCGCCAAGCTCATCGCTGGCGACGTTCCCGGCCACCCCGAGCCCAACCTCTTCCACCAAACGCCGCGGCTTGCTCCCAGCTACGCGTAGATGCCTTCCGCCGCTCTTTTGGTCGCCGGAACGCGTTAATGCACTTCCTCCACCGCGTCTAGCCTCGCCGGTGGCTAAACGCCGGCGAGTTTGACCCGTTGACCTTGACTGGGTGGGCCCAGGTTGACTCCCCTGAGTCTATGACAAGTGGGGCCCCCCTCTGCTAATTAACTCAGATTAGAACTAACTAAATTTAGTTAGTTTAATTAATTGCTGACACGCGGGACCCACTGGTCAGGTTGACCTGGACGTCCCCTTGACCACTGACGTCACTCGACTCGACGATCACGATATAATAACTAATTTCTGGATTTATTTTTATATAGAAAATTCCAGAAATTGTTGCAAACTTCAAAAATTCATAGAAATTAATCTATAACTCCAAATGAAATAAGTTATATATGAAAAATGATCAGAAAAATCTAATCTATCCATCTGTACCATTTTCATGCATGTTTGAACAACTTAATGTTGCTGTATAAGACAATTTTAATAAATGGCATATTAATATCCACCTATGGAGTTTGAATTTGAATCTTGGATTCAAACCAACTTCATTTAATCTAGTTGCTAGTTGCATTAGCTCAAACCACAGCATATTGCCATGTCATGATCATGCATCATATTGTGCATTGCATTGATAGTCTTTATTTCTCTGTTGCTGGTATTTGTCCCCTCTCGATAGACGTGCTTCCGACGATGAGTTTGATGACACCGATGAAGAGCTATATTATCTTCAGAAGTGCCAGGCAAGCAAAACCCCCTTGTTCATTCCAATACAATCCCACTCTCTCGCTCTTGCTCTCTTTTACTGCATTAGAACAACAACGAATCATATGTTACTTGCTGCGGTAGCTGAACCCCTTTATCCTCTACATGACCTGTCATTGCCACAGTAAATAGATGAAACCCACTAGCATGAGTAGGAGTTGTTTGAGCCCTGATGTGCCTACTCATTCGTGCTTGTTTGTCATGCCTGCTATTGCTTAGAGTTGTGTCAGGTCTGATTCATCCGGGATGAATCGGAGGTGTGTGAACTTGTCCTACTGTTGAGAGCTAAGTGTGTGAACACGATTTGGTAAAGGTAGCGGTGAGAGGCCATGTAGGAGTACATGGTGGGTTGTCTCATTGCAGCCGTCCTCAGGAACTGAGTTCTATGTTTGTGATCCATGAAACAGTTACTACCACGCATTGGGCCCGAAACCAATGGACCCTCTCAACTTATTAACTCCCTTGCCTCTGTCCAGGAGTTGCAACTAGTTTCTGGTGTTTGTAGGATATGTGTTGGAGGCCGTGCGTGAAGCGCTGACCCTAGGGGTGGGCTATGATGCGTAGATACACCGTGGCTGGTGTACCGAAGCGCCTGCTTGGTGTCTCAGAACCCTGCACACATCGCTTGGGGCTGTGAGCGAAACTCCGCCGGATCTCCTCATGGATGGAACCGAATAGGCGATAAACCTGGACTAGAGACTTGTGTGGTTAGTCGGTCGTGGCCGACTCCTCGCCAAGCTTCCGCTTGAAGGTTGCCGAGATACACGACGTGTACATGGTGGTAAGTGGCGAGAGCGTGTGTGAAGAAGTACACCCGCAGGGTTATAAATGATCTATTCAATAGCCGTGTCCATGTAAAGGACTTCTGGGTTGCCTATAACAGTTCATAGACAAGTGAAAGTGGATACTCTAAAATACGCAAGATAAGCGTGAGTGCTATGGATGGCGTTCTCGTAGGGGTCCGGGAGCGGATCCATAGTGGTGTATTGAAATGGTGAATATGTGGACTCGTGTGCGCCACCTCAAAAGAGTTACTTGCAGCCGTAGTTTAGGATAGCCACCGAGTCAAAGCTGGCTTGCTGTAGTTAAACCCCACCACCCCTTTATTAATACTGATGCATATGTAGTTAGTTCTGATGTAAGTCTTGCTGGGTACATTTGTACTCACGTTTGCCTATTTTATGTTTTTGCAGAGAGACGTCTGTCTCGCTAGTAGTTCCATGTGGACTTCGATGTTTAGCTTGTTACCTCAGCTAAGATCTTGTGCCCTCGGCAGGATCTGGTAGATAGTCAGGCTTCTCAGCCTTTTTCATTTATAGTTGTCTGTACTCAGACATGTTAAGCTTCCGCATGTGTTTGACTTGTATGTTTCAATCTTTGGGTCGAGAGACCCATGTTTGTAATATCTCGCTCCTCGGAGCCTAATGAATAAATACTTTGAGTCGTAGAGTTATGTTGTGATGCCATGTTGTATCTACACATATCAAGAATATTGTGTGTATGTTTGAAATGCTTGGTATGTGTGGGATCCGACAATCTAGTTGTTTATCCTTGGCAGCCTCTCTTATGGGGAAATGTAGTCTAGTGCTTCCTTAAGCCATAGTAGTCTGCTACAGCCCGGTTCACCGGAGTCCTACTAGCCCAAAGACTACCGCTCGGGACACTTGGTGGCCAAGATGTGTTTCACTTCGTTCTGTGTGTATCCTTCGGGAAATGTCACGCGGTGACATCCGAATCCTGCCTAGCTGCTGCAGCCCGGGTTCCCGAGTCCTGTTAGCCAGTGCTACAGCCCGGATTCACGCGCTCAATCGACATGCTCGATGTGATTCATGTATGCCTGTCCCCATGGGTTAGTGCCGCTGTGGTTCACGACTAGCCATGTCGGCCCGGGTTCTGTGTCATATGGATGCTAGCGACACTATCATATACATGAGCCAAAAGGTGCAAACAGTCCCGGGCCATGGTAAGGCGACACCCGTGGGAATACCGTGCGTGAGACCGCAAAGTGATATGAGGTGTTACCGGCTAGATCGATGTGACTTGGAATCGGGGTGCTGACAGCTTTGGTATTAGAGCCTGACTGCCTGTAGGATTACCAAGCCAAACTGGTCGAAGTTGAGTCTAGAAATGCTTTAGTTATATAAGGGAATTGATTGTGGAAGGGAAGTAAGGCTATTTTTACTCCTTTATCTCATGGCCTTCTGATCTGAGTCATCCTCTTCTCTTCTACGGGGATTAAGAACTAGGCCTTCTCATCTATCTATCAGGATGACGTGTTACTAATCCATGGACTTATAATATTGATAGTTTCAAATCTCAGTTCAGTTTTTACTACTTTCGTATGTTCATAGCTGGTCTCAAAACCTTGATATTGCGATGTTGAGTGGTCATGCCACTATTTTGCAGGATGTCTGAAATCATTTTGAGCATTACAGTCGTTATGCTATCCGAGTCATCCCAGATTTCTAAATAGTCTGATGCATTTGCAAATCCCTTCTCTCTGTTTCTAATGTTCATCTGGGCCAGATTAATCACACAAATTAGTGTGTTGAGGTACTCCGCTGCCTCGGCATATATGTTGGAGCTATTATTATGACCCTAGGTGTCTAGAGTATCACCTAGTAATCTAGCAATGTTTTGTGTTCCCGGTGTGATGATTCTGGCCACCATTCTCGAAAGCATCCCGTGATGCCATTTAGTATTAGGTATTCTTCTACTGGGTTTTGAACCCGAGATTCACCCTACTTACCTAATGTTGATAGTGTTGCTAGTTCCTTTAGGATATTAGTAACCTTTGTGATAGTCCTCGAGGTCCGTGGTATATCCTTCTTCCAAATACCATGAACTACTTAAGGCAGAACTTATTTGAACCAAAAGATCACAACCAGAGTGCTCTTGATGAGTCCTCCATTCTATATTGTGATTCTGCCAGTTCTACCCTTTCCGCATGGGTTATCCGGAAGAAATGTTGAGCTTCGCTTGACATACTAATCTATGTATCCACAACTCAGAAAAGATATATGTTCCTTTGAGTTGTCCCTCTTTAGTTGTTTTCTGACCTCCATCTATCAATTGATAATCAAGAGTATGCGTGCATCCGTTCATCGATGCCTATTATTCTTGTGGTCCGTCAAGCCATTCTATTCTGGAATGACTAGGAGAAACAAACTCCAGCACCTCATCCATTTCTTGGAGTGGTCAAAGTAGTTGTATTCCGCAGATCAAAATGCCAATTCAGCTTTTGTTCTGTTCTACCCTAAAGTATTACCCACTTTATGTCAGGAATGTCATGAGAATTGCACCTTCTCTTATGAATTCTTGACACAGTAATACTTTTGGCCATCATTTTTTATTCCTCGGTTCCCGTGTTATTGTAACCGGAATGCCGACAAGTGTACTGTGATGTGCGAAATCAATACTCCGAGCAACTCGTTGCTTAGTAGTAAATGGAAAATATTCTCATTCTTAGCGTGTTGGTTATTAAATCATCATCCTAAGATTGATCGTGCTACCTAGTCCTTATTTCTGGTGCACTCTTTGATCAATGAGTTAGTATTGTGACAGTCCCTCACTCTTTTGATCATATCACCTTGCCCTGAAAAGCAAGGTTGTTTTCGAGCTTAGTAACATACCGGTGGTTCGTGATTTTCCGAATATCTTCTCGGAAGTATTACCAGGTTGTTCCCTGACTGTTATGTCGAGTTCGTGATCATGTTGGTTTTCCTCCAAACCACCCATTCTCCACAAATCTGTGTTGGATACCCCTGAGCTAGATGGTTAAGCTAAACAAACAACTTGGAGAGTTGGAAGATAAAAGCTTTGCTGAATTTAATTCACTTCCAAAGGGATATCTTTGTGTGTGTGTGTGTGTGTGTGTGTGTTGAAGAAAGATGATATCTCCATTGATTGGTCCTCGTGATCAGTTGTTGGATCTATTGCCTTGACAACACTTTGACTTGAGTATGGGCTATTGTGACACTTAAAAAATTTGTTGTTTGGCTTTTCAACGAAAACTTTGTTGGTTTTGTAGAAGGTCATTTAAACCCTTCCAAAAATCTCTCTCTCAAAATTTTCCCCTTTGGCAAAGGATTTTATTTTGGCATCTTTTTCAACTCTGGTGTTTGGTTATGAAAAACCTTTCTTCCGATTCTCCCCTTCTCAAATTTATTTTTTGGGATTTATTTTTTTAAAAAGAAAACCCTAGGAGTTTCGGGTCTTCTCTTATATTGAAACCACCCATGGTTTTACCATGCCTCTTGTGGTAAATCCTTTCTAAAAAACCTCCTTCCACTTTGGGGCAATCCAAATCTTCTGTCCCAACAAGTCCAACTCATTTTTGGAATTTATTTCATTTATTTCTTTCCCCGAAACATTTCTGTCCATTATTTTGAGCCTAGGTGATTTGCAAAGCAAGTACCTAATTGCCTTTGAACTTTGATCTCAAACCAACTCCTCTGGATAGTCCCTAGCACCCACAACCTAGAACCATCAAGATCCACTCTTATTCTTTTCAAAATTTTCAAGTTTCAGCTTCTGCAAGTTTGGACCAGATTTGTCAAATTTGGTGAAATTCATATCTCCTCTTCTCCAAAAATTCCACCCAAATTCAGGCAACCCCCAGTTGCAATGAGAGGCCACCCCACCAAAAATCAGCTCAAGGAAAAATCCCCACATACCAAAATCATTTCGTCGAACACTTGGCCTGCACTGTTACCTTGCACTTTCAGAGAAATTCAGAGATTCAGAAGGTTCAGTGTCGTTTCTTCGTTAGAGTTCAGTCACCTGTCAACAGTGCACCCTGGCGCGTTGCGCACGGCCCCTCCTCGCTGGCCAGAGCGCCGCACGCCCCCTTGGACGGATGCAGGCGTCGGTGGCGGCGAGCCTCGCCGGTGTTGGTAGTTTCTGCGGTGGCTGCGCCACCCGTGGCGGCCAGCGAGGGCCTGAGCCTGCTCGCCACACCACCCGCCGCCGCCCATCGCTCCCTGGCCCTCCGCGTGGCTCATGCATGCCAGCGCACTCCCGCTGCACCGTCGCCGTGGCCCGGCAAGCACAGGGCACGCCCTCTGCCGCCGACAGGCCCGCGCCGCCCCGTTCCATTGAACCACCCCAAAGCTTCTAATACAAGCTCGTTTAGTGCCTAAACGGAGCCAGTGGACCTCCACGATGACGCTCAACCACTAAACCACCCCGACCAAGCCCTGCGCCGCCGTAACCTTCGCCGGAGAACTCCGTTCACGGCCATCACTTCGGATCGCCTATAAAAAGGGGCCCCGAGCTCGCCCTCGAGCACGCACCACCTCTGCACCTCACCAACACTCCGCCAGGCCACTAGGAGGACCTCGAGGAGGTATCCTCCCCCAACTCCGGCCGCCCCGTTCCGACTCGGCCTCCACCTCGATTCACTCCGCACTCTCCGGCGAGACCCAACTCCACACGAACCGCCGTCCGCCGGAGCAAGTGCCGCCGTCGACGTAGTGCTGGCCTGCGACCACCACCACCACCCACCGACGCGGAAGGATGCACTGAGCACGGAGATACCGAAGGAGGTGACGGAACCGCAAAATTCACCGAGCTAGGCCCCGACTACTCCGAACCAAGCAAGCATGTTTGAACTTTCGATATGATTAGTGTTTTGGCATGTTTGCATCAAGTAGTTGCATGGTATGATCATGAGCACCTTGATGAATGTCATATTACATGCAAAGTGGAGACAAGTGAGTTCCGAAAATCCATAAGATATTGGATACGAGTTTGCATGGCCATGTGATGGCGTAAGAATGGGTAAGATGGCAGTGTTGTAGCATGCCAGTCTTATGCCTGACTGTTTGACCAGTGTCAACATGAATCGGTCCAGTTTCCAGCCGTTTCACTCCTGTACTACCACATGTTTTTTACGCAAGGAAATATGGCTTAGTAAGTTGCAAACCGTTTTCTGGTACACACCAAATCGAGAGGCCGGGATGAGGGTTCCATGGCCCTGGATTAAAGCCTATCATCTGGTCAGGGGGCATGGGTGTTTCCGGTTGGGACCGAGAGGGGCACCCTTAGAGCTGCCAGATATAAATTTGATCCCCTGCTATTCGATATTGTGATCTCCCCGTCTCAAAGTTTTTCTTGAACGCTGTCTAGGGTGATTCCTAGCATCGTGAGGTGGGATGGGTGTGTACTGGTTAGATGTGTTTCCTCCGAAATACCGTAAACGGAACTAGTCCCTCGTGACTACGAAAATACGTTGGCAGTGGATAATTTAGTACAAACTCTGCAGAGTCAATAATCCTTGAAATCATCTTATCCATGTCCAAGTACTGTTTTCATCTTATCTTGTCAAGTGTCAGACTCGGTGACAGAAACTCCGGAGGATCATATGAGTGTTAAGTCCGGTTAAATGTTTATTCCTATGGATGGACTAACCCGTTTATTATCATGTGTTGAATATTTTTCCTATGAGCACTATTTCTGGCAAGTTAACAGATATGAAAGGTGAATTTCAAGCCCTTTCTGAGATGTCGCTCAGACGTCCGACTGCGGCATTGTTATTTTTTACTCTTGATATAAGACCTTTCTGCGATGTCGCTCAGACGTCCGACTGCGGCATTGTTATTATTTAGTTTTGATATAGCCCTTTCTGCGATGTCGCTCAGACGTCCGACTACGGCATTGTTATTATTTACTCTTGATATAAGCCCTTTCTGCGATGTCGCTCAGACGTCCGACTGCGGCATTGTTATTATTTATTTTTGATATAAGCCCTTTCTACGATGTCGTTCGCTCAGACGTCTGACTGCGGCATTGTTGTCATTTACTTTCAATATAAGCCCTTTCTGTGATGTCGCCCCGACGTCCGACTGCGGCATTGTTGTCATTTACTTTCAATATAAGCCCTTTCTGTGATGTCGCCCCGACGTCCTACTGTGGCATGTATGTCTCTTATTTTCAATATAAGCCCTTTCTATGGTGTCGCTCAGACGCCCGACTGTGGCATGATTTATTTATTTGTTAACCCTTCGAGGCGTCGCTTCAGACACCCGATCGGTTTTCAGTTATTTTTACTACCGCCTAACTTCTTTATTGCTAAATAATGTCGTGCAAGTTCATCATTTGAATGTACATTACTTATTGCTCTTGATGCATTGATGCATGCATTCGGTATATCTTATGTCCGAACTGTCTTGCGAGTACTTTCAAAGTACTCACCTGGCTTGTTAATTTGGCCAGATGCTGACGAAGGCGATCTCATGGATGAAGAGTTCGATAGCAAGTCCGACGCCTAGAGGAATCCTAGTCAGTCTCGTGCGACCCTGGTTTTGGTCACTGTGTTATATCCGCTTCCGCTACCCAAATAAACTCATCGAGCCTCACCTCGACGCTCGATGAGCCGCCAGTGTAGGAGTCATATTATCCACTCCACTGTGTTATTCCATCACCACTTTTACCTCGAGTCAGTAGTATGCCACCCCACTCCATTGTGTCATATCCGCCATTATGTATAATTATTGGCATGCTTGTAATAAATGGTTGAGCACCCCAGCTCGACCTTGTAATATATTCTAATGCTACTGGCTTATTGTATCAAGATTTTGTCTACCAGTCAGGAGGATTTTTCCTCGTACTGGACTCAAAAGGTCGGTTTCTCAATAAGCATTTTATTGGAAAACCGGTCGTGACAAGCTTGGTACCAGAGCCAGGCTGACTGTAGGAAGCCACTAGGTGCAATCGCTAATCGGTTATTAGCATAATAGAGCTAATTCATATTTCTACAAATGTAGTCAATTTCTGACAGTCAGCATAAATTTATGATCTAACCACTCAGAATTTTTGCCTACATTTGTAGATGGCTGGCAACGACTTCGAGTCACAGATGTTCGCCAACATGCCTGATGGGTTCGTCAAGCTTCTCTCCTTCACCGTCCAAGTCGCGATGGGGCCATCTGTGCGCCCAGTCTTCACACTCTCTCAGCACAAGGTCAACGACAGTCTAACCATGCACCAGGCCACGGTGCAAATCAAGGGAGGGCGTGTTGAGTTACGCCGTTTCTGGTTCTTGGTGAGAGCCATGCCTACGGAGAAGCATGCGATGCAGATGGCAGCTCGTGAGGCGATAGCTCGTCTCAGGGATGTCCTTCCTTCGATGAAGACTCGTCGTTACCGCTACCTTCCATGTCACGTGCCATACACCTGTCACTACGCGTTCTCTTTCCCCAGAGGAGAACGAGACGAGGCTTTTGAGATGCTTATCGAGTATCTCCGGGCTCGAGGCAGCCTTCGACAACCTGGTGGGCGACCTTGTGGCTGCCGCATGGACTCGATCCATGGCTGTGCCGCCAACAGGAGGGAGCTCCTGCACACCGCACCGCCACCGACTTTCGCCTCGTCATCGGCATCTTTTGCACCTACTACACTCGCCACTACTCGTCGCCTGCCTACCACCGAGGAGTTCAATCAAGTCATTGCACCTACTCCAGTTAGCTCGCACCACCCCTTGCGCCCACTCTTGTTCGTGTTGTTCAAGATAGGCGCCAGCTCCACCAACTCAGCGCAGCACTTCACATCTGGAGCCTATTAGCGAGGAGGAGGTTGAGTCCCAGCCTCACTGCGCCTCACCTCGGCAGGCCAAGGGAAATCCTTACCATCTCCGATCGAGCACGCTTAGCTGCCATGCGATGTACCGACTTGTACGATATGTTTATATGTACATAGGCTGTGAGAAGTAGCTTGTTTGCGCATCATGTAGGAACGGGAGAAGTGCACTAGCCTAAATAACATGTCGTATATGTACGCATATCCTGAGTGATGTATTGTATAATTACTGCTTGCGTGTAAGATATGTAATGAGCAGTCCTTCTCCGTGCATAAGCGCTTATTCTCTTAAAAAATCTTGGAGCATTTAAGACTTTTCCGTCTTCATGAATTTATTGACTTTTGCGACTCAATTTCTTTTCTTATGAGTTTTACAAAATATATCCCCAGAGTGAACAATGTCTCGTCCCTGGGACGCTCCATGCCAACTCCGTCGAGAACAAAATTATGGCACACCACCAAGCAACAATTTCACACAGGGGCAGTCAAGTCAACAGGACAGTGAAACATCACTTTCCCAAATGTGCCGTCTTTATGAGCAAAGTCAGCAACAACATCAGGAAATGATGAACCAAGTAATCAATATGGGAAATCACCGTGGACAGTATCAGCGGCAATCAAAGTTATCTGAGCTACAGAAGACGCGTCCCCAAACATTTTCTCATACTAACAAACCACTTGAGGCCGAGGACTGGCTTCGAGACATGGAAAGAAAATTAATTATTGCCCAGTGTTCAGATCTTGAGGAAGTGCTATATGCACCGCACTATCTCACTGGAGCAGCTGCATCGTGGTGGGAAAATATCCTACACATACACCCCAACGAAAATAATATAACCTGGGAGGAGTTCAAAGAAGGCTTTCGTGGAGCACATATTCCTAAAAGTCTTATGAAGATCAAAAAGAGAGAATTTGACGACCTCAAGCAAAGGACCATGACGGTGCCAGAATACAACAGTCAGTTTACTCTATTGTCTCGCTACGCCAACGAGGAGCGTATGTCTGAAAGCAAGAAGATGGAAAAATTTCTAGACGGTCTGGCGCCCGCGCTTAAATGCCAGCTGGTTGTGCACACCTTCCTAGATTTTAAAACGCTGGTGGATAAGGCCATTACCTTGGAAAATGAGAGACGCAGCTTGGAAGATTTCCGCAAGCGAAAAAGGGACCAGACTAATCATGCTCGCAACCACCGCAGCAAGACAGATTTTTAGAAAGGTGGGACACCCAAACCCACAACAAACGTCCCACGCCCAATCAAGAATTCCATGCAAGGGACAAGGAGTTCACATACCGCCCAGGCGTTACTTGCTACGCTTGTGGAGAAGAAGGGCACTATGCCAAGCAGTGCCCCAAGCCAAGGAACTCGACCCCAAAGCCGAACAACGGAGGCAATAATTCGGCGCCAAAGCGCAACAATTTCAACCCAAATAACAACCACAGGAAGGGTCATCTGAACCACGTGACCAAAGAGGAAGCACAGAATGCCCCAGATATCGTACTCGGTACGTTTCCTGTCAACACAATACCTTCCATGGTTTTGTTTGATTCTGGAGCTTCTCACTCATTCATTTCAAAAAGTTTTGCCTTGCAAAATAATTTATCGATGCTTCCCTTGGAAAAATCTATGATCGTCAAGTCCCCTAGGATTAAGCAAGTTACCCAGAGTTATTGCCAAGGTATGATTATTGAGTTTGAAGGGTTGAAGTTTCACGCCAATCTTATTGTGTTGGAAAATAAAGGACTGGATGTCATCTTAGGGATGGATTGGTTAACCACCAACAAAGGTTTTATTGACTGCTTCAACCGGAGCGTAATTCTCACCCACCACCACGGGAGGACAATAAAAGTTTCAGCCAAAGAAAGAAAAATATCCCGGCAACCAAGATTGAACAAGGTGGATATTTCTGAATTAAGCAATGTTCGAAGAGTGTGTGAATTTCAGGCGTATTTCGAAGAACTACCGGGCATGCCACCGGACGAGAGATAGAATTCAGCATTGAGCTAGCACCGGAACTGCCCCATATACAAGAAACCATACAGAATGGCACCATCCGAATTGGTAGAACTGAAGAAGCAAATAAAAGAATTCTTGGACAAAGGATATATCTGAGCCAGCTCCTCACCTTGGGGTTCACCAATTTTATTTACCAAAAAGAAGATGGAACTCTGAGATTATGTATAGACTATCGAGCGCTTAACATGGTCACAATCAAGAACAAATACCCGATGCCACGGATAAATGATTTATTTGATCAGCTTGCTCAGGCCAAGGTATTCTCAAAAATTGACTTGAGGTCGGGATACCATCAATTAAAAGTACGGACAGAAGATATTCCCAAGACGGCATTCACCTCTAGATACGGATTCTGAGTTCACCGTAATGCCATTTGGACTAACGAACGCCCCCGCATATTTTGTTCACCTCATGAAAAAAGTATTTATGAAGTTTATGGACAAGTTTGTTGTGGTATTTATCGACGATATTCTGATATACTCCAAGACACCAGAAGAGCATGCTGAACATCTCCGAATTGTACTAGGGGAACTCGGGAAAGATCAAATGTACGCTAAATTCAGCAAGTGTGAGTTTTGGCTAAGGCAAGTAGGTTTTCTGGGCCACGTACTAACCCAAGAGGGTATTGCCGTAGACCCGGAAAAAGTCAAGGCCGTACTTGGCTGGAAACCACCAGCCAGCGTAACGGACGTACAAAGTTTCTTGGGAATGGCAGGATACTACCGAAGATTTATTGAAGGATTCTCCACCATAGCGAAGCTAATGACGCAGCTACTCAAGAAAGACAAGAAGTTTGAATGGACGGAAGCTTGCGAGAAAAGTTTCCAAGAATTAAAAAGGAAATTAACAACAGCACCAGTATTAATTGTACCAGACATACACAAAAATTTTGAGGTGTACAGACGCATCCGGAAAGGCCTCGGATGCGTGTTGATGCAAGAAGGCAAGGTAGTCGCATATGTCTCCAGACAACTTCGCAAGCATGAGGAAAATTATCCTACTCATGACCTGGAGTTAGCAGCAGTTATTCATGCACTCAAGGAATGGAGACACTTTTTACATGGAAATCGTTGTGAAATATACACGGACCATAAGAGCCTCAAGTATATTTTCACACAACCGGAACTGAATTTACGGCAACGACGCTGATTGGAATTAGTGAAGGATTATGACGTTGGAATCCACTACCATCCAGGAAAAGCAAATGTAGTGGCAGACGCTCTAAGTCGGAACCCTAGCCCAAACGACGACAACCTACCACACCTGAGACCTGAATTTCGGCAGGAGTTTGCTAAACTCAACTTGATGGTAGTTATCGAAGGCAGCATATCGAATTTAGAAATGCAACCTACCTAGATAGACAAGATTAAAGAGGCTCAGCATGGACACCCCAGCATTGAAGGCATCAAACGGAAAGTGAGTTTGGGCAAGGCCTCAGAATTCGTTATCGACGAACAGGGAATATTGTGGTACGGAAATAGACTTTGCGTACCAAATATCAAGGACCTTAAACAGCAGATCTTAGCTGAAGGCCACACCGCCCCGTATTCAATCCATCCTGGAGGGACAAAAATGTACAAGGATATTCAGGAAAAATTTTGGTGGCACGGTCTAAAAAGGGACATAGCCACGTTCATCGCATGTTGTGACTCTTGTCAACGCATCAAGGCCAAGCACCAGAAACCGGCCGGACTTTTGCAGCCAAATAAAATACCCGAGTGGAAATGGGATGAGATTGGAATGGATTTTATTGTTGGGCTACCTCGGTCACGGCACGGAAATGATGCCATATGGGTCATCACTGATAGACTAACTAAAGTAGCACACTTCATCTCCGTGAAGACAACCCACACCACTCAGAAGCTTGCCAGGCTTTATCTCTCCGCATAAATCGCTTACATGGAGTTCCAAAGACAATAATATCGAGATGAGGCACTCAATTTGTCTCCGATTTTGGGATCACTTACAACAAGCTCACGGGAACTCAAGCTGGCGCTCAGACCGCATACCACCCCTGCATCGATGGACAAACTGAACGCGTAAACCAAATTCTAGAAGACATGCTAAGAGCATGTGTCCTCACCTATGGGACCAGTTGGGAAGAAAGCTACCATACGCAGAGTTAGCATACAACAACAGTTACCAAGCCAGCTCAGAATGGCACCATTTGAGGCTCAGACGGGCGGAGATGTCGTACCCCGCTAAATTGGTCAGAAACCGGGGACAGCCATATCTTCGGCCCAGACATGCTCAAGGAGGCTGAAGATAAAGTTAAGGTGATTAGGGATCGACTCAAGACAGCCCAAAGTCGACAGAAGAGTTACTACGATCAAAAACATCGGGGAGTTAGTTTTGAACCCGGTGAGTTTGTGTACCTACGGGTATCTCCTATGAGGGGCCTGCAACGATTCAAGATTATGGGGAAGCTAGCAGCAAGATTCATCGGACCATTCTCCATAGTGGCACGGAGAGGCACGGTAGCCTACCAGCTAGACTTGCCCGAAGATTTATCCGACGTCCACGACGTGTTCCATGTCTCGCAGTTGAGGAAGTGCGTAAGCAACCCAGAGAAGCAGGTACCCCATGAAAACATTGACGTGCAGCCAGACCTCACATATCGGGAGCATCCAATAAAAATCTTGGAGGAGTCTGAAAGGAGGACCCGACAGAAAACCTCAAGTTTTTCAGAGTTCAGTGGAGCAATCACACCGAGAGTGAAGCCACTTGGGAAAGGGAGGATTTTCTTCGGACAGAGCACCCACATTTATTTGAGGATCAGCTGAAATCTCGGGGACGAGATTTTTCCTAAGGGGGTAGGTGTTGTGACACTCAAAAAATTTGTAGTTTGGTTTTTCAACAAAAACTTTGTTGGTTTTGTAGAACGTCATTTAAACCCTTCCAAAAATCTCTCTCTCAAAATTTTCCCCTTTGGCAAATGATTTTATTTTGGCATCTTTTTCAACTCTGGTGTTTGGTTATTAAAAACCTTTCCTCTGATTCTCCCCTTCTCAAATTTATTTTTTGGGATTTTTTTAAAAAGAAAACCCTAGGAGTTTTGGGTCTTCTCTTATATTGAAACCACCCATGGTTTTACCATGCCTCTTGTGGTAAATCCTTTCCAAAACCCCTCCTTCCACTTTGGGGCAATCCAAATATTCTGTCCCAACAAGTCCAACTCATTTTTGGATTTTATTTCATTTATTTCTTTCCCCAAAACATTTGTGTCCATTATTTTGAGCCTAGGTGATTTGCAAAGCAAGTACCTAATTGCCTTTGAACTTTGATCTCAAACCAACTCCTCTGGATAGTCCCTAGCACCCACAACATAGAACCATCAAGATCCACTCTTCTTGTTTTCAAAATTTTCAAGTTTCAGCTTCTGCAAGTTTGGACCAGATTTGTCAAATTTGGTGAAATTCATATCTCCTCTTCTCCAAAAATTCCATCAAAATTCAGGCAACCCCCAGTTGCAATGAGAGGCCACCCCACCAAAAATCAGCTCAAGGAAAAATCCCCACATACCAAAATCATTTCGTCGAACACTTGGCCTGCACTGTTACCTTGCACTTTCAGAGAAATTCAGAGATTCAGAAGGTTCAGTGTCGTTTCTTCGTCAGAGTTCAGTCACCTGTCAACAGTGCGCCCTGGCGCGTTGCGCACGGCCCCTCCTCCCTGGCCAGAGCGCCGCACGCCCCCTTGGACCGATGCAGGCGTCGGTGGTGGCGAGCCTAGCCGGCGTTGGCAGTTTCTGCGGTGGCTGCGCCAACCGTGGCGTCCAGCGAGGGCCTGAGCCTGCTCGCCACGCCACCCGCCGCCGCCCATCGCTCCCTGGCCCTCCGCGTGGCTCATGCATGCCAGCGCACTCCCGCTGCACCGTCGCCGTGGTTCGGCAAGCATGTGGCACGCCCTCGCCGCCGACGGGCCCGCGCCGCCCGTTCCGCCGAACCACCCCAAAGCTTTAATCCAAGCTCGTTTAGTGCCTAAACGGAGCAGTGGACCTCCACGATGACGCCAACCACTAAACCACCCCGACCAAGCCTGCGCCGCCAGAATCCTTCGCCGGAGAACTCCATTCACGGCCATCACCTCGGATCGCCTATAAAAAGGGGCCCCGAGCTCGCCCTCGAGCACGCACCACCTCTGCACCTCACCAACATTCTGCCAGGCCACTAGGAGGACCTCGAGGAGGTCTCCTCCCCCGACTCCGGCCGTCCCGTTCCGCCTCGGCCTCCACCTCGATTCACTCTGCACTCTCCGGCGAGACCCAACTCCACCCGAACCGCCGTCCGCCGGAGCAAGGGCCGCCGTCGACGTAGTGCTTGCCGGCGACCACCACCACCACCCACCGACATGGAAGGATGCACTGAGCACGGAGATACCGAAGGAGGTGACGCAACCGCAAACTTCACCGAGCTAGGCCCCGACTACTCCGAACCAGGCAAGCTTGTTTGAACTTTTGATATGATGAGTGTTTTGGCATGTTTGCATCAAGTAGTTGCATGGTATGATCATGAGCACCTCGATGAATGTCATATTACATGCAAAGTGGAGACAAGTCAGTTCTGAAAATCCATAAGATATTGGATACGAGTTTGCATGGCCATGTGATGGCGTAAGAATGGGTAAGATGGCAGTGTTGTAGCATGCCAGTCTTATGCCTGACTGTTTGACCAGTGTCAACATGAATCGGTCCAGTTTCCATCCGTTTCACTCCTATACTACCACATGTTTTTTCCGCAAGGAAATATGGCTTAGTAAGTTGCAAACCGCTTTTTGGTAGACACCAAATCGAGAGGCCGAGATGAGGGTTCCATGGCCCTGGATTAAAGCCTATCATCTGGTCAAGGGGCATGGGTGTTTCCGGTTGGGACCGAGAGGGGGGCACCCCTTAGAGCGCGCGTATATAAATTTGATCCCATGCTATTCAAGATTGTGATCTCCCCGTCTCAAAGTTTTTCTTGAACGCTATCTAGGGTGATTCCTAGCATCGTGAGGTGGGATGGGTGTGTACTGGTTAGATCTGTTTCCTCCAAAATACCGTAAACGGAACTAGTCCCTCGTGACTACGGAAATCTGTTGGCTGCGGATAATTTGGTACAAACTCTGAAGAGTCAATAATCCTTGAAATCATCTTATCCATGTCCAAGTACTGTTTTCATCTTATCTTGTCAAGTGTCAGACTCGGTGACAGAAACTCCGGAGGATCATATGAGTGTTAAGTCCGGTTAAATGTTTATTCCTATGGATGGACTAACCCGTTTATTATCATGTGTTGAATATTTTTCCTATGAGCACTATTTCTGGCAAGTTAAAAGATATGAAAAGTGAATTTCAAGCCCTTTCTGAGATGTCGCTCAGACGTCCGACTGCGGCATTGTTATTATTTACTCTTGATATCAGCCCTTTCTGCGATTTCGCTCAGACGTCCGACTGCGGCATTGTTATTATTTATTTTCGATATAAGCCCTTTCTGCGATGTCGCTCAGACGTCCGACTGCGGCATTGTTATTATTTACTCTTGATATAAGCCCTTTCTGCGATGTCGCTCAGACGTCCGACTGCGGCATTGTTATTATTTACTCTTGATATAAGCCCTTTCTGCGATGTCGCTCAGACGTCCGACTGCGGCATTGTTATTATTTATTTTTGATATAAGCCCTTTCTGCGATGTAGCTCAGACGTTCGACTGCGGCATTGTTTGTTGGAAATATTCCCTAGAGGCAATAATAAAAGGATTATTGTATTTCCTTGTTCATGATAATTGTCTTTTATTCATGCTATAATTGTATTATCCGGAAATCGTAATACACGTGTGAATACATAGACCACAATATGTCATTAGTGAGCCTCTAGTTGACTAGCTCGTTGATCAATAGATAGTCATGGTTTCCTGACTATGGACATTGGATGTCGTTGATAACGGGATCACATCATTAGGAGAATGATGTGATGGACAAGACCCAATCCTAAGCATAGCACAAGATCGTGTAGTTCGTTTTGCTAGAGCTTTTCCAATGTCAAGTATCTCTTCCTTAGACCATGAGATCGTGTAACTCCGGATACCGTAGGAGTGCTTTGGGTGTACCAAATGTCACAACGTAATCGGGTGACTATAAAGGTACACTACGGTATCTCGAAAGTGTCATTGGGTTGACACGGATCGAGGCTGGATTTGTCACCCATGTAACGGAGAGGTATCCTTGGGCCCACTCGGTAGTGCATCATCATAATGAGCTCAAAGTGACCAAGTGTCCGTCACGGATCATGCATTACGGTCTGAGTAAAGTGACTTGCCGGTAACGAGACTGAACGAGGTATTGGGATACCGACGATCGAGTCTCGGGCAAGTAACATACCGTCTGACAAAGGGAATAGTGTATGGGGTTGCTTGAATCCTCGACATCGTGGTTCATCCCATGAGATCATCGAGGAGTATGTGGGAGCCAACATGGGTATCCAGATCCCGCTGTTGGTTATTGACCGGAGAGCCGTCTCGGTCATGTCTACATGTCTCCCGAACCCGTAGGGTCTACACATAAGGTTCGGTGACGCTTAGGGTTATTAGGAAAACTTGTATGTGATTACCGAATGTTGTTGAGTCCCGGATGAGATCCCGGACGTCACGAGGAGTTCGGAGTAGTCCGGAGGTAAAGATTTATATATGGGAAGTCATCATACGGTCACCGGAAAGGTTCGGGGCATATCGGTATTGTACCGGGCCACCGGAGGGTTCGGGGTCCACCGAGGGGCCACCTCTCCGGAGGGCCTTATGGGCTGTATGAGGAAGGGATCCAGCCCAAAGTGGGCTGGGCGCCACTCCCCTAGGGCCCATGCGCCTAGGGTTGGGGAAACCCCGAGGGGCG
The DNA here is from genome assembly GCA_021605205.1 of Aegilops longissima. NCBI lineage: Eukaryota > Viridiplantae > Streptophyta > Magnoliopsida > Poales > Poaceae > Aegilops > Aegilops longissima. The sequence goes on along the minus strand of CM038682.1, from coordinate 656,291,552 downwards.
CCCCTGCTTGGGGGCAAGCCCTCCTTGGCCGCCCCCTCGAGATCCCATCTAGAGGGGCCGGCCCCCCTTCTCCCTTCCCCTATAAATAGAGGGGCGAGGGGAGAGCTGCAACACACTTCAAGGTGCAGGCCCTCCCCTCCCCAACACCTCTCCTCCTCCGCGTGTGCTTGGCGAAGCCCTGCCGGAGAACTGTCACTCCATCACCACCACGTCGTCGTGCTGCTGTTGGAGCCTTCTTCCTCAACCTCTCCTTCCCCCTTGCTGGATCAAGAAGGAGGATACGTCGTCCGTTCCGTACGTGTGTTTAACGCGGAGGTGCTGTCCGTTCGGCACTTGGTCATCGGTGATCTGAATCACGGCGTGTACGACTCCATCATCACCGTTCCCTTGAACGCTTCCGCACGCGATCTACAAGTGGTATGTAGATGCAATATCTCTCCCATGACTCGTTGCTTAGATGAACTCATAGATGGATCTTGGTGAAACCGTAGGAAAAATTTTAATTTTCTGCAACGTTCCCCAACAGTGGCATCATGAGCTAGGTCTATGCGTAGTTCTCTTTTGCACGAGTAGAACACAATTTTGTTGTGGGCGTAGATCTTGTCCACTTTCTTGCCGCTACTAGTATTATCTTGCTTCAGCGGTATTGTGGGATGAAGCGGCCCGGACCAACCTTACACGTACGCTTACGTGAGACCGGTTCCACCGACTGACATGCACTAGTTGCATAAGGTGGCTGGCGGGTGTCTGTCTCTCCCACTTTAGTTGGAGCGGATTCGATGAAAAGGGTCCTTATGAAGGGTAAATAGAAGTTGACAAAATCACGTTGTGGTTATTCGTAGGTAAGTGCAGCCATGTAAAAGATGCAACAACAACTAGAGGACGTCTAACTTGTTTTTGCAGCAATTGTCATGTGATGTGATATGGCCAGAAGTTGTGATGAATGATGAATGACATATTTTGATGTATGAGATCATGTTCTTGTAATAGGAATCACGACTTGCATGTCGATGAGTATGACAACCGGCAGGAGCCATAGGAGTTGTCTTTATTTTTTGTATGACCTGCGTGTCATTGAAGAACGCCATGTAAATTACTTTAATTTATTGCTAAACGCGTTAGCCATAGAAGTAGAAGTAGTCGTTGGCGTGACAACTTCATGAAGACACGATGATGGAGATCGTGATGATGGAGATCATGGTTTCATGCCGGTGACAAGATGATCATGGAGCCCCGAAGATGGAGATTTATGGAGCTATATGATATTGGCCATATCATGTCACTACTATATAATTGCATGTGATGTTTATTATGTTTATGCATCTTGTTTACTTAGTACGACGGTAGTAAATAAGATGATCCCTTACAACAATACCAAGAAGTGTTCTCCCCTAACTGTGCACCGTTGCTAAAGTTCGTCGTTTCGAAGCACCACGTGATGATCGGGCGTGATAGATCCTTACGTTCACATACAACGGGTGTAAGACAGTTTTACACATGCAAAACACTTAGGGTTAACTTGACGAGCCTAGCATGTACAGACATGGCCTCGGAACACGAAGACCGAAAGGTCGAACACGAGTCGTATGGAAGATACGATCAACATGAAGATGTTCACCGGCGATGACTAGTCCGTCTCACGTGATGATCGGACACGGCCTAGTCGACTCGGATCGTGTAACACTTAGATGACTAGAGGGATGTCTAATCTGAGTGGGAATTCATTAAAATAATTGGATTCGATGAACTTAATTATCATGAACTTAGTCTAAAACCTTTGCAAATATATCTTGTAGATCAAATGGCCAACGCTCATGTCAACATGAACTTCAACGCGTTCCTAGAGAAAACCAAGCTGAAAGATGATGGCAGCAACTATACGGACTGGGTCCGGAACCTGAGGATCATCCTCATAGCTGCCAGAAACAATATGTCCTAGAAGGACCGCTAGGTGATGCACCGTCCTGAGAACCAAGACATTATGAATGCTTGGCAGTCTCGTCTTGATGATTACTCCCTCGTTCGGTGCGGCGTGCTTTACAGCTTAGAACCGGGCTCCAAAAGCGTTTTGAGCAACACGGCGCATATGAGATGTTCGAGGAGCTGAAACTAGTTTTCCAAGCTCATGCCCGGTCGAGATATGAAGTCTCCGACAAGTTCTATAGTTGTAAGATGGAGGAAAACAGTTACGTCGGTGAGCACATACTCAAAATGTCAGGTTGCACAACCGCTTTGTCACTGGACATAAACCTCCGGACGAGGCGGTCATTGACAGAATCCTTGATCACTCCCACCAAGCTACAAGAGCTTTGTGATGAACTACAATATGCAGGGAATGGTAAAGACCATTCCCGAAGTATTCTCAATGCTGAAGTCAGCAGAGGTTGAAATCAAGAAAGAACATCAAGTGTTGATGGTCAATAAAACCACTAAGTTCAAAAAGGCCAAGGGTAAGAAGAACTTCAAGAAGGACGGCAAGGATGTTGCCGCGCCCGGTAAGCAAGTTGCCGGGAAGAAGTCAAAGAATGGACCCAAGCCTGAGACAGAGTGCTTTTATTGCAAAGGGAAGGGCCACTAGAAGCGGAACTGCCCCAAATACTTAGCGGACAAGAAGGCCGGCAACACTAAAGGTATATTTGATATACATGTAATTGATGTGTACCTTACCAGTACTCGTAGTAACTCCTGGGTATTTGATACTAGTGCCGTTGCTCATATTTGTAACTCACACCAGGAGCTGCGGAATAAACGGAGACTGGCAAAGGACGAGGTGACGATGCGCGTCGGGAATGGTTCCAAGGTCGATGTGATCGCCGTCGGCACGCTACCTCTACATTTACCTACGGGATTAGTTTTAAACCTCAATAATTTTTATTTAGTGCCAAGTTTGAGCATGAACATTGTATCAGGATCTCGTTTAATGCGAGATGGCTACTCATTTAAATCCGAGAATAATGGTTGTTCTATTTCTATGAGAGATATGTTTTATGGTCATGCTCCGATGGTCAATGGTTTATTCTTAATGAATCTCGAACGCGATATTACACATATTCATAGTGTGAATACCAAAAGATGTAAAGTTGATAACGATAGTCCCACATACTTGTGGCACTGCCGCCTTGGTCACATTGGTGTCAAGCGCATGAAGAAGCTCCATTCTGATGGACTTTTAGAGTCTCTCAATTATGAATCATTTGACACATGCGAACCATGCCTCATGGGCAAAATGACCAAGACTCCATTCTCCGGGACAATGGAGCGAGCAACCAACTTATTGGAAATCATACATACCGATGTGTGCGGTCCAATGAGCGTTGAGGCTCGCGGAGGATATCGTTATGTTCTCACTCTCACAGGCGACTTAAGTAGATAAGGGTATGTCTACTTGATGAAACACAAGTCTGAGACCTTTGAAAAGTTCAAGGAATTTCAGAATGAGGTAGAGAATCAACGTGACCGAAAAATAAAGTTCTTACGATCAGATCGTGGAGGAGAATATTTGAGTCACGAATTTGGTACACACTTAAGGAAATGTGGAATCATTTCACAACTCACGCCGCCTGGAACACCTCAGCGTAACGGTGTGTCCGAACGTCGTAATCGCACTCTATTGGATATGGTGCGATCTATGATGTCTCTTACAGATTTACCGCTATCATTTTGGGGATACGCTCTAGAGACAGCTACATTCACTTTAAATAGGGCACCGTCTAAATCCGTTGAGACGACACCGTATGAATTATGGTTTGGGAAGAAACCTAAGCTGTCGTTTCTAAAAGTTTGGGGATGCGATGGTTATGTCAAGAAAATTCAACCTGAAAAGCTCGAACCCAAATCGGAAAAATGCGTCTTCATAGGATACCCTAAGGAAACCATTGGGTATACCTTCTACCTTAGATCTGAAGGACAGATCTTTGTTGCCAAGAACGGATCCTTTCTAGAAAAAGAGTTTCTCTCGAAGGAGTAAGTGGGAGGAAAGTAGAACTCGATGAAGTACTACCTCTTGAACCGGAAAGTAGTGCAGCTCAGAAAATGTTCTGTGGTGCCTACACCAACCGGAGAGGAAATTAATGATGATGATCAAGGTACTTCGGATCAAGTTGCTACTGAACTTCAGAGGTCCACTAGGACACGTTCCGCACTGCAGTGGTACGGCAACCCTGTCACGGAAATCATGTTGTTAGACAACGGTGAACCTTCGAACTATGAAGAAGCGATGGTGGGCCCAGATTCCAACAACTGGCTTGAAGCCATGCAATCCGAGATAGGATCCATGTATGAAAACAAAGTATGGACTTTGACAGACTTGCCCGATGATCGGCGAGCGATAGAAAACAAATGGATCTTTATTGCTCAATAATGTCGTGCAAGTTCATCATTTGAATGTACATTACTTATTTCTCTTGACGCATTGATGCATGCATTCATTATATCTTATGTCCGAACTGTCTTGCGAGTACTTTCAAAGTACTCACCTGGCTTGTTAATTTGGCCAGATGCTGACGAAGGCGGTCTCATGGATGAAGAGTTCGATAGCGAGTCCGACGCCTAGAGGAATCCCAGTCAGTCTCGTGCGACCCTGGTTTTGGTCACTGTGTTATATCGGCTTCCGCTACCCAAATAAATACATCGAGCCTCACCTCGACGCTCGATGAGTCGCCAGTGTAGGAGTCATATTATCCACTCCACTGTGTTATTCCATCACCACTTTTACCTCGAGTAAGTAGTATGCCACCCCACTCCATTGTGTCATATCCGCCATTATTTATAATTATTGGCGTGCTTGTAATAAATGGTTGAGCACCCCAGCTCGACCCTGTAATATATTCTAATGCTACTGGCTTATTGTATCAAGATTTTGTCTACCAGTCAGGAGGATTTTTCCTCGTACTGGACTCAAAAGGTTGGTTTCTCAATAAGCATTTTATTGGAAAACCGGCCATGACAGCTATCGTTGAGTAAAATCAGAACCAACGATGTTCGTAATGTTGTCTTACTCGTGGTTGATCCCTCGAGCATACACCATTACATCTTTTGGTCTGCCCAATGCTATCACTGTGTTCACATGATGGTGGAAGTCCAGTGATATGGAGATTCCGATGAGTTGCTGTTGAGCCCATCAGCAGCATCTTGTCTCCTCCATGATTCATGTAGAACATCAACCTAGTGTTAGAAACTTTGTAAGCAATGCCTTCGTGTTCCGTTCATGAAGCCTATGCTTGGATGGAAGAAGTGACTTCCTCAAATTCATGTGATTTAGGTGTAATTTGCCGCCATGAATTTGAGAAAGGTTTGTTTTGCTTCCTTCGGAATCATCCCAAGTCAGTCATGCATTCGTGCGAGGTATTCTATGGTTTGGTAGATTAATTACCTCCACTCCATATGTATTCCCTAGCACACCAAGCCACTGATTAATTTGTTCAAGGAAAAGAAGTTCTTGAGTGCTGACCCTTAAAGACCCAAAGGTACATGCGTAGGACTTCACTCTCCGCAATGATAGTTCCCAATCAGAACTCGGTAGTGTTTCATTATGAGACTACTATGTGTTCATGCTTGTCTTGGAAAACATGTTCACATGTATGTAGCAGAACCAGCTCATGTTTTGGAGCTTGCTATCGTAGTTCACTCCCCGAGAATCTCGCAACGTCATCTCGTCGATTTGTGTTGCAAACCTTCATTTTTCTTTCTAGACTTGATGAGTCTGGAATATCCTGACACCAACCAGATCTGAATCTCAGGCAGATATGATGGTTGGAACATTCCCAGCATTAGCACTTTGTCCCTAGCTTGCACCGCCATTGTGCCAATTCCCATGGGCTACCCTCTCAGTAATTGTTGTTTAGGATCATCTTCAAAAGTGGTCCTACCATGGGTCCCATCCATTTCCGATGATAAGAAAAATCATCCATTGCGTTGTCTTCAATAAGGTAGTCCACATCATCCATACTAGTCCGGGTATGTCATTCATCCGGACTCCTTCAAAGAGCTTCAATGATCTTTGAATCAAAGGTAATCCTTTTTGCCACTTGAGGGAATAATTCTACGAGTCACCTTCCCAAAGGTGCCCCGTTATGGGATCATGGCAACTATTTCCTCGCCACCTTGACACTATCCACCATCTCTCTAAGCGTGGAATTGTTGCCCACCAAATCAAACCTAGTTGTTTGTTCTTCCAACCCTCTCGGTCTGTTTTGTGCCTCAACTCGAGTCGTTTCAACATCTCATTCCACGAGTTGATCTTGAGTGCTCGATCTTCGAGGAGATCGTTTCCTATAGAGTTTCTTTCTGTCGCCATCGTGTTGGATGAAGATCTTGAAAGCAAGGACGTCAAGATCAATTGGAGCAATGAACCAACATCTTCGGGAAGGGAAATTGGATCGACAAGATCGTGTTAGCTTGTGCCCCCTCTTCCTTCTTACCTCACGTCTTGAATCTCGGGACGAGATTCTTGTTTAGTGGGGGTGAGTTGTCACATCCCTAATCCTGGTTTGACCTATGCCAGCTTCCATGTGTGCATCATGTTTAAATTCAAATGAAATTTGAGTTGAGGAATTTTCAAAGCATCAGAAAACCCCTAAAAATAACCAACATTTAAACCTCATCAAATGAGTCCAAGAAAATGTTCCTGTTATTCTGTGAAAATATTAGCATGAGGTAAAATGCAAACCAATATTTTTGGAGTGACTGAAACATTATTTTGGGCCTTTGAATTAAATCAATTACTATTTGCATTGGATATATATTTTATATATAATTAATATATGTCCAATAATTCTGGAACATTTTATGTGGTTTGGTATATTTTAGTTCTAGCCACATAACTATTTTCAGGATTTTATAAAATGGTTTAGTATTTTTACTAAACCAAAACAAAACAGAACAAAATAGAAAACTGAAACAGAAAAACAGGAAAGAGAGAGAGAGAGAGAGTTAGTACTTGGCCGCAGCCCACCTGGCCGGCCCAGCACTGTGCTGGCCCATGCCAGCCAGCGGCTTCGTCCTCGCCAGGCAGGCACAGAGGTGACGCCGGCGAGCCCGAGCTTGCCACGGCGCCACCTGCTTGCCGCCAGCGCCCCTGGACACCTAGGCAGGCTCCACGTTGCGCCCCCGACCCCCTGGACACGTCCACTCTCCCTGCCTCTCTCCCTCATTCCCCTCTGCCATGGCCGAAGCAGCCGTCGCCGTCCCGCCGCCGTAGCCGTAGCCACCGCCGACTCTGCGTCGCCCGACCGTGTCCACGAGCTCCGCCATCCTCCCATCCGTCGAGAAGCCCGAGCCCCGAGTGCTCGCGAGCCCTGCTTCGTCTTCTTTGAGATCATCTTCGCCGAGCACCGCCGTAGATCCGCTTCGCCGTCGTCGCCGCATCAGCTCGTCCCCGACCTCGCCGTCAGCTCCGTTGCAACCTCCGTGAGCCTAGCTACCTCCCCATCCTCCTCGTTCCCTCTCTCGAGCCTTGTAGCGACTGCACGTAGCTCACCTGCACGCGCCGCCACGGAGCTCGTCGCCGACGAGGCTCCGGCCACCCAACGGTCGCGCCACCTTGTCCACTAGCCCTAACGCACCCCCAGGAGCTCAACGCACTAACCACGCACCTCGCCATGCCCCCTAGCGACGAGTCCGAGCTCACCCGACTCCGGCGACCGCCAAGCTCATCGCCGGCGACGTTCCCGGCCACCCCGAGCCCAACCACTGCCACCAAACGCCGCGGCTTGCTCCCAGCTACGCGTAGATGCCTTCCGCCGCTCTTTTGGTCGCCAGAACGCGTTAATGCACTTCCTCCGCCGCGTCTGGCCTCGCCGGCAGCTAAACGCCGGCGAGTTTGACCCGTTGACCTTGACTGGGTGGGCCCAGGTTGACTCCCCTGAGTCGATGACAAGTGGGGCCCCCCTCTGCTAATTAACTCAGATTAGAACTAACTAAATTTAGTTAGTTTAATTAATCACGACACACGGGACCCATCGTCAGGTTAACTGGACGCCCCTTGAACATTGACGTCACTGACGACGATCCGACGCATAATAACTAATTTCTGGATTTATTTTTATATAGAAAATTCCAGAAATTGTTGCAAACTTCAAAAATTCATAGAAATTAATCTGTTACTCCAAATGAAATAAGTTATATATGAAAAATGATCAGAAAAATCTAATCTATCCATCTGTACCATTTTCATGCATGTTTGAACAACTTAAAGTTGCTGTATAAGACAATTTGTTTAAATAGCATTTTAATATCCACCTATGGAGTTTAAATTTTAGTCTTGGATTCAAACCAACTTCATTTAATCTGGTTGCTAGTTGCATTAGCTCAAACCACAGCATATTGCCATGTCATGATCATGCATCATATTGTGCATTGCATTGATTGTGTTTATTTCTCTGTTGCCGGTATTTGTCCCCTCTCGATACACGTGCTTCCGATGATGAGTTTGATGACACCGATGAAGAGCTATATTAGCTTCAGAAGTGCCAGGCAAGCAAAACCCCCTTGTTCATTCTGATACAATCCCACTCTCCCGCTCTTGCTCTCTTTTAGTGCATTAGGACAACAACGAATCATCTGTTACTTGTTGCGGTAGCTGAACCCCTTTATCCTCTGCATGACCTGTCATTGCCTTAGTAAATAGATGAAACCCACTAGCATGAGTAGGAGTTGTTTGAGCCCTGTTGTGCCTACTCATTCATGCTTGTTTGTCATGCCTGCTATTGCTTAGAGTTGTGTCAGGTCTGATTCATCCGGGATGAATCGGAGGTGTGTGAACATGTCCTACTGTTGAGAGCTAAGTGTGTGAACACGATTTGGTAAAGGTAGCGGTGAGAGGACATGTAGGAGTACATGGTGGGTTGTCTCATTGCAGCCGTCCTCAGGAACTGAGTTCAGTGTTTGTGATCCATGAAACAGTTACTACCATGCATTGGGCCCGAAACCAATGGACCCTCTCGACTTATTAACTGCCATTGCCTCTGTCTAGGAGTTGCAACTAGTTTCTGGTGTTTGTAGGATATGTGTTGGAGGCCGTGCGTAGCGCTGACCCTAGGGGTGGGCTATGATGCGGTAGATACACCGTGGCCCAAAGGTACCGAGCCACTGCTTGGTGTCTCGGGAACCCTGCACACATCGTTTGGGGCTGTGAGCGAAACTCGGCCGGATCTCCTCATGGATGGAACCCGAATAGGCGATAAACCCGGACTAGAGACTTGTGTGGTTAGTCGGTCGTGGCCGACTCCTCGCCAAAGCTTCCGCTTGAAGGTTGCCGAGATACATGACGTGTACATGGTGGTAAGTGGCGAGAGTGTGTGTGAAGAAGTACACCCCTGTAGGGTTATAAATGATCTATTCGAATAGCCGTGTCCGCGGTAAAGGACTTATGGGTTGCCTATAACAGTTCATAGACAAGTGAAAGTGGATACTCTAAAATACGCAAGATAAGTGTCAGTGCTATGGATGGCGTTCTCGTAGGGAGACGGGAGCGGATCCATAGTGGTGTATTGAAATGGTGAATATGTGGACTCGTGTGCGCCACCTCAAAAGAGTTACTTGCAGTCATAGTTTAGGATAGCCACCGAGTCAAAGCTGGCTTGCTGCAGTTAAACCCCACCAACCCTTTATTAATACTGATGCATATGTAGTTGGTTCTGATGTAAGTCTTGCTGGGTACATTTGTACTCACGTTTTCCTATTTTACGTTTTTGCAGAGAGATGTTAGTCTCGCTAGTAGTTCCGTGTGGACTTCGACGTTTAGCTTGTCACCTCAGCTACGATCTTGTGCCCTCGGCAGGATCTGGTAGATAGTCAGGCTTCTCAGCCTTTTTCATTTATAGTTGTCTGTACTCAGACATGTTAAGCTTCCGCATGTGTTTGACTTGTATGCTCTGAATGCTGGGTCGAGAGACCCATGTTTGTAATATCTCGCTCCTCGGAGCCTAATGAATAAATACTTTGAGTCGTAGAGTTATGTTGTGATGCCATGTTGTATCTACACATATCAAGAATATTGTGTGTATGTTTGAAATGCTTGGTATGTGTGGGATCCGACAATCTAGTTGTTTATCCTTGGCAGCCTCTCTTATGGGGAAATGTAGTCTAGTGCTTCCTTGAGCCATAGTAGTCCGCTACAGCCCGGTTCACCGGAGTCCTGCTAGCCCAAAGACTACTGCCGGGACACTTGACTGGCGGCATGTGTTTCACTGCTCGTTGGTTACATCTTCGGGAAATGTCACACGGTGACATCCGAGTCCTGCCTGCCTGCTATAGCCGGGTTCCCGGAGTCCTGTTAGCCCAGTGCTACAGCCCGGATTCACACGCTGCTGACCGACATGCTCGATGTGATTCATGTATGCCTGTCCCCATGGGTTAGTGCCGCTTTGGGTTCACGACTAGCCATGTCGGCCCGGGTTCTCTGTCATATGGATGCTAGTGACACTATCATATACGTGAGCCAAAAGGCGCAAACGGTCCCGGGCCATGATAAGGCGACACCCGTGGGAATACCGTGCGTGAGGCCGCAAAGTGATATGAGGTGTTACCGGCTAGATCGATGTGACTTGCAATCGGGGTCCTGACATTAAGGAAGACCCAGCCGCAACAGGGAGGGGGTCGATGGATAAGTAGCCCACTATATATCTTAGGGTTCAGGGTGGGGGCGGTGGTCGCCGGTGGTGGGGGGCCTGGTGGTGGAGCGGTGGCGTGGTGATTGCAGAGAAAAAGCTCGACGCGGGGGGGTTGAGGGATGGTCGGGCGGCGGACCGGCGGTGGGGAGTGGTTTAGAGGCGGGCATGGTGGCGAGGCAGCACGGGAGGCAAGCCGGCCACGGGCTGCGGGGCCGGTGGTTCGGCCGGTGGTAGCTGGCGGCTCAGGCGGGTGGAGGTTGAAGATGAACTGCAGGCCCTTGATTTCGTATCCAACGGCTGGAAAATTGACTGACTAGAGATAAAAAAGCCAGTCCACTAACGTATAGCCTCACCCCGCACATACACATGCATGCACGCAACACTTGCACGAACACACGCACGCATGCAGGCATGCAACACTGACACGTACACATGCACTCACGAACACATGCACACATGCATGCAACACTGAAACGTACACATGCACGCACGCAACACTCGCACGCCTGCATGCACACAGCACATGACGCAAGACACACGCTCAACCGATACGTGCATGCACCCTTTGTTAAGGACATGGAACACTACGGGTATTAATCAATCTTAATTGTGATAAGCAGAACATTGATGTTTGCAGCGGTCTTTATGAATCACAGCGTATCGAACGGGCTATCAATGTATATATGAAAATTTTAAAATTCTCTTAGATTATACAGTAGGCTTATCTACATGAAATAGATGACGTCACACTCAATGAACAATCATCGGTTTATGAAATGCCCACTTCTGACCACCCTGGCCCTCCAAAAGCTCCTCTGCCGTGCGCTGCCTGCGTTGGGTCACTGACATGCAGGCCAGGTACCCAACGAGCCCACACGTCAGTGGAAGAACGGCGTGGTGTCGTACGTCAGAGTCGAGGACGCCGCTCGCTGCATGCCTGGCTGAACACGCCTCCTTGCCGCATTCAAACGCCTCCATGAAACCCGTTTGGAAGCCGAGAAACCCACTCTGGACACACGTCCGTTCATGACCGGGCCGACATTAGTCGCAACACTGGATGAGGTCCTCCCGTCCGCCGTCTATTTAATCTCCTATTTAAACGAGGCCAGACGCCGGCCAAGAATCACACACCTCTGCCGCTCCCCAATCTCCTCCTTCACCATTTTGTCCACTCTTACAATGGCTTAGGAAGAGTAGTTATCCGGCATCCAAGCCGGCTGCGTGGCCCGCCGAGCCCGCCGGATACGAGCTATGCAGCTTGGTGATGCACCTCCCTCCCCTTGCCTGACGGAGCCAGTTGCCGCCCCAAGCCACTTGCATTTCAGCAACTCGCCACTCCAGGCCAGCTCGACGAGGAGCGGCGAGCTGCTCCACGCCGGCACGGTGGGGAGCACGGGCGTTGTCGCTGCCATCCATGCCGCCGCCTTGTAACCGCGCCTCCTGTGTCTGCGACCACGTCTCCCGTTTCTGTGGCCGAGACTCCCATGCCTGCGGCCGCGCCATGCAAGTAGAGACAAAAGTCGGATGCGCGGACAGCGATGAGTCGGTGACCAGTGCCTCCGCATCTGCCGCCATCATCGAGGAGAAGTAGAACAAGGGAAGCCGCCGCCGCTTGGGTCCCATGAAGGCCACCGCCGAGGTGACGGCGGCGTACACAGTAGGTGTCTTGCCGGATCCTTTTGTTGCGAGTACCTTCGTCGACCCCGCATGGGCTCCATGGAAGTCGAGAAGCCCCGTTCAGACTCCATTTTGGGCAACAGCCAATGATGTCAGTTGAGCGATGGGGAAGTGAGCCGTGCTTTGTGCTGAAGCGTATACCTCCGGGGCTCCCGGCAGTCCGGTGATCATGCTGTCGGACATGAGGAAGACAAATGGATCGGCGGGTGACCATTTTGGCTAGGTATTATTATACCTATGATGTTTAAGACTGGCACCGCTTAGTTGATTTGAATGTAATGAAATCCGTCATGTTTGTATGAAAATCCGGTATTCTATGAATTCCGTCATTGTTTACATGAAATATCGCCGTGTTTGCATGCGTTTCGTCAGGTTGGTTGAGTTGCTGTCAGAATGTGTGCGGCTACGATTGGATGGCGTAATTTGCGGGTCATTAGTCAGTCTGCGGCCGGCTCGGGCGGTGTGGCGGGACAAAAAAAGCACAGCTCATGTGAGCTCGTCTCCAACGCGCGCGCTGGAGGATGCATGAGCACCTGAGCTCTTCCTCGTTCATCGGTGGCAAAGGCACGGGTGGACAAAAGGGTCACCAATATTTTGGCTACCCCGGGCAAGATCCAAACCACCCCTCCCAGCCCCACCCCTCCCAGCACATTCAAATCCCTCATTCGCCGTGAAATTTTGCCATGTGTTCTTTTCATGGACTAGCAAGATGCCCGTGCATTGCACGGAACATCAAGATGCATTTTTTACAAAACACCTATTGTGGTTGACCCTTGCAGGAGTAATCCCATGTGTACTAAGGATATCTTGATAATTTTATGGGAAAAATGGTATCTCGAGAATTTCATCAAAAAATGATATCTTGAGAAAGATGAGAGATAAGGTGAGGAGGAGTGGGGCGTGGTGGTGAATGGTGGTCAGACTGGGCGGAGGCATGGAGATGGACGGCACCGGTAGCAGCCACCATGCCAGATTGATCCAGAGACTTCCTTTTTTAATTTCTCAGCAATGAGGTTGTGGGAGATAAGGATGAATGAGGAAAGGCCTTATCTGTAAATATGGAGAGATGTGTGGGTATCTTTTGTAAAATTTTCATAGTTTGCTTTATATCCGTCAGATATAGATTGGATGGTCTATATTACAAGATGGCAGACACACCATCATCACCAACTCGGTTTTTTTATAAGAGTATAGAAATTTTCCTGTGTGAAAACAAATTTAAATATGAACGAATAATCGGTGTCTGCGGTCTTTTGCCGGGAGCCCGGGACACAGTTGGATGGCCTCATAGTAGTAGTAGTGTAGAGTACTACTAGTACTAGTAGATAGTGAGTGTTTACTATTGTATCTACGTACCAATAGCAACACATGCATGTGTTAGCAGTATAATGACCACATATGGATTTGATGGTAAGATTTGTGTAAGTTGGATGTCATATTATTGCTCTAACATGTGGTCAAAGTTAGCCTCCAAAACACATTTCATACCCTATGTGGATTGAGGGAGTACATGCATTGCCGATGTTTCTCTTAATCCTTCCATGCAACGTTTTTATTGAAGCTTGAAATGTGAACATGTGAATGGGGAGGGACTACTGCAACCCTTCCAAAACACTGCAGTACTAATGGTATCGTACTCCCTCCGTCACCATCTCACATGCTCAATACTTTTGTGAATTATGGAAGTAACAAACTTATTCCACCACTCAGCATCTATTATGGATGCATTGTGGATTTTAAATTGAGTCATATAGACCGGAAAGTAGGCGCCTAGGGCATCCACAATGTATGCTTTTTGTTTCCTCTAAGCCCACTCTCCTCTTAGAGGCAAGCCTCTATACATTGCATGAACTGCCTCTAACAAAAAATTGGCTAGCATCGCGTCTAACCTTAGAGGCTTCCTCTAACAATGTAACAATCCATCTGGTCCCAATTGTCAGCCTTAGGAAGCATAAGAAACTAGGAGTACAAGAGAAATAGTACTAATTGGACAAATGTGTTGCTAATCAATACTTTTTAAATTTCTTCTAGGGCCCACCTTAGAGGCTGGTTAGAATCTCTATACATTGTGGTTTTTTCATTTGATAACAGGACAACCATGTGGGGCCTAACTTAGAGGCAAGGTTCTATAAACTGGAGATGCTCTGTACGTATTACTTTTGATGTGTCCCGTCAACTCGTAGAATGAGGAGAAGCTTTCTTAGTACACCGTCTCCCCCGCCCACGGGTGCGGTGGCTCGCAGAGTCGCAGGACGAGGAGAAGCTTGCTTACTATGCCTACGCCCACTCCCTCACCCACGCGCGCGGTGGCTCGTAGGATGAGGAGAAAATTTTACTACTCCCTCCATTACTCCTTGTCCCTAACTTGGTTAGAGAGATTATCATATCTTTTGAAATATATGTCTTTTAGTAGTTGGAGTAGTATAGTGGTACATAGGAGTAGTACTACAGCAATTTCCTTGGAGTCTGTGGTGCAACAAGCTACCCTAGGCTATGTTACTACTTCCTCCTTTCCGGTTTATGGCTCAATTTCAAAATCTCTCCAACCAAGGTAGATGGTGAGTGGTGGAATTAATTTCGTAGGTTGCACAAGTAATTAGTACGCTCGTTTTTCTCAAGAAGTTATGTTTGTCGATGCATTAATTACTGTACAATGAATGCATGCATGGCCACTAAATTTCCATGAACTTCTACATGCATTGGTGAGTTTTCTCTTGATACTGCTTGCATCGGGTGATTTAGTGCACCTTGAAATCCAAACATGTGATGGTACTACTAGTAGAATTGAGACTTATAAAATGGAAAAACGATTTTTTTTAGATGAGCCCTATAAACCAGAAAGGAGGGAGTAGTAATTAGTACTACCTCCATAGTGAGTACGTACTCCATAAAATCAGATTTTCCCAAAACTAAGTCCCTCAACCTTTATTTTCTTGTTTCCCTTCCTGCCTCGTTGCCTCGAACAGACTATGCCAAACTCCCCTGCCTGCCGCGCGGGAAAAGACCCGCCCTCGCCTTTTTGAGTCCGGGTTTGTATCGATGGATCGCGCGAAGCAGCAAAAACCAAGCCGTGTCTTGTACTCCTCCATCGTACTAAAAGAGTGGAGACGCTCACTTTCATGAATTATGTACTTCATCTCCGCTACATGTGGGACATATAGCCACCGGGTCGACGTGTCATGCACCAAATAATAGTGCAGAACAGCAGGGGGACGCACCCCAGCGTAGCGCCCCAGTAGTAGTAATGAGCTATGAGACGTCAAATCACAATGCCGCACCTTCCGAGACGGACGAAGCAACCATTATTCACACTTCACTGAATCTGCTTCGCCATCATCTCCTTCAAGAAAACCACATATTGCTTCTGCCATTGTTCTGCCTCAAGAGGGACGCGCATCGCCTTGGTCATCATGACACGTGGGACCACATGATAGGACATGCTCCCCCGCCCACCGCTCCGTAAAATCACCTCATTTTAACTACTTCCTCCGTCTCGGTTTACAGGGCATGCACGTCGTTCTAGGTTGAGAATTTAACTAGCTATATATGTGATGAACAATACTATATGTTTAGAAACTACATCCGCTTAAGAATCCAATGATATACTTTTTGTGGCATAGTAACTCATATTTAGTTAGTCAAATGGATGACCTAGAACTATGTGCACGCCCTATAAACCGAGACGGAGGATTAGTATCTTTTTATATCAATATGGTCGGGATTCACCAAAGAGAAAAACCAAGTGGTAGGCTGCTCCAGTCATGTAGGCGTAGCAACTCAAGCAGGGTCAGTCTGCACACAAAATGACGACACACTTAACAGGACCCCTTTGGACGACATGTGGCTCATCCACCGTCTTGTTCCACGTGCGATGCACCAAATTATAGTTTGGAGCAGCGGTTGTACTTGGAGGCAGCCCGGTCGTAGTGCCACGGTAGTAGTAAATGAGGCATGAGGGGTCAAATCACAAAGCCCCACCTTTCCCGCATTAAGCTGGACGGACAAAGCCACCATCATTTCAATCTAGGGGCGCAAGAGCATAAATAAAAGAGAAAACCAATGATGCATGCTGCAGCTACCTAGGGTACACTAGGGTAGGAGCCTCCACTACAAATCGGCTTCTCCCTCGTCCTCTTGAAGAAAACTGATGATGCGTGCGGCGGGTAGGGTTTGTAGGAGTACTACAGCGTGCGGGGCCACGGCGTAGTAAACGGGAGAGGGATTGAGTTCGAGTTGACGCCTTAACATGGGTGGGCCGCTTGGTTTTACGGGAACAAGGGAGCATTTTGGATTCGGGGGCCAGTGGATGTAGGTTCGACCGAAAGGCAATGACGCATCGGCCCCGCATTTTGATATACCCACGGCCGCTTGAAATTTGCTACTCAAAATAATGCATAAAAGTTCCTCCAAAAACATCTATAACTAATGGGAAGTGAATGTATGCTTAAAATGAAATGTAATACAAAGAGAAAAAATGAATTGCAGTTAAAAGAATGACATTTCTAACAAAATGTGAATGTGAACTACATATGTGTGCACGTGACCAACACGTACATTGTCAATACAAAATCTAATGCAAGAAATAACTTATGAGTAACATGCACGAATTGATGATGTGGTGCTTGCATGCGTAGAGTACAAAAACAATGTGGTTTATGACTTGCATGCATGACGTGTTCTTGTGCCATAATTGCATGTCCTGGAAAAAAGCTACTAGTGGGTTGTACTAGCTAATTAGGAATAGAGAAGATGTGTACATGGAAGTTATAGGGAAAGAGATGACATGTCTCTCAATTCCTATGAGTAGGGATTGGAAAAGAGATGTCATTTGGTTCACATCATAGGAACTTTTCTATTGAATCCAGAGATGACATGTATCTCAATTCCTATGAGGAGGGATTAGAAAAGAGATGTCATTTGGTTCACATCATATGAACTTTTCTATTGAATATACGCTAATGTTTATTTTCCTTTGAAATTGTTGGAGTATAGGAATCCATGCATATGAACCAAGTGGCTCTAAAGCTATCAAAATGATATCATGTTTATTTTCCTTGAAATCTGGAGTATATGTATCTATTCCTATGAACCAATTGTCTCTAAAGGAAAAAAATCCTATAAAAATCATATCATATAGAGTTCCTATGATATTCCTGCACACCAAAGGATGGTTGAAATTGTTGCAGGTCATACAAGAGTCTTTCTTTGTACACTCCTCCCCCATCTTTATAGTTACCTCTCGAAGATGAATGAAATGATATATACTGGGAATTCTATATGTGCATTTTGGTATACGAAAACTCTGTAAAAGTTTGCGAGCTTCGAATTTTCAATAAAGCTATATGCACTACATTTTGGAATGGAGGGAGGAGCATACAGCAGTAGCTAACAATCACATGGAAGATTTGTGTGTCAGAGGAGTGGCTGTTCTGTTAAATGACATGGCAAAACTGACACTGTCGGATGCCGATCTAACGGTTCTTACGATGTTTGTCAGGAAACGGCTTTTGGCGAACGTTTTTCAGATATGATTTACAGACACCTGCATTTCGTTGATACGTGCCCCCTCTCTCTCACCCACACACGCACCCTCACGAGTCACGACTCTCCCGAGTCCTCTCGCACCCACCGTCTATCTGTAGGTAGACTTCACACACATATGTGCTATTCACACCCTACCCTCAAAACTTCTAAAAAATAAAGGACGTCACACACCTTTTTATTTTAACTCACACATCACACACTTATACTATTACTCTTGTGGCGAACGTTCTTTGCGCGTAGTATACTGAACTCTCACGAAGAGTAGCGGTGCACGCACGAACTAGTTCTCTTACACCCACTCGCGGGTACACGTATGAGCGCATTTGTTTACAAAGAGGCATCCCAATTGATATTTTGACTAGTCTAGTTTTACACTTGATGGAGGGTCGGGGACCACATGTGAATGATACAGTATTGTGCATCCTGGACGTGGTGGCATGTTATTGATCGAGTTTTATTTTTACTTGAACTTTAAATGAAAATAATGGTTCACACATATTCATTTAATAACGGCTGGTACAACAAAATCACTCCTCTATATATATAAGCAGGAGCCTTGGCGCTTGCTTTATTAGGTTTGCTCTCTTTCACTCTCTCATGCTCTCCAGATCTAAAAAAGACATAGGTGGCCACACTCTCTTTCTCGGCTAACGGCTGGTCACAAATCCGGCCGGACCACCTCGACGTGGGCAGGCTTGTAGGTGCATCGTTCACGCAGTCGTCGTCGGCGAGGGAGGAGACCAATAGCTGCCCGCGCGTCCCGATCGGCGGCCATGCCATACTCTCCAAGACAGCGGCTGCTCGGGAGGGCCTCCGACCCCTTCTTCCTCCCTACGGTATTGTGACCAAGATTCGGCCTCCCGATGCCTTCTTTGCCACATGCCAATGACCCTCAGGTACATATTCCTTCAAAACCTGCCTTGCTCTACTGCCCCAGGTCCCCGCGTGGCTGCGTGTGGATCTTTTTCTACTTCCGTCTACTGTTCCAAAGCCACCTAGACTTTTTCTATTATTAGAGGTAAAGCTAGTTCATATATTCGAATCTAAGAGTTATTTCAAACAGGGAAGAAAGTGGGAAAGATGTAGCATGGATATAGGACATGGTTAGAAAATGGGGGAAAGTAGTAGATATTGGCTACCCAACCGGTCTCTTCGTTGAAAAGGCAAAAAAAGCATGGTGGATGGTGAAGGGTGGGGGGAAGTGGACCTATCTCTTGGTCAAAAAAGGAAAGAAAGTGAGGGGTGTTGGGGGACAACGCAAATGAGAAAAGGCAGGTCTAGATTTCCTGTGCTCACATAGGAAAATGTCGCTGATATGTCTCCAACGTATCTATAATTTATGAAGTATTCATGCTATTATATTATTTGTTTTGGATGTTTTTGGGCTTTACTGAACACTTTTATATTATTTTTGGGACTAACCTATTAACCGGAGGCCCAGCCCAAATTGTTGTTTTCTTGCTTATTTTAGTGTTTCGAAAAAAGGAATATCAAACGGAGTCCAAACAGAATGAAACCTTCGGGAGAGTTATTTTTTGGAATGGAAGCAATCTAGGAGACTTGGAGTAGACGTCAAGGAAGCTTCGAGGAAGCCATGAGGCAGGGAGGCGCGCCCTACCCCCTGGGCACGCCCCCACCCTCGTGGGCCCCTCGTGGCTCCCCTGACCGACTTTTTTCGCCTATATATATCCATATACCCTAAACATCGGGGAACATAATAGATCGGGAGTTCCGCCGCAGCAAGCCTCTGTAGCCACCGAAAACCAATCTAGACCCGTTCCGGCACCCTGCCGGTGGGGGGAATCCCTCATCGGTGGCCATCTTCATCATCCCGGCGCTCTCCATGATGAGGAGGGAGTACTTCACCCTCGGGGCTGAGGGTATGTACCAGTAGCTATGTGTTTGATCTCTCTCTCTCTCTCTCTCTCTCTCTCTCGTGTTCTTGAGGTGATACGATCTTGATGTATCGCGAGCTTTGCTATTATAGTTGGATCTTATGATGTTTATCCCCCTCTACCCTCTTGTAATGGATTGAGTTCTCCCTTTGAAGTTATCTTATCGGATTGAGTCTTTAAGGATTTGAGAACACTTGATGTATGTCTTGCGTGGGATACCCATGGTGACAATGGGGTATTCTATTGATTCACTTGATGTATGTTTTGGTGATCAACTTGCGGGTTCCGTGACCTTGGGAATCTATGCATAGGGGTTGGCACACATTTTCGTCCTGACTCTCTGGTAGAAACTTTGGAGCACTCTTTGAAGTTCTTTGTGTTGGTCGAATAGATGAATCTGAGATTGTGTGATGCATATCGTATAATCATACCCGTGGATACTTGAGGTGACATTGGAGTATCTTGGTGACGTTTGGGGTTTTGTTGATTTGTGTCTTAAGGTTTTATTCTAGTACGAACTCTATGATAGATTGAACGTAAAGAATAGCTTCATGTTATTTTACTACGGACTCTTGAATGGATCGATCAGAAACGATAACTTTGAGGTTGTTTCGTACCCTACAACAGTCTCTTCGTTTGTTCTCCGCTATTAGTGACTTTGGAGTGACTCTTTGTTGCAAGTTGAGGTATATTTATATGATCCAATAATGTTATTATTGTTGAGAGAACTTGCACTAGTGAAAGTATGAACCCTAGGCCTTGTTTCGAAGCATTGCAATACCGTTTATGCTCACTTTATTACTTGTTACCTTGCTGTTTTTATAATTTCAGATTACAAAAACCTTTATCTACCACCCATATTGCACTTGTATCACCATCTCTTCGCCGAACTAGTGCACCTATACAATTTACCATTGTATTGGGTGTGTTGGGGACACAAGCGACTCTTTGTTATTTGGTTGCAGGGTTGTTTGAGAGAGACCATCTTCAACCTACGCCTCCCACGGATTGTTAAACATTAGGTCATCCACTTGAGGGAAATGTGCTACTGTCCTACAAACCTCTGCACTTGGAGGCCCAACAACGTCTAGAAGAAGAAGGTTGCGTAGTAGACATCAAGCTCTTTTCTGGCGACGTTGCCGGGGAGGTGAGTGCTTGAAGGTATATCTTTAGATCTTGTAATCGAATCTTTTAGTTTCTTGTTTTATCACTAGTTTATTCTATAAAGGAAAACTAAAAAAATGGAATTGAATTTGCCTCATACGCTTCATCTTTTAATATCTTTCGTGAGAATGATGGAAAGGAAAATTGTGCTCAGGTGCTAGAAGAAGAAGTCTATAAAATGTTTGGCACTAAATCTTTGAATGATGAGAATGATTGCAATGTTGTTAGTATGAAATCTTTGAATATCCATCTTATATTTACTAATTGGAGGCACCATATAAGGCTCTACGTTAATCCTCACGAACTAAGAAAATTGTCCGTTAGATCTCCAATTAATTATCTACAACCTTTGGATAAATTTCTTTAGGAGTCCTGAGCTATTGTCCCACGTGTATCTCTTTTAATAAAAAAAACACATCTCACGTAGGTAGGATGTGATTTCCTGTGATCCCCCAAAAAGATGTGATTTACTGATAGGTTTGACGTGCCCATGGGCGGAGCTAGCATGGGGCTACGCCTAGGGCTAAACTAGCTTGAGTGATGCATATTAGTGATTTTTGTATTTTGTAAGAAGCATTTACCAAGACTAGTGTCACTGGGCCTAAGGCTATAGCCCCATTTGCCCCAGCCTTGTCTCCGCCTCTAGACGTGCCTGAGGTACCCACGTGCATCTCTTTTAGGGAAAAAATATCTTTCTGCACATAATCAGAACATCTCACGTACATCACGTGTCCCTTAAATAAAAAGTTCGGCGTCTTCCTCATTGATATCTTATATCTTATGAGGCACCGTCTGAGCCTCACGTTAATCCACAATAGAAAGAGTAAAATTTAATGGTCCGCATCCATTAAAAGATTTTACCTGATTAAAAAAATAGCATGCACAAAAATGGAATTGAGCCCGCATACAGAATCCACAATGCTCAAGTCTAAGTTTTCTCAAAAAATAAAAATGTCGAGGTCTAATTTCTGTAACGTCCACATCCAAGATTTCTCAAAAAAAGACACCAAGGTCTAATTCTTTAAGAATAAAAGCAATGTGCCGTTTTCTCCACACGTAGAAAAAATAGTCCCCAATGGACACGTCTTTTGTACAAACAAAAACAACGTGCCTTCTTCTATGAATAGCGAAATAAATATGTGTACAGAAAAGAAGTCCTCAAGCAATATAAAAAGTCCTCATGCCTCACATTAACAAAGAGTTCACATGCCATACGTTAACAAAGACTCCACGTCCCAAAAAAACTACATGCACGTAAAAAGAGGGACCTCAAGCCTCACGGTCGAAAAAGAGTTTTTCCTAAAAGGAGCTAGGAAGCTACATGTGTTGTCGGCTCCATCGAAGTTCTCTCTGTATAGTCGAGCTGTATTCGGGATCATACACTAGCTCGATCGATGGCGTAGCCGACCTTGGCGTTGGTAGGAACATGCATGTCAACAGTCTGCGTGAGATTTTCTTGCAATCTCTACTTGAGAAAAGAGGGAAATAGTCTGCAGGTCAGAGGAATAGAATTAACGGACTTTATGTGCCTCAGATTTATTGGTGCTTCCTTAGTGTCTCTCGATGTTCGTGCTTCTTTGGTTATAAAATTGATAATATGTTTTTATTCAATTTTTTTCAAATATCCTGGCACTATATTTTTAAATACAGTTTTTTCAAGTATTTATTATTATATAGTGTATGCATTAAATGTACATGGAGAGAACATGGACTCATATAAAAGTTGATTAGAGCAAAGTGAAATAAAGTTTTAAATTTACGCTAATATTGAACATGTAATTACCTAGCCCGTGCAGTCGCACGGGTTAACGACTAGTGGTACTAATGATGATTGCACTAGTCATGATGAAAATGTCTCTTATAAGCATGTCAATTTTTGTGGAGTGCATAGAGTTTGCAAGTACACACCAAATAGGGAAGATAGATTTTGCAAGAGGCATAAGTATTTAGAAACCAAATGGTTGCAAGAAAGGCTAGATGTTTGTGCTGAAAATTTAAAATATCTTTGCCACACTTGTGAACTTTGCAATGAACATGGTCATTTAAATCTCCAATGCAAATATTTCATGATCATCTCATGTCCGAAAATTGTGCTGATTTTATTTCCCTTGCACATCATAATGAACTTAGTTTGCTTTTGGGTTATGAAGAAATGAGACGTAAAACTAAGCATATTCCAGAATATAACCTTGAGAAGTTCCTCGATATTGATCTAGAAGAAATTTATATGTATTGTGCGGTGAATTGCATTGAAAATCCTTATATTGCCAATTACATAAAGAAAAGAAAATAAATATAAGATGAAGAGAATACTAATGAAAGGGAAGAGACTTCCCAAAATCCTCCTATTATTTCTTATGATGAATCAGGTAACGAGGAGGAGCCTTCTATTCAACCAATCTCATCAATAAGGATCTCAAAAAAGAAGGTTAAACCCACACATGATGTGGAGAAGAAAAATAAAAGACGGAGAAGCAAAGGTAGAAAGGTATCCCTCCCAAATGATGTTGCTCCTATTACTCATTGGGATGATGATAATTTCTAGACTATTGGTGCTATCCATACTATTAATGATGAGAGTGATTATGCTTATGATATGAAAAGGCCCAAGCTTGGGGATGCTATGTTTGATGAGAATGACATGTTTGAGAATATATGTGCTGCAATTAATGTTTGCCCCAAGCTTGGGGATGCTATGTTTAATGAAGATGATATTTCTAGCCTCCCAAGTTTTGATATGCAAACTTGTTATGATGATAGCATGCCTCCAACTTATGATGATTATATTGATGAAAGTGGGTTTGGAAGAGTGTCAACTCTAGGAAGTAATGATCACACTATTTTGGAGGATGTTGAATCTTATTGTGACAATTATGAAAGTGGATTTGGAGAGGTCATGACTTTATTTAGTAATGATTCCGCTATCTTGGAAGAGGTTTCAATCGATTATGATGAGAAAAAAGTTGCTACCTGTCGGTGTCAAAACCGGCGGATCTCGGGTAGGGGGTCCCGAACTGTGCGTCTAGGCGGATGGTAACAGGAGACAAGGGACACGATGTTTTTACCCAGGTTCGGGCCCTCTCGGTGGAGGTAAAACCCTACTCCTGCTTGATTAATATTGATGATACGGGTAGTACAAGAGTGGATCTACCATGAGATCAGAGACGCTAAACCCTAGAAGCTAGCCTATGGTATGATTGTTGTTCGTCCTATGGACTAAAACCCTCCGGTTTATATAGACATGGATAGGGTTAGGGTTACACAGAGTCGGTTACAATGGTAGGAGATCTACATATCCGTATCGCCAAGCTTGCCTTCCACGCCAAGGAAAGTCCCATACAGACACGGGACGAAGTCTTCAATCTTGTATCTTCATAGTCCAGGAGTCCGGCCAACGGTGATAGTTCGGCTATCCGGACACCCCCTAATATAGGAATCCCTCAGTAGCCCCTGAACCAGGCTTCAATGACGACGAATCCGGCGTGCATATTGTCTTCGGCATTGCAAGGCGGGTTCCTCCTCCGAATACTTCATAGAAGATTTTGAACACAAGGATAGTGTCTGGCTCTGCAAAACAAGTCCCACATACCACCGTAGAGAGAATAGCCTTTGCGCAGATCTACTGACGTATTCCGCGGCGTGACATCACACCACTGCCAGGCCTTTATACGAATCATTTTACTGTTCCACCTCAGCTCGTTTAGCGAGGCGGTTTCCTTGGCACGCCTTATCAGGGCGGAGATCGTGCCCCCTTATTCCGGGATTCCCATCAATACGGGCGTGGGTAACCCAACCGCGCCATTGATTACGGCGCTTGGGAGATAGCGAGTTTTACCAGGGTGGCGGGGACGATAGCCGTCCGTCCATATAAGGGATAAGGATCCACCTTTTAACCTCGCCTTCTTCCTCCTTTGCTCATCCATTTCCTTTTCGAGCTCCAGCGCCCAAGTCCGCACATCCCACCTCAACCTTCTCCAACCATGTCCGGAGCGGGAGGCAAGTGGATGGCCTCCTCCGTCACGGAGGGGCACATCAAAAAGCTGCGGAAAGCCGGATACTTGGCCGGCGACATCGCGTGTCGGCTCCCCAACAAGGGGCAGCTCATCCCCACCCCCAGGCCCCATGAGAGGGTGGTGTTCCTCCCCCACTTCCTTCATGGACTAGGGTTTCCACTTCACCCATTCGTCCGGGGGCTCATGTTCTACTACGGCCTAGGTTTCCACGATCTAGCCCCGAATTTCATCCTCAACATCTCAGTGTTTATCGTCGTGTGCGAGGCCTTCCTCTGCATCCAGCCCCACTTCGGCTTATGGCTGAAGACCTTCAATGTCAAGCCGAAGGTAGTGGAAAGCCGCCAAGCGGAGTGCGGAGGTGTCATGCTGGGCAGGATGGCCAACGTCCTATGGCTCGAGGGCTCCTTTGTGGAGACCATAAAGGTAACAATCGGGTGGTTCTACATCACCGAGCCGCGCGACTCTCAATGGGCGGCGGCCCCCGAATTCCGATCTGGCTTCCCCACACGGCTCTCATCATGGAAAGAGACGGGCCTGACGTGGGGTGATTCGGAAGAGCTATCCGGACTCCAAACCTGCGTCCGAAACCTGGTGGACAAGAATCTCAAGCTTGTCAACGTAATCCAGGTGATGCTCATCCACCGGATTCTCCCATGCCAGCAACGGGCCTTCAATTTGTGGGAGTTTGATCCGGCACAACACCGAACCTTGAGCCGGCTCTTCGACACTACGTACGAAGATGCCTGGAAGGTGCTGTTCAAGGGTGCCGAAGCTCCCGCATCCGCTACCGAAGATCGCGGATTCAGCTCGCAGCGTCAAGCCAGCAAGGTAAGTTATTTTACCCTTTATGGGACTCTTTTTTCATAGTTTGACTCTATGCGGGATCTAAAACTCCCTAACCTTTGACATGACTGGCTGAAGACGTCCGGACAGATTAACTATCCGTCCCCCTTGCTAGAAGACCCAGCGGGCGCCTTGATTGGCGGGGCTGCTGGCCCGCACCTCACGTGGTGCGGAGAAGAAGGCCAAGAAGAAGGCCACGGGAACTCGAAGGAGCTCCGGCGCCAGTCTTGTCGGACTCATCGTCAAGCGACTGAGGCGGAATCCTCCCGAGGGCGAGGAGGAGGAAAAAGCCTCTCCCAGTGGGGGAGAGAAAAGGAAGGCCGCCCGGATGGGGAGGCGGAGAATCAAGAAAGGAAGGACCCTTCCTCCGGACTTCTCCACCAACGCCGACAACGACAAGGAGGAGTGGCCACCAAGGGCCAAGCCCCTGGCGAGATTGTAAGTGTCTGGGCTCCGGAATAGCTCAGGAGTTTTTATTTGTCGCATAGTGTCTTCTAACACCGAATATAACCATGTAGCCCGCCCAGGGCAGGCTCGCCAACCGTCGAGCGGCTCCTGGATTCGTCGGAGGTGAATAGCACTTCACTTCCGACCGCCTCCTCTTCTCGTGGCCTTGACGGCACGGGTGGAGTCCCAAAGGGTCCCCACCAGGAGGAGGTGGTCCTGGAGGCGCCGCAAGGCGACCTCCCGGACTCCGGGCGCAAAGGGGGCGAAACCCCAGAGGGCTCTAAGTCCGCCACATGCGGACTCCGTCTCGAACCTTCGGTGGTTCGAAGTCCGGCAAGCGGCCCCTTTGTAAGAAGGGCAAGACTGCGACGCCGGTGACCTCCGTCCTTCCGGAGGCACCGGATAGCTTGCTGGAGGCGCTTAACGGCGCCTCCATCGACAAGGAGCACCGCCTTGTTATGAGTGTGGTGATCCAGAAGTTCGATCCGCCAGGCGGGCTGGTCAAGCCTATACCAGCCTTCTAACAGGCTTTGAGGTAAGTTTAGAATATGTAAAAATATTACCGCATAGACAGTAGCCCCTGATGCTTAGTTCGGTGTTCGGAAAGAAAAACCGGACTGAGTATCTAAAAAGATATACGCAGGAGTCTAACATAAGTATGTCAATATGGGAATTCAGGCTGCACTGATGACCTCTGCCGCATTGACTGCGGAGGTCAATGCATTGAAGTAGAGCCTCGAGCAGTCCGAGAATGAGCTCGGCCTTGCCAAGAAGGAGCTCGAGGACAAGGAAGGTAAGTAATACCTTCTTAAAGTAATACCTTATAGAAAGGATGTGGTTGAAAAAATGACAGGACTAACGTGGGTATTGTAGGGACCACGAACGAGGTGGCGACCCTGAAGGAAGCGGTGTCCACGGCCGAAAGCAAAGCGGCCGCGGAGCGCACCGAGCGAGAGAAGCAGGAGGCACGGGTGGCGGAGGTGCGGCAAGAGCTCCAGGCTCTCGTGGAAAAACACGAGAGTTTGGAGCGTGACTTGAAGACTCAAGAGTCCGAGCTCGCCTCGGCTCTTGAGAGTGCCAAAGCCGCTAAGGCCGAAGCCCAAAAAGCCCTCCAGGAAATTGAATCATTAAAGAAGATAGCGGCGGGTAAGGCATTCTTTATGCAAAGCAAGCATGTGAAAGTGAATTATCTATTACTTACCCGAATCCGGAGCTCTCCGGGAGCATTCGCAGATCTGCCCGTAGTGTGTCCGATGCTGCGCGTTCTACCGCACCGAGGAGGGAGCTCGGCGGAAAAGGTGTTCTGGTCTCGGTATGCTCAGGCGGACATCCGGTGCCTGAGCGACCAGTGAAGCAGCTGGTCGAGCTCCACAAGGTCGCCGAACAGGCCATGAAGGGCCTCATAATTCGGCTGTGGCCTAAGGAAGCCATGCCTGGGAGCTACTTCGGGCTAGTGCGGCGGCTAGTGGACGCGTGTCCATGGATTGAAGTCATCAAGCGCTCCGTCTGTATTGAAGGTGCCCGTCGGGCCCTTGCCCGTGCTAAAGTGCTTTGGGGCAAGATGGATGCTGAGAAGCTTGTGACGGACGGTCCACCGCCGGCAAGGAGCATCGCAAGCCGAAATGTACTATAAGGGCGTCTGAAGGTGCCCGCTTTATAGCGGCGAATGCTCCAAAGATGTAATTTTGAATAGACTCGCATTTGTTATCTGTCGCTGAAAACTTGTTCATATCGCTAAGCAACGTGAATTTAAAATATTACCTTACATGCGATCGTTTATCAAATTTGAGAGATGGCAAGTCGTTGGCTTTAGCCCCCATGCCACGAAGTTTGGGGTGTTCGGGATAAACTTAAGCGCTCTTGTTCCCATTCTTGGGTCCTTGAGGGAGGCGCTCAGCATAACGAACAAGGCAACCGGACTATAGTGCTTGAACACTCTCACTTAGCCATAGAATTCTGTAATTTTAAATTTCGGCGAAGCCCCTAGTATTCGGAAGACCGAGTTCGGGGCGCTATCCACGCCTTGGCCAGACAATGCCGACTCCTCGTTCTAAGCGGCATAAGTCTTTAGGGACCCAAAAAAACCTCTCGAACAGTGACCAGCTCTCACCCTATCATGACGGTCAGTTTTAGCTTTCTCTACTGAGGTGCTCAACCCAGCTCAACCGGGGCACAATCGCAGTGGTTCTCCCAGCGCTACCTTAGCCGATATAACGGAACTTAAGAAACCAAAACATGGGAGCCGGGCAAACGCAACTATTGACCCAAGATATGATTCGGAGCCGATGCATATAATGCTGTAAGTTCGGGGTGCCGCACTTGTGAAAGTGTTCGGGCTTATCACACTATATCTTTGGGGTACTTAAGCCCCTGGTGTATTGGCAGTACCAAAGTGTACGGGTGCAACGTGTCATGAATGAACATATATATATAGATAAAGAAAGGAGTGCAATAATAGGCAAAAGCTATGTATTGTTTATTCAAAAAGGTACTGCAATGAAAGCAGAACGATACAAATAGTGTGATAAGCAAGGGATGGGATTATTTGACATGTCCCCCACCAGGGGTAAGCTGCGGGATGGTATGTAAAACAGGTATAATGCTCGTAGTAGAGACCACCTAGACACTCGACTTAGCTTTCTGCTTCCCTAGCTGTTGCATCGTGAGTTCGGCAATTCTATAGCCGGACAAGGCTTCTGAAAAACGGAGTCCTGAAAGTAAAAGAAAAGAAGAAAGAAAAAGAATGACACAATCGGGGCCCCAGTGCGGTTGAGCGCGTGCAGGCGTGCCGTGGTCGTGCCCTCCCTTATGCCCATGGTATCTCCGGGCGTAGTTATGTGCAGCGTAATCTTGGCCATAATTTCGCGAGGCTGGGGTTGGGGCGGATTACTACGCGTGCTCGCATCGTGCAGCGGTCTTGTTGTAGATTACTCGGGCGCGCTTTGCGGTGCCGGACGTTTAGTAGCGGACTCGAGAATTGTTGTGAGAGGCTGCTTTGCACCTCCGCCGCGAGGGCCGCCGTATGCTCCTCCGTTCGGAGAGAGCGTTCGGTGTTCCATTGACCGTGATTACTCCTCGAAGGCCTGGCATCTTGAGCTTGAGGTATGCGTGGGCGGCACCGCATTGAACTTTACCAAATGCGGTTCGTCCAAGCGATGCGTGATAGCCGTTGTGGAGCGGGACTATGTCGAAGATTAACTCTTCGCTTGAAGTTATCCGGGGATCCGAAGACCACTTGAGTGTGGCGAGCCTGTACAATTGGCCTCTACACCGGTATGCGCCTTTAAGGTCGTCTTTGTGGGTTTAATCCTTGAGGGTCTATGCCCATTTTGCACTATATCCACGATATAGCAGGTTCAGGCTGCTACCGCCGTCCATCGGGACTCTAGTGAGGTGAAATCCGTCGATGATTGGGTCAAGAACCAATGCGGCGAATCCGCCGTCGCGGATGCTAGTGGGGTGGTCCCTTGATCAAAGGTGATCGGGCAGGAGGACCATGGGTTGAACTTTGGGGCGTGGCTCCATCGGATATCGTCCCTTAGTGCGCTTCGCTCCCTTTTGGGTATGTGGGTTGCGTATATCATGTTCACCGTCCGCACTTGTTGGGGAAGCCCTTCATCCTCTATTGTTGGTGAGGGTACTCCTCGTCATCTCTATGCAGCCCTTGTCATTGAGTTGACATTTAACTTGCTGCTGTTTGAAGACCCAACAATCCCTGTTGGTGTGGTTGGCTGGTTTTCGGGGTGCCATGTATTTGGCACGAGCGATCGAGTATTCGGTCCAGATTGGACGGGCCCTGAGTATTTCTTTTGAACGGCTTTTTCCGCTGACCGGGTTTAGAGCCTCTGAATCCGGCATTGACTGCCGTATCTTCAGCATTATCACCGTTAATGCAGCGCTTGTGCTTGTTGCGACGCGACCTGCCATTGTTGTCCTTGGTATCTGAACTACCAGGGTTTTTGGTCAAGTTGTTACTACGAGCTAGCCAGCTGTCCTCTCCAGCATAAGCGGGTCATGGCGTTATGGCGCTGCCATGGATTTCGGCTTTTCCTGTCCTAGGTGCGGGCAAGCCACTCATCGCGGATGTTATGTTTGAAGGCTGCAAGGGCCTCTGCATCCGGACGATCAGCGATTTGATTTTTCTTGGTTAGGAACCATGTCCGAATTGTCGGCGATTCTTACGGCTGCTGAATTATGTGGCTGAGGTCATCGGCGTCTAGTGGTCGCACATATGTGCCTGGAAGTTATCAAGGAATGCGGCTTCGAGGTCCTCCCAACAACCAATTGATTTTCTTTGGCAAGCTGTTAAGACAATCTTGAGCTGGTCCTTTAAGCTTGAGTGGGAGGTATTTGATGGCGTGTAGATCATCACCGGGCCATGTGGATATGGAGGAGGTAGTCCTCGATCCAAACCATAGGATCTGTTGTGCCATCGTATGATTCGATGTTCTGGGTTTGAAACCCTCGGGATTTGATGATCCATCACTTAATGCATGAAGCATAGTGGGTGTCTGGCGCCTCTGTATTGAGCTATATCTGCGCAGCTCAAATGAGCTTTGTCTCATGTGTTCGGCCGGCCGGAATTGCTGTATCCGGCGTGGCCGGTTATCGTCGCGTGTCGTAGGCATACGCGATCCGTGAGATCGATGTTGTTTGCCTTGCCTTGTCCTCCAATATGTCTCGCAAGTCTGGCGCGTTTCCTCGTGCCTTGGTACTTTTCGAGCGACGCCGGGGTGCGGCTTGAATGGAGGGTCTAGAGGCCTCTCTGTCGCGGCCACGGGGTGTCCTGTCGGCCGCATCATGCGCTGGTGATGTAGGTTTAGGTGCTGCTTCCTCTAATTGGGGTAACAGCCTGCATTTTGGTTATCTCTTGGAGGGGCGTTCGAGTTCGTACTCTTCGGCTGCAAGGACTTCAGTCCATCTGTCAGCTAGAAAGTCTTGGTCAGCTCTAAGCTGCTGCTGCTTTTTCTTGAGGCTGCTTGTTGTGGCCATAAGGCTGCGCTTGAAACGCTCCTGTTCGGCGGGATCCTCGAGCACGACAAATTAAGTCGTCGTCGAGGCTTGCCTCATCTTGGAGGAGGCATATAATTATCGTCCTCCACCTCCCCTGCCTGCGCTCTATCATGAGGGCTGGCTTCTCCCTCCTCTTGTGCTGAATCCTGCTAGAGGGGTTGTCTTGACATTATGCACGGGTGTTATTATCTCCGTGCGGAATCACCATTTTCTTGTGGCGGGATTTAGGCGGCGCCCCGACGCCGGTGCTTGGGCTGTTTCTTGGAGGGTCATCCTCTGTTGTTCCATCGCCGTTCCCATCTTTTGGGATGTCCACCATGTATATGTCGTATGACGAGGTGGCCTTCCGGTGCCTGTGGCGCTGGTTCTTGGTAAATCTCCGGCATCGTCGTCCGGACCGTCGATGTCTTGGTCGAAGTCGAGCATGTCGATTAAATCATCGGCGGTGGCTACAAAGTGGGTGGTGGGTGGGCGTTGAATTTCTTCATCGTCGCATCCCAACCTTCCTAGTCGTAGTCGGCCAGGGCTCTCTGATAAAGAGAGAGACTTTAGTGAATTCAGGATGTCGCCAAAGGCGAGTCTTTGAAGATGTCGCGGTGAACTCCATAACCGGCGCCCAATTGGATTGAGCAGCGGGGCGCGGAGGTTCGGAGTCGAGAGAGAGTCCGGTACCTTGGAGTCATGGTCTCCGCAAAGGACAGGGATGGAGTTCGGCTTAATCGCCGTAGAGATCGTAGCCCCCGAGGAGGTGTCCAGCCACTCGTCCTCGATCGGCGGAGTCGGCTCCGAGCTAAGGGTCGGAGCGGACGCTAATCTGACCTCGAGGCACTGTTCGGCGGCAGAGCTAGATCGTGCCAATCGAGACAGTGCGGCGTGCTTGGCTGTGGCTCGAATCCGTCGAAGATCAAGTCTCCGCGGATGTCGGCCGTGTAGTTCAAACTCCCAAATCTGACACGATGGACAGGGCGTAGCTTCGATCGCCCGGATGGCCAAGTGAATTGGCCCGATGCAAAGCCGCCCGAATCGAAGATCTGTCCGGGGAGAAAAGTCTCACCCTGGACCGCGTCGTTGTTGATGATCGAAGGAGCCATCGGGCCTAAGGATGACAACACAGAGGAACTCTCAATGAAAGTAGCAATGTCGGTGTCAAAACCGGCGGATCTCGGGTAGGGGGTCCCGAACTGTGCGTCTAGGCGGATGGTAACAGGAGACAAGGGACACGATGTTTTTACCCAGGTTCGGGCCCTCTCGATGGAGGTAAAACCCTACTCCTGCTTGATTAATATTGATGATATGGGTAGTATAAGAGTGGATCTACCACGAGATCAGAGAGGCTAAACCCTAGAAGTTAGCCTATGGTATGATTGTTGTTCGTCTTACGGACTAAAACCCTCCGATTTATATAGACACCGGGTAGGGTTAGGGTTACACAGAGTCGGTTACAATGGTAGGATATCTACATATCCGTATCGCCAAGCTTGCCTTCCACGCCAAGGAAAGTCCCATCCGGACACGGGACAAAGTCTTCAGTCTTGTATCTTCATAGTCCAGGAGTTCGGCCAATGGTGATAGTTCGGCTATCCGGACACCCTCTAATCCAGGACTCCCTCACTACCTATGATGATTATTGTAATGATACTTATGCTATAAAGAGTAGTGATGATTATATTTATAAAACTTGTCATAATTATGATTACCCTTTCTCTGAACATATATCTATCTATTATATACTTAAGACAGAAGACAAACAAGCTATCATGTTTGTCCACACAGATTAAATTATCTAGATCATCCATATTAAAATTTAACGGTTGCGATTTAAAAATTTAGCGTTACATACAAATATTGGTATCTGGCGTGTTGGGTCCAAATATTTCTAACACGTCTTTGGTCCAACTCCTATGACTTTTAAAGTAAAAAGAAGAATCCCTCTGAAAAACTCATGTTGGTTTGCAAAGTGCAGCCAACCAAGAGTCCTATTCGAAGAAAAATAAACGAAGGAGCACCCTGCCAAACGAGGTAGTGTCCGAGAAGAATTTTATGTCATCTAGCAGTATTATTTTAGACAAATAATCAGTCTGAACTCGTGCGTTCATAAGGAAATAGAAAATTCACTACTACACGCTGGGATAGCAGACCCAATACAATGACATTGTAGAAAAAAAGAAACAATGGAGCGCTAACGTGAATGCATGGGCCACAATGCCCAACCTGCAGCCTCTCCCCATCTCTTACCCTGCACTTGACTAAAAACATCTCTACCCCGCACGTCATAGAGAAGCCTAGCGGCTCTGTTAAAAAAATAGAGAAGCCAAGCGGCTATGGTTTCCAATTAGTTTGTGCTTCCGCACGTAGTTTTCGACAATAAACACCGTGGCTACCGTGACAGTGAAGTCGATGAAGATAAGGAGGCGGTGACCATCAAGTACCACTCCAAGGATTAGTAAGTGGGCCGGCGCCTCCTCAAGACTCTGCTCACCGGCGACAATGCTGCTGGCAAGACCAATCACATGATCATCAGCACTGAACGTACACGTCACGGTTGATATGCTAGATCATGGACTGGCCTGAATCTTGATACTGATTCGTGGCGATGGATCTATCCGTAGCGGAGGGGCAGTCGATCGGGTGATCATGAAGACCAGATCACGTGGATCGATTGCACAAAAACAGGATGCCACACAACCCGTGGCTCTTCTCCATATCGGCGGACATTGTCGATGGCAAGACCGGGCCAGAAGCTCTGAATCTGCTATTTGTATGGCCGCTTTCTCCATATCGGTGACGTTTCTCCATCCCGTACCTTGCGAACTTCCTCTTCTCACAGTACCAATGCCTTCAGGCAATGATGCATGCATACAACACCGATCCCAGCGGGAGTCTAGAGTCTAGACACATCCGCCAACTGGGCCACCATGGGCGCTCACGACTACCATGTAGGATGGCTGCCGTGCTCTAGCTCCTGAGTTCATCCTTTATGTACATACCTTAATCTTTCCATGTAGTCCTATTTAGATGATAGTATTCACTTGACAATGAAAAGATAGATTACTAGATCTAGAAAAGTAATTGATTCAGGGTGAGGATGGTTGGATTCTGGATTAATATGCTTAGATTGGTGATCCAATGTGTGCAGTGGTATACAATCGAAGTTGGAAAAAACATGCATACACCAGCATGTACGGTTCATAAATTATAGATAATTGCTTTCCTCCCTTTTTCTAGCTGGCCAATATGCCATTCTACCTCCACTCCTATTGACTGTATATCTAGGTTAGTCTTATTTTCACAAACATGGCAAATTATCTGCACAACCATTTTAACAGATGTTGTAATATGTATCAAAGGAAACATTTTTTGGTTAATCCATGCCATGCAATTTATTAGATAGAATTTCACTCTTTGATGTCAGCAGTAAAGATATTAAATAGGTTTTGCTGTGTACGTCACTGCTAGACAGGTTAGCTGAACCGTGGATTTGGTTAGTATGTTATGATTCTTTTTGTCAGAGAACTTGATGGATTTCTTTGTACAAAATACTAGCAATAGAATGACATATGTACAATATTTTTTTATTGATTTGATAAATAGTAAATGTGGGATTTAATTATGTTCACATATATAATATAAATTTCTATGAAATTGCATACAGATATGATCTTAAACCTAAAACTAAATGTGTGATACAAACAAAATGATATATCAATGTGCATGAGTTCTTTAGATTTGTCAACATACACAGTCTGAAAAAGTAATATGAGCAGAGAAACAATCACATCAGTAGGAGGAAGGTGTGAGGTATGATCATGTGAAGTCATAGCTGCGGGAAGTAATAATCAAGTGGAAGCATAAAACATGCATGACAACAGGCAATTGGAGTAGGCAATTTGCTCCCGATGTCCTCAGGTGATGTGTCATACCATGCAAACAGATTTGTGGTGTCACTCCATAAAATCATGTCAACTACACTTCATGTGGATACAAAATATAGGACATTAACTTGCCAAACTCTGGTTTTCATGTGCTTACCTTTCTCCTAAATATTAATAAAATAAACATTTACAGTCAAAGTCTACCATCAGAAAACACTGGCCTTATGTTTGTAAAGTGGAGACTATGCAACAAAAAAGTTTAATCATGCTAAAAAGATAAGGCGTACCTAAACAACTTTGCTTCTGTCAGAAATCATAGGCGGCAATGATGGGACAAATTGGAAGAAAATGTTCTAGAAAATCTGGATATATTGATTGTTTTTTAGGTATACCATATGTAGCGACCAGACCTCAAACAGTCTGATCTCTGTGCATCAGTGTCATCCCTGGATCGGTAATGCTGACACGCACAGTACTTGAGGATTTATAACAGATTAGCAATCACACACTTATTACATCGAATGTCTCAAAAGAGAATTTATTACAATAAATATGGCTTAAGGCCATCTAATACGATAGCAGCGTAAGGCTTGGAAGATAAAGCGAGTCCATCAACTCCAACGGCATCACTGAGTGAAAGATCACGAACTAAGGCACCTTACTCGTCATCCGAAAAGTCTGCAACATGAACATTGTAGCCCGAAAACGGGTCAGCATTACCGATCCAGGGATGACACTGATGCACAGAGATCAGACTGTTTGAGGTCTGATCGCTATAAGATGGTATCAGAGCACACGCTAACTATCGGACACGACCACTAAGCTAAAGCCCTAGGTCACTACTCTCTTCTCATTTCTGACTCCTCTCCCTTTTCTACTCTATAGGATGGCGGATGCAAGGATCAAGTTTGCTCAGCCAGATGAAGAAACACCTTTTGGACGACAGTTGAAGGAAGTCACTAAATACCTGAACATTGGAATACCAAGCTTCACCGGGACCTACAACGCCACTTTACCAGAAGAGGAGCTTTGGATGATTCAAGTTCAAGTTCCAGGAAGGACGTTCACGCCAGTTACTGAGCCCATAGAGTTTTCCTTCGATGCACCCACCTGGAGTCTAGGCAAGAGCATGGCAGCCCACATCACCATGGGACGCATTGGAGAAGTTTACCACAAGGATCTCAAGGATAATATTTACCATATTTGTGGGCGCCGAGATGAGCAATGGGAGATGATCAGCACCAGAAAGGATAGATCGATTGCCACTTTCATCCAGGAGTTAAACCAGCACATTCGTCGCCAGGAGAACCAGATGTGCGCAGGCATGATAGATCTGAAGAAGTCAATGACCAAGATCACGGAGCTGGAAGAAGAACTCAAGTCTACACGCGATGGGTATGTGGAGGAAATGACGATACAAATGGAGAAGAATGACGATCTGACAAGGAAGCTAGGAGTGTTCATGGGAGACCCCACGCCAGGAGGGGAAGACGGCGATTCCACTTGCCCGGACAACAACAACAACAACGACAACAACAACGACAACAACAACAACGACAACAACAACGACAACAACAACAACAACAACAACAACAACAACAACAACAACAACAACAACAACAACAACAACAACAACAACGACGACGACGACGACGACGACAACAACAACAACAACGACAACAACAACAACAACAACAACAACAACGACAACAACAACCACAACGACAACCACAACGACAACAACAACGACAACAACAACGACAACAACAACGACAACAACAACAACGACAACAACAACGACAACAACAACGACAACAACAACAACAACAACAACAACAACAACAACAACAACAACAACAACAACAACAACAACAACAACAACAACAACAACAACAACAACAACAACAACAACAACAACAACAACAACAACAACAACAACAACAACAACAACAACAACAACAACAACAACAACAACAACAACAACAACAACAACAACAACAACAACAACAACAACAACAACAACCACAACCACAACCACAACCACAACCACAACCACAACCACAACCACAACCACAACCACAACGACAACGACAACAACGACAACGACAACGACGACAACGACAACGACAACGACAACGACAACGA
The DNA here is from genome assembly GCA_021605205.1 of Aegilops longissima. NCBI lineage: Eukaryota > Viridiplantae > Streptophyta > Magnoliopsida > Poales > Poaceae > Aegilops > Aegilops longissima. Next base: position 656,254,329 of record CM038682.1, on the reverse strand, counting down.
CAACGACAACGACAACGACAACGACAACGACAACGACAGCGACAACAACGACAACGACAACGACAACAACGAAAACGACAACGACAACGACAACAACAACGACAACGACAACGACAACGGCAACAACAACGACAACAACAACGACAACAAGAACGACAACAACAAACCACCACTTGTTGCTCACTTAGCCCGTTTTCTAAGGATGAACCCGGCGGTGTTCTCCAGTAGCACCGAGCCGATAGTTGCAGATGATTGGCTTCGCAAGATTGGAAGGGAGTTGACCACTCCAGGATGCACAGATGCGGAGAGAGTGCGTTTTGCCGCACATCAGCTTGATGGACCCGCAGCATCATGGTGGGAGAACTTCACAGCCACTTACCCCATCGACACTGTTACATGGGACCAGTTCCAGCAGGTTTTTCGCACTGCCCATGTATCAACAGGAGTTATGGCCATGAAGAAGCGTGAGTTTCGCATGTTACGCCAAGGAGGACGCACAGTTAGCCAGTATGTGGATGATTTTAGTAAGCTAGCACGTTATGCCCCAGATGACGTTGCTACAGATGCAACTAAGCAGGAGAAGTTTCTGGAAGGACTGAATGATGAGCTGAGCATGCAGTTGATGGTTGCAACTTTCAACAACTACCAGGAGTTGGTAGATAGAGCTCTCATGATTGAAGGGAAGCAGCAGCAGATTGACAGCCGCAAGAGGAAGTATGGTCAAGGGAAGTATAATTCTGGAGCTCAGAAGAGACCCCGTTTTACCCCGAACTTGGGAGGACCTTTTCAGCATAACAATGGAGGTCACAACCACACTGGAGGAAGTTCGCACAACCATAGTGGCCCCAAGAATGGGAATGGTCATGGAGGAAGCAACGGCCAGAACCGTTCCAACCCAGCAACGCCCGCCAAGAAAGATCTAAGCCACGTTACTTGCTAGAAGTGCCAGAAGACTGGACATTACGCCAATGAATGTCCTGAAGCAAAGAATGGAAACGGCAATGGGAGCGCTGGGAAGAAGCCCAACGCTTTCAATAGGGGACAAGTGAACCACGTTAGCGTGGAGGAGGTTGAAGCGCCACCCGATGCAGTAATAGGTAAGTCTTTGGTTAAGTCATTTACTGCAATCGTTCTTTTTGATACTGGTGCATCACATTCATACATATCAAGGGGATTTGTGGATAAGTATAAACTGCCCACCAAAGTTCTTAGTACACCTATGTTAGTGAGCTCGCCAGGAGAGGAGTATATGGCAAGCCAAGGATGTTTTCAGATGCCCTTGACCATAGGTAGGCATGTTTTCCCCTCAGACATAGTAATTTTGGAGTATCAAGGTTTGGATGTGATTCTGGGTATGGATTGGCTATCGATGTATGGAGGAAACATCGATTGCGCCAGTAAGTCGATTTTGCTCACCACCCCAGAAGGAAGAAGGATCAAGTATGTATCCCGGCATGTGCCGAATAGGACTCAAGTAAATTCCTCATCAGGAGTTGTACAGGAGGAAGTACCAGTGGTGAAGGATTTCCCGGATGTATTTCCAGAAGAGTTGCCAGGCATGCCATCGGATAGAGACATTGAGTTTTTGTTCGAGCTTCTGCCAGGCACAGGGCCAATATCTAAGAGACAGTTCAGGATGCCCGCTAAGGATTTGGAGGAAATTAAGAAGAAGATTAAGGAGTTACTGGATAAAGGTTATATTCTCCCTAGCTCGTCACCTTGGGGATCACCAGTGCTTCTAGTGGAGAAGAAGGATGGATCCTTGAGGATGGTTGTTGATTATCATGGATTGAATGAAGTAACGATCAAGAACAAGTACCCACTGCCGATGATCAATGATTTGTTTGATCAGCTGCAAGGAGCTAAAGTGTTTTCCAAGATCGATCTGCGATCAGGGTACCACCAGCTGAAGATTCGAGAGCAGGATATACCTAAGACAGCTTTTACCACAAGGTACGGGCTATATGAGTATACCGTTATGTCATTTGGCCTAACTAACGCACCTGCCTATTTTATGAACATGATGAACAAGGTGTTTATGGAGTTTTTGGATAAGTTCGTCATGGTGTTCATTGATGATATTCTAGTCTACTCGAAGAATGAAGAGGAGCATAAAGAGCATTTGCGTTTGGTACTTGGTAAGCTCAGAGAACACCAGTTATATGCCAAGTTCAGCAAGTGTGAGTTTTCGTTGAAGGAAGTTGGATTTCTAGGACATGTTATATCCGGAGAAGCAATAGCAGTAGACCCCACCAAACTTGTCACTGTGACAAATTGGGAGGCACCCACGTCAGTTGGAGAGATCTGGAGTTTTCTTGGACTCGCAGGATACTACCGGAGGTTCATTGAGAATTTCTCGAAGACTGCAAAACCCATGACGGAGTTGTTGAAGAAAGACACCAAGTTCAAATGGACTGAGGAATGTGAGGCCAGTTTTCAGGAGTTGAAGAAACGCTTGGTAACATCACCAGTGTTGATTCTGCCAGATCAATGCAAGGATTATGAAGTGTAGTGCGACGCTTCTCGTCGAGGACTTGGAGCCGTACTTATGCAGGAGGGAAGAGTTGTTTCATATGCCTCACGACAGCTTAATCCCCATGAGTTGAATTACACTACCCATGATTTGGAGTTAGCAGCCGTAGTGAATGCGTTGAAGACTTGGAGACATTTTCTCATCGGAAACCATTGTGAAGTATACAAGGATCACAAGAGTTTGAAGTATATCTTCATGCTGAAGCAATTGAATATCAGGCAAAGGAGATGGTTGGAGCTCATTAAGGATTATGATATGAAGTTGCGTTATCATCCCGGAAAGGCTAATGTAGTAGCCGATGCGTTGAGCCGCAAGAGTCATGTCAATACACTCATGACTGGAGAGTTACCCAAGGAGTTAGCAGAGGATCTTCGCGAGCTATGTTTGGAGATAGTTCCGAGAGGTTATGTAGCAGCATTGGAGATTCAGTCTACTTTGATGGATAAGATCAGAGAAGCTCAGAAGACGGACAAGGAGATTGCCGAGATAAAGGAAAAGATGAGTGTCGGTGTGAAAACCGGCGGATCTCGGGTAGGGGGTCCCGAACTGTGCGTCTAGGCGGATGGTAACAGGAGACAAGGGACACGATGTTTTTACCCAGGTTCGGGCCCTCTTGATGGAGGTAATACCCTACTCCTGCTTGATTAATATTGATGATATGGGTAGTACAAGAGTAGATCTACCATGAGATCAAGGAGGCTAAACCCTAGAAGCTAGCCTATGGTACGATTGTTGTTCGTCCTACGGACTAAAACCCTCCGATTTATATAGGCACCGGATAGGTTAGGGTTACACAGAGTCGGTTACAATGGTAGGAGATCTACATATCCGTATCGCCAAGCTTGCCTTCCACGCCAAGGAAAGTCCCATCCGGACACGGGACGAAGTCTTCAATCTTGTATCTTCATAGTCTTGGAGTCCGGCCGTGATGATGGTCCGGCTATCCGGACACCCCCTAGTCCGGGACTCCCTCAGTAGCCCCTGAACCAGGCTTCAATGATGACGAGTCCGGCGCGCATATTGTCTTCGGCATTGCAAGGCGGGTTCCTCCTCCGAATACTTCATAGAAGGTTTTGAACACCAGGATAGTGTCCGGCTCTGCAAAACAAGTTCCAAATAACACCGTAGAGAGAATAATTTTTGCACAGATCTGCTGACGTATTCCGCGGCGTGACATCACACCACGGGCAGGCCTTTATATGAATCGTTTTTTACCGTTCCACCTTAGCCCATTTAGCGAGGCGGTTTCCTTGGCACGTCTTCAAAGCATAGGTCGTGCCCCCTTATTCCGGGATTCTCATCAATACGGACGTGTGTAACCCATCCGCGCCATTGATTATGGTGCTTGGGAGATAAGCAAGTTTTACCAGGCTGGTGGGGGACGCATAGCTCCGTCCGTCCGTATAAGGGGATAAGGATCCACCTTTTCACCTACGCCTTCTTCCTCCTTTGCTCCTTCATTTCCGCGCACTCGAGCTCCAGCGCCCAAGTCCGCACATCCCACCTCAACCTTCTCCCACCATGTCAGGAGCGGGAGGCAGGTGGATGGCCTCCTCCATCATGGAGGGGCACATCACAAGACTGCGGGAGGCCGGATACTTGTCCGCCGATATCACGCACAGGCTGCCCGACGCGGGGCAGCTCATTCCAACCCCCAGGCCCCATGAGAGGGTGGTGTTTCTCCCCCACTTCCTCTGCGGACTAGGTTTTCCACTTGACCCATTTGTCCGGGGGCTCATGTTATACTACAGCCTGGACTTCCACGACCTGGCCCCGAATTTCATCCTCAACATCTCGGCGTTTATCGTCGTGTGCGAGGCCTTCCTCTGCATCCAGCCCCACTTCGGCCAATGGCTGAAGACCTTTAACGTCAGGCCGAAGGTTGTGGGCGGCCGCCAAGCGGAGTGCGGAGGCGCCATGGTTGGCAAGATGGCCAAAGTCCTATGGCTCGAGGGCTCCTTTGTGGAGACAATAAAGGGGTGGCAATCGGGGTGGTTCTACATCACCGAGCCACGCGACCCTGAATGGGTGGCGGCCCCCGAATTCAGGTCTGGCTTCCCCACACGGCTCTCGTCATGGAAAGAGACGGGCCTGAAGTGGGGGGATTCGGACGAGCTATCCGGACTCCAAACATGCGTCCAAAACCTGGTGGACAAGAATCTCAGGCTTGTCGACGTAATCCAGGTGATGCTCATCCGCCGGATTCTCCCATGCCAACAACGGGCCTTCGATTTGTGGGAGTTCAATCCGGCACATCACCGAACCTTGAACCGGCTCTTCGATACTACGTACGAAGATGCCTGGAAGGTGTTGTTCAAGGCCGCCGAAGCCCCCGCATCCGCTAACAAAGATCATGGATGTAGCTCGCGGCATCAAGCCGGCGAGGTAAGTTATTTTACCCTTTACGGGACTCTTTTTTTTCATAGATTGACTCTACGTGGGATCTAAAAACTCCCTATTCTTTAACAGGACTGGCTGAAGACGTCCGGACATATTAACTATCCGGCTCCTTTGCCAGAAGACCCAGCAGACGCCCGATTGACGGGGCTGCTGGCTCCGGCACCCCATGTGGTGCCGGAGAAGAAGGCCAAGAAGGAGGCCACGGGAACTCGAAAGAGCTCCCGACGCCAGGTGATGTCAGATTCTGAAGCAGAATCTTCTCCTGAAGACGAGGAGGAGGAAGAAGAAGCTTCTCCCCCAGCGGGGGAGGAGAGGAAAAGGAAGGCCGCCCCGACTGCGGAGGCCGGAGGGTCCAAGAAGGGAAGAACCCTTCCTCCGGACTTCTCCGCCAACGTCGACGACGACGAGGAGGATTGGCCTACAAGGGCCAAGACCCTGGCGAGATCGTAAGTGTCCGGATACCCATGTCTTTTTATTATTGCAGAGTGTTCTCTAATGTCGAACAATCGTGCCGCCCGCCCAAGGGCGAGTTCGCCGATTCATCGGCGGGTCCCTCGGCTCGTCGGAAATGGAGAGTACCGCTTCGACCGCCTCCGCGCCTCACGCTGCGGACGACGCCGCGGTGGGGCCCCAAGGGGGGCTTGGTCAAGAGGAGGTGGCGCAGGAGGTGCCACAAGGCTACCTCCCGGACTCCAGGCGCGTGGGGGGCAAGACCCCCAGGGGCTCTAAGCCCGACCCTTGTCCGGACTCCATGCCGGAACCTTCAGCGGTTCCGGAGTCCGGCAAGCGGTCCCTTCGCAAGAAGGGTAAGACGCCGGTGTCCTCCGTCCAACCGGAGGCACCTGATAGCTTACTGTAGGCGCTCAACGGCGAATCCATCAAGGAGGAGCACCGCACTGTTATGAGTGCGGTGATCCGGACAGTTCAGTCCGCCAAGAGCGGGCTGACCGAAGCCTGTACCAGCCTTCTAACAGGCTTTAAGGTAAGTTTTAGAATATGTAAAAATATTACCGCATAGACAGTAGCCGCTGATGCTTAGTTCGGTGTTCGAAAAGAAAAGCCGGACTAAGGATCTAAAAAGATATACGCAGGAGTCTAACATAAGTATGTCAATATGGGAATGTAGGCTGCTGCTGTTGCTGTCTCTGCCAAGACTTGATGCGGAGGTCAATGCATTGAAGCAGAACCTCGAGCGGTCCGAGAACGAGCTCGGACAAGCCAAGAAGCAGCTCGAGGACAAGGAAGGTAAGTAATACCTTATTAAAGAAATACCTTATAGAAAAGGTTTTGGTTGCAAAAAATAACAGGAATAACTTGGGTACTACAGGGGCCACGAACAAGGTGGCGACCCTGAAGGAAGCGGTGTCCGTGGCCGAGCGAGAGAAGGGGGGGCGCAGCTGGCCAAGGTACGGCAAGAGCTCCAAGCTCTCGTGGAAGAACATGAGGGTTTGGAGCGTGACTCGAAGACACGAGAGTCCGAGCTTGCCTCGGCTCTTGAGAGTGCCAAACCTGCTAAGGCCGAGGCCCAAAAAGCCCTCCAAGAAATTGAGTCCTTGAAGAAGATAGTGGCGGGTAAGACATTCTTTATGCAAAGCAAGCATGTGAAAGAGAATTATCTATTACTTACCCGGATTCGGAGCTCTCCAGGAGCATACGCAGATTTGCCCCATATCAGGTGCGATGCTGCCGCATTCTACCGCGCCAAGGAGGGGAGCTCGACGGAAAAGGTGTTCGGTCTCAATATCTTTGAGGCCGAACATCCGGTGCCCTGAGCGACCAGCTGAAGCAGCTGGTCGAGCTCCAAGGTCATGAACAGGCCATGAAGGGCCTTATAAGCGGCTGTGGCCATTGGAGGCCATGCCCGGAGCTACTTCGCTTGGTGCAGCGGTGGTGGATGCCTGTCCAGGATTGAAGTCATCAGCGCTCCGTCTGCATTGAAGGTGTCCGTCGGGCCCTTGCCCGTGCTAAAGTGCACTGGGGCAAGCTGGATGCGGAGAAGCTTGTGACAGACGGCCACCGAAGGGCCATGAGCATCGCGCGCCCGAAATGTACTATGAGGGCCTCTAAAGGGTGCCCTTGAATAGCGGATGAGTGCTCCAAAGATGTAATTTTTCAATAGGCTCGCATTTGTTATCACTGCGCTGAAAACTTGTTCATATCGCTAAGCAACGCTTGTTAATATAAAATATTACCTTACGTGCGGCCATTTATCAAATTTGAGAGATGGCAAGTCGTTGGCTTCAGCCCCCATGCCACGAAAGTCTTTGGGGTGTTGGGATAAACTTGAGCACTCTTGTTGATTCTTGGGTCCATCTAGGAGGCGCTCATCACAACGAACAAGGCAACCGGACTTATAATGCTTGAACACTCTCACTTAGCCATAGAATTCTATAATTTTAAATTTCGTGAAGCACCTAGTATTCGGAAGACCGAGTTCGGGTGCTATCCACGCCTTGGCGGACAATTCGGTTCCTCGCTCTAAGCGGCATAAGTCTTTAGGGACCGAAAAACCTCTCGAACAGCGACGGCTCTCGCCCTATCATGACGGTCAGTTTTAGCTTTCTCCCGAGGTGCTCGACCCAGCTCAAGCTGGGCACAATCGCGATGGTTCTCCGTGCTACCTTAGCTGATATAACGGAATGTAAGGTACCAAAACACGGAGCTGGGCAAACCCAACTATTGACCCAAGACATGATTCGGAGCCGATTCATATAATGCTCTAAGTTCGGGGTGCCGCACTTGTGAAAGTGTTCGGACTTATCACACCATAATTTTGGGATACTTAAGCCCCTGGTGTATTGGCCGTACCAAAGTGTACGGTTGCAACATGTCGGGAAATGGACATATGTATAGATAAAGAAAGTAGAGCAATAATAAGAAAAGGCTATATATTGTTTATTCAAAAAGGTACTGCAATGAAAGCAGAACGATAAAAATAGTGCGATAAGCAAGGGATGGGACTATCTAACATGTTCCCGTCCAGGGGTAAGCTGCGGGATGGTATGTAAAACAGGTATAATGCTCGTAATAGAGACCACCTGAACACTTGACGTGGCTTTCTGCTTCCCTGGCTGTTGCATCATGAGTTCGGCGATTCTAGTGCCAGGCAGGACTTCTGAAAGACGGAGTCCTGAAAGTAAGAAAAAGGAAGAAAAAGGAAAAAAGAAAAAGAATGACACAATCGGGAGCCCCTGGTGCGGTTGAGCCGCATTCCGGGCGTGCCGTGGTCGTGCCCCGTATGCCCATGGTATCTCCAGAGCGTAATTATGTATGCGTAATACTAGTTTCGCAATTTCGCGAGGGCTGGGGTTGGGGCCGGATTGCTACGCGTGCTTGAATCGTGCCAAGCGGTCTTGTTGTAGGTTACTCGGCGCGCAGCGGTGTCCGGACGCTTAGTGGCCGGACTCGAGAATTGCTGTGAGAGGCTGCTTTTGTACCTCCGCCGCGAGGGCTGCCGTGTGCTCCTCCGTTCGGAGAGAGCGTTCGGTGTTTCCATTGACCGTTATTACTCCTCGAGGGCCTGGCATCTTGAGCTTGAGGTATGCGTAGTGCGGGACCGCATTGAACTTTGCAAATGCGGTTCGTTCGAGCAGTGCATGATAGCCGCTGCGGAATGGGACGATGTCGAAGATTAACTCTTCGCTTCGGAAGTTATCCGGGGATCCGAAGACCAGTTCGAGTGTAACCGAGCCCGTACAACTGGCCTCTACACCCGGTATGACGCCTTTAAAGGTCGTCTTTGTATGTTTAATCCTTGAGGTGTCTATGCCCATTTTGCGCACTGTATCCTGATAAAGCAGGTTCAGGCTGCTGCAACCGTCCATCAGGACTCTGGTTAGGTGAAATCCGTCAATAATTGGGTCAAGAACCAATGCGGCGAAACCGCCATGATGGATGCTAGTGGGGTGGTCCCTTCGATCAAAGGTGATCGGGCAGGAAGACCATGGGTTGAACTTCGGGGCGACTGGCTCCATCGCATATACGTCCCTTAGTGCACGCTTCCGCTCCCTTTTGGGTATGTGGGTTGCGTAGATCATGTTAACCGTCCGCACTTGCGCGGGAAAACCCTTCTGTCCTCTATTGTTCGGGCGGCCGGGCTCTTCCTCGTCATCGCTATGCAGCCCTTGTCATTGAGTTCGCACTTAACTTGCTGCTTGCTTGAACACCCAACAGTCCTGTTGGTGTGATTGGCCGATTTTCGGGGTGCCATGTATCGCAAGCGATCGAGTATGCGGTCCAAGTTGGATGGGCCCCGGTATTTCTTTTGAATGGCTTCTTCCACGACCGGGTTTAGAGCCTCTGAATCCGGCATTGACCGCCGTATCTTGATGTTATATCGCGTTAATGTGGCGCTTGTTCTTGTTGCGACGCGACCTGCCATTCTTGTCCTTGGTATCCGAACTATCAGGATGTTTGGCCAAGTTGTTGCTTCGAGCTAGCCAGCTGTCCTCTCCCGCACAAAAGCGGGTCATGAGTGTTGTGAGGGCTGCCATGGATTTTGGCTTTTCCTATCCTAGGTGCCGGGCAAGCCACTCGTCGCGGATGTTATGTTTGAAGGCTGCAAGGGCCTCTGCATCCGGACAGTCAACGATTTGATTTTTCTTTGTTAGGAAACGAGTCCAGAATTGTCTGGCCGATTCTTCTGGCTGCTGGATTATGTGGCTAAGGTCATCGGCGTCTGGTGGTCGCACATATGTGCCCTGGAAGTTATCAAGGAATGCGGCTTCCAGGTCCTCCCAACAACCAATTGATTCTGCTGGCAAGCTATTGAGCCAATGCCGAGCTGGTCCTTTAAGCTTGAGTGGGAGGTATTTGATGGCATGTAGATCATCACCGCGGGCCATGTGGATATGGAGGAGATAGTCCTCGATCCAGACCGCGGGATCTGTGGTACTATCGTATGACTCGATGTTTACGGGTTTGAAGCCCTCAGGGATTTGATGATCCATTACTTCATCTGTGAAACATAGTGGGTGTGTGGCGCCTCTGTATTGGGCTATATCACGACGTAGCTCGTATGAGCTTTGTCTACTGTGTTCGGCCCGGCCTGGTTTGCTGTATCCGGCGCGACGGTAATCATCTCGTGTCGTTGGGCGCCCACGCGATCCGTAGATCGATCTTGTATGTTTTGCCTTATCCTCCAATATATCTCGCAAGTCCGGCGCGTTTTCCCGTGCCTTGGTACTTTTTGAGCGGTGTAGGGGTGTGGCTTGAGCGGAGGGCCGAGAGGCTTCTCTGTCGCGGCCACGGGGTGGCTGGTCTGCCATGTCGTGCGCTGGTGACTTGGGTGCTTCCTCCTCTGATCGAGGCAATGACCTGCGTTTGGGGTAGCTTTTGGAGGGGCGTTCGAGTTCGTACTCTTCGACTGCAAGGACTTCAGTCCATCTGTCAGCTAGCAGGTCTTAGTCAGCTCTAAGCTGTTGTTGCTTTTTCTTGAGGCTGCTTGCCGTGACTATAAGCCTGCGTTTGAAATTTTCCTGTTCGGCGGGATCCTCAGGCACGACAAATTCGTCGTCGTTGAGGCTTGCCTCATCTTCGGAGGGAGGCGCATAATTATCGTCCTCGACCTCTCTTTCTGCCGCACTGTCGTGCGGACTTGCTTCTCCCTCCTCCTGTGCTGAGTCCTGCTGGAGGGGGTTCTCTTCGGCACTATCCAGGGTGTTATTATCTCCCGTGCCGAAATCACCGTTTTTATTGTGGCGGGATTTAGAGCGGCGCCGCTGACGTCGGCGCTTCGGCTGTTTCTTGGAGGGGTCATCCTCCGTTGTTCCATCGCCGTTCCCATCTTTTGGGATATCCACCATGTATATGTCGTATGACGAGGTGGCCTTCCAGTGCCCTGTGGGCGCTGGGTCTTGGTCGTCTCCGGCATCGTCGTCCATACTGTCGATGTCTTCGGATTCGAAGTCTAGCATGTCGGTTAAATCATCGACAGTGCCTACAAAGTGGGTGGTGGGTGGGCGTTGAATTTCTTCGTCGTCCGCATCCCAACCTTCCTGTCCGTAGTCCGGCCAGGGCTGTCCGGATAAAGAGATAGACTTTAGTGAATTCAGGATGTTGCCAAAGGGAGAGTGCTGAAAGATGTCCGCGGCAGTGAACTCCATGACCGGCGCCCAATCGGATTCGATTGGCAAGGGCGCGGAGGGTTCGGAGTCCGGAGAGGAGTCCGGCACCCTGGAGTCGAGGTCTTCGCAAAGGACAGGGATGGAGTTCGGCTCAATCGCCGTAGAGATGGTAGCCCCCGAGGCGGTGTCCAACCACCCGTCCTCGATCCGGGAATCCGGCTCCGGATTAAGGGTCGGAGCGGAAGCTGGTGCGGCCTCCAGGGCACTGTTTGGCTGCAGAGCTAGATCATGCCCATCGAGACAGTGCGGCACGCTCGGCTGCAGCTCGAACCCGTCGAAGATCAAGTCTCCGCGGATATCGACCGTATAGTTCAAACTTCCAAATCTGACCTGATGGCCAGGGGCGTAGCTTTCGATCTGCTCCGGATGGCCAAGCGAATTGGCCCGCAGTGCAAAGCCGCCAAACACGAAGATTTGTCCGGGGAGAAAAGTCTCACCCTGGACCGCGTCGTTGTTGATGATCGAAGGAGCCATCGGGCCTATCGGTGACTACACAGAGGAACTCTCAATGAAAGCACCAATGTCGGTGTCAAAACCGGCGGATCTACGGTAGGGGGTCCTGAACTTTGCGTCTAGGCGGATGGTAACAGGAGACAAGGGACACGATGTTTTTACCCAGGTTCTGGCCCTCTTGATGGAGGTAATACCCTACGCCTGCTTGATTAATATTGATGATATGGGTAATACAAGAGTAGATCTACCACGAGATCAAGGAGGCTAAACCCTAGAAGCTAGCCTATGGTATGATTGTTGTTCGTCCTACGGACTAAAACCCTCCGGTTTATATAGACACCGGATAGGTTAGGGTTACACTGAGTCGGTTACAATCGTAGGAGATCTACATATCTGTATCGCCAAGCTTGCCTTCCACGCCAAGGAAAGTCCCATCCGGACACGGGACGAAGTCTTTAATCTTGTATCTTCATAGTCTTGGAGTCCTGCCGTGACGATAGTCCGGCTATCCGGACACCCCCTAGTCCGGGACTCCCTCAATGAACAAAGGAAAGGCTAAAGGATTTTGTGAGGATGAGCACGATACCTTATGGTTTGAGGACCGCGTATATGTGCCTAATGATCCGGAGATCAGGAAGCTGATTTTGCAGGAGGCCGAGATTAGCCATATTCGACTCACCCAGGAAATACAAAAATGTATCTGGATTTGAAGGATAGTTTCTTGTGGACTGGAATGAAGAAGGATATTGCGGAGTATGTAGCAGTTTGTGATGTATGACACAGAGTGAAGGCAGAGCATCAGAAGCCAGCAGGATTGCCACAACCATTACCGATACCCGAATGGAAGTGGGAGGAGCTAGGCATGGATTTTATCACGGGATTGCCCATGACTCGTTCAGGCTATGACTCGATATGGGTTGTAGTCGATCGTTTGACGAAAGTAGCTCATTTCATCCCAGTGAAGACCACTTACACTAGTGCTACGTTGGCAAAGATATACATGACCAGGATCGTATGTTTGCATGGAGTTCCGAGGACCATTGTATCCGATAGAGGAACCCAATTTACCTCAAAGTCCTGGAATCAGTTGCACGAAACTTTGGGAACCAGGCTAGAGTTCAGTACAGCCTTTCACCCGCAGACAGATGGACAGACTGAGAGAGTCAATCAGATTCTGGAGGACATGTTGAGAGCTTGTGTGCTAGATTATGGATCTAGTTGGGACGACAATTTTCCTTACGCAGAGTTCTCTTACAACAACAGTTATCAAGTCAGCTTGAAGATGGCCCCTTTTGAATCTTTGTACGGAAGGACGTGCAGGACACCGTTGTTGTGGGATGAAGTTGGAGACCGTCAGTTGTTTGGACCAGATTTGATTAAAGAGTCTGAAGAGAAGGTTAAGCTGATTCGCGATAGACTCAAGGTAGCCCAGTCCAGGCAGAAGAGTTATGCGGATTCTAAACGCAAGGAGACAATTTACGAAGTCGGAGACAGAGTGTATCTTCGTGTATCACCCCTTCGAGGAGTGAAGCATTTTGGAGTTAAGGGAAAGTTAGCACCATGTTTTGTGGGACCATACAAGGTTTTGGAACGTATGGGAGAAGTTGCTTACAAGTTGGAATTGCCCAAAGGTTTGTCAAGAGTTTATGATGTGTTCCACATTTCTTAGTTGAAGAAGTGCCACGCTGAGATGGCTGATATCCCTATGAGAGATACAGTGCCACTGGAAGCGATTCAGTTGGATAGCGATTTGACCTACGAGGAGAAACCAGTCAAGATTCTCGAGTTTGCCAACCGAGTTACACGCAGCAAAGTTATCAAGTTTTGCAAGGTTCAGTGGAGCCACCATACCGAAGATGAAGCCACCTGGGAAGGAGAGGAAGACCTACGGAAGGATCACCCTCACCTATTTTCTAGCCAACCCATATCTCGACGCGAGATTCATCTTAAGGGGGGTAGCTTTGTAACATCCCAAATTTTCGATTTGGAATGTTATACATTAGGTCATCATTGCATATCATATTTTATTGCATTTCGGCTTGATCCTAGAAATTCTACGCAACTCAAGTTCCCACGAAGAGAGTTGGGAATTTCGTTATTTTCATATTTGAGTTTTCTCGAATTTTGAAAAGAGGATCATTTGATTTTAATTATTTTCTCTTCGAATATTTCTTTTATGAAAATAAAAGAGAGAGGATAAAATGACTTCCTCAAAATAAAGAAATATTGGAGATTTAATATTAAAATCAAATAAAAATTTTGTTTGGAGATTTATCGTTATTTTTATTTGAATTAGGAAAAATATGCATTTTCCAAAATTACATTAGAGTTCCAAATGAATGTTCACCTTGTCCGGTAGATTTTTAGAGGACGGGGAAAATTTATTTTAGGATTTTAGGAGTCTGTTTAGTATTTCTTTTTTTGTTTTTCTGCGCGATGGAATTGTTTTGAAAAAAAAGTCAAACCGACTTGGGCCGCCGTGGGCAAGCCGGACTCCGCCTCGCCCAACCTTTATAAGCCGTCGCCCCACCGCAGCCCACCCCAGCCCGCGCCGCTAAAACCCTAGCCGCCTCGAGCCCCGTGCCACCTCGAGCCCTGCGGCGCCGCCGCTGCCGCCAACGCCCCTCTGTCGCGCCGTTCCGCCGTTGCCACCACAGCCGACCACACTACAAGAAACCTGTTAATACGTAATGGTGCTAGTCTGTCACAGATGAGTGTAAAGCTGTCACGGGTGCCCATGCATGACGGACATGAGGTCCTTCATGTATATCGCGTCATAATTTGACATCGGGCCTTCCTTGACGATTCTTGACCGTCATGGATCTGCCCCAAACCCGCCCAGGCCCAAACCATTGTGACGGAACAAGCCGTCATGGACTGATGCCACGTTGGATTTTTGATTGGCCAGTTGGGATTATGTGGCTGCCTACGTGGACACTACTTTCTGTCACAGAAATCGTCACGAATGTAGGCCCAATTTAAACTTGGTCTAGAAAATTTCTTTCGGCCCAATTTTGACACGGTATATTTTCTAGCCAATTTTGGCCTGAAGAGAAAGTATTTTCAAATAGTTCACACAATATGCGGCCATCTGCATGTATATATTTTTTTCAAAAAAAATTTGTGTGTATATACAACATAGCAGCTTACAAATCCTTCATGCAATGATAATTTACAGCATACATTCATTAAATATATCACACAACAAGGTTAATAAGTAGTACAATCCAATTTACATCAACAAAACATATAAAATTTCTAGGTTGTTGTTCAGGTTGTTGTCGTCGACTCTCCTGATGGCAACTATCATGTTAAGGTGCCGATTATGATGGGTAGCACTATGTAGCCCACTTCCCAATCATACCTAGCATATTTAAAATAACATTAGATTTTTGCAGATTGATAGATAGTAGAGAAAAGAGTATTACAAAAAATGTAATAAATGAATTACATGTCCACTTGGCCAACATTGACAGTACTGTTACTTATAACAGGAAACAATAATGAAATGAAACAAAGCAGTATATTTGTATAGAAGGTGACAACAGTATGAACAAGGCTTCCATGTGTAGCAAACTTTCATTAGCCTGCACAACTACAAATTTAATTTATTACATGGCTTACAAATTACTTCATGGTTATTAAGGTATAAGCTAAATCATAAAACATGAACACCAGCTGAACATAATACTTGTAAAAGTGTAGGTTCAGGAAATAAAAAATTATGGGATAGTAGTTCTAGTAATAACTTCCTGGCAAAAAAATTAAGAGCATAAGTTGCTATACTTTCTTTTATTTAAGTTGGCAATAAAAGATCAAAACTACACTAGGAAAAACAAATGCAACAATTGAAATTTGGAAAAAAAAATACTAAATAGCACTTGACTGACAAGCAACAGAGAAATATTATATATTTTGGATCTGTAATAAATATCAAGAAACTTACATAAGACCATTGCCTGTAATATAAAATTCCATATGAATACAAAACCTATTTGAAGCTGGTTCCTGGAGTTCCTTCCAGATAGCAACATTAGCCCTTGACAATAACAACAAGACATGCTATAATGCAAATATTTAATTATAACTGAATAGAAGGAAGATGCAGATAGAACTTTTGATATATGAATAGCTGCAAGGGTGTTGGGCATCAATAACACTATTAACATTGGTAAGTGTCAACGATTTATCCTCAAAATGCAAATCTGGTATATGGATAAATACAACTCTGTATTCAGGCATTGACAAATCAATATCACACAAAACATATGATGGCTACTTTCACCACATAAGACAAAGGAAGTTTGCATATAATTTAGAATAGAGAAGCAGTGTAAGAGCAGACGTAGTTAACAAACAATCTTACTCCTAGTCACTCGATTGAGTGAGAATAATGAAATACTTTGAGATCAAAACAGTAAACAGAATATGCCACAATGTTAATATCATAAAAAAATCATGTCTTCAAGGACCATTAAACAGAACATGCATTGCAATTATTAATACTTTGAGACAACATCTACAAAAAATCATATGAACAAACAAGTCGACATGCAGTAAACAAGCTTTGATTGCTTACAATATAAGATCATTTTCAACAATAACAACATCTATAAAAAATCATATGAAACGAAAAAGTTGACACTGCAGTAAACATGCTTTGATTGCTTACAGTAGAAGATCATTTTTAAGATTCTGGAATATGACTAAGTAGTATATAGTTGATTGAGTAAAAACCACAGGATATCCACAATCAATGGATGCATGGAGGAATGTAACAAGAGAACTTGTTTAGCCACTAACCAGGATTTCAGTAAAAAGAATCAGTCAGTGTGTGATGTTCTTTTACTTTTACAATTTTCTCTTGGACCATTTGAGAGAACAATTAAGTCTCGTACTCTAAAAAAATTAACATCAACTAAGCAAACAATATAGAACTATGGAATCCAAGAAAGTCTGAACAAAACAAGTACGAACCGCATCATCCTTGACGCCAAAAAAATGACAGTCTTATCTAACAAGACGCCAAGTACGAAATTCATCATCCTTGAGACCAAAAGGAGTTATGAAATATTCACAAATGTAGGCAAAAATTTCGGACAGTGGTATAAAACTTATAACAGAGAGAATCAAGTCATGACAGTCTTAAGGTAGGAGCATATACTGCAATATATAATCATATATGAAACAAACAAGTCAACACTGCAGTATGCATGCTTTGATTTATGTAAGTAACAAAAAGAACTAGTGCAACAGATTTATGTGGTTTTGTTGTACTGTATATGTCCATAGTATCCCAAATAGCACAGATCTTTCACTAGAAATCACAGATCCTCATCACAAAAATGCATTACCAATTTTGTTTGGAACCAGTGCATGTATGTAGAATGAAAAACATTGTGGAAAAGAGGGTATGAAGAGAAGCAAAGCCTCACCGGATCTTGAGGAGGAGCACGAGGAAGAGGTGTCATGGGAGAGAGGGGTGGCGACGACAGCCTCCCCTCACTGACGGTGGCCTCCAGGGGGTTGTCGGCGAGATCCAGGAGGAGGACATCATTGGCACACGAGCATCGCCAAGATCCCATGGTCAGCTCGCGTTCGGACGCCGCCGTCCTCCCTCTACTGCTGCTCGACCCCATCCTCTTGTCCTCCTTGTTCCATCCTCCCCTGAGCGGCTGAGGATGCGGTGGCCATCGTCATGGCGGTTAATGGTGTGGTGGTTGTCCAGATCTGAAAAAGTGGTAAGAGATGTGAGGGAATAGTGTGGCGGCAGTTGACGGTGTGCTGGTCATCATCGTGGATCGAGAGAGAAAGGGGAGTGCCGGCGGAAGGCTGTGGGAGGAGGGAGGTGAGGAGGTGAGGAGGGAGGTAAGGAGGTGAGGAAGGGGAGGTCCGGCGAAGGGCTGCGGGAGGAGGGAGGCGAGGAGGTGAGGAAGGGGAGGGCGGCGAAGGGCTGCGGGAGGAGGAAGGCGAGGAAGGGAAGTGCCGGCGAAGGGCTGCGGGAGGAGGGAGGCGAGGTGGTAGGTGGCGGCGATGGGGAATTAGGACGGGGCTGCCGACGAGGGAGAGAGGAGGGGCAGAGGATGAGGGTTAGGGTTAGCATTTTATATGGGTAAAGATTAGATGGGCTTTAGCGGGCTTGGGCGGGCTTGCGGGGCTATAACACACCGTCCATGACGTTTTTGAAAACGTCAACAAAAATCCGTCATGGATTAACAAATTTCTTGTAGTCCCACCGCCATCACCATCGCCTCGCCGAGCACCGCCGTCGCCCGCCGCCCCGCCGGACCCGCCGCCGCCCTCGCCGGACTCACCGGAGGTAGCCGCCCGCCGCCGCCGGTTTTCTTCGGAATACCGTACGGTTTTTTAGACCCGCGGTTTATTTATATATATATATATATTGGTTTTTTTCGGTTTAGCTATTTAGTGAACGCCCGTTCGTTCGTTCGTTTAAATGAACGATTTTCACCTTTTAGCTGCAAACAGCGAACGTTCGTTCGTTAGCCTGTTCGTCAGTTTTCTTTTTCTAGGGTTTTTCCGCGATTATTTTTTATCGCGATTTTTTACCCGATTTTCGTTTTAGTTTAACTTTTCGCTCGTTTATCGGAATCAGGCGATTCAAGTGCCTAGAGTTTCGTCTCAAAGCCCTCTTTCTGTTTAACAAACTTGAACAAGTTTTTGATACTGTAAAATTTGAATTTAGTCCAGATTAGTAATCGAAGCTTGTTTCTTTCACAGTTTGAGTTTCGTTGCTTCCTTTGATTTGATTCTTTTAGAAAACCGGAGTTCTTAAGTTGAAATTTCTGGTTAGATCTCTTATTTGAGTTTTACCCGTGCTTCTTGTTGAGTGCTTATTGTATGCTTGTTTGTTTGCGATAGAGTACCCGGAGTGCGAAGCGTGCTACTACGGGTCTCTAGGTTTCACGGATCATCAGCAAGGCAACTAACGCTTTGATCATACCTCTTTACTACCCAGTTTTATTGCATTTAGATCAATCCTCAAACAATTGCATGATTAGGATCTGATTAATATGTGGGTTTTGGGAAGTAGATGAGGTAGTACATATTGTCCTGTTTATTACCAAACCTTTGGGAGTTACTTCTACGTTGCTTATATTGCTATGCTATGCTTGTAGACGTGGATTGGGTGAGTGCATCCATGACAGATGTGAGTATTGTTAATTAATGGTTAACTTAAGGTGGCAACTTCAATACACAATTGGGTGGATTGAGGCACTGGGAACCAGTGTTACTGTATTTTGGAAATCCTGGCACCGTGTGATTCTCCTATGGACTGCCACCTGTGCTCAAAGGGATCATAAGATTATTCATGCTAGAAACTTCCGTGTGCAGCCACATGCCATTATGGGCTCTGGCATAGTTGAGTAAGTTGTGGGAAACCTTTCCATGATGGGCTAGCAGATGTAGGGGATTGTAGGTGTGCCGGCCTATCTATCGGTTAAGGGGACCTCTTCGGAAAGACTCTGTCTCGGTCATCCGTTTCTCAAACATCATGTAGTGCGAGAAATCCAACGGAGGAGATCGAGTCTTGTGGGGAAAAGTGCGCAAACCTCTGCAGAGTGTACAAACTAATCATGGTTAGTTGTGTCCCCGGTTATGGACGTTTTGAGTATCTAGTTCTTGGATTATCATGTGGATCTCATCACTCTTAATATAATTTGATTGGGTTTAATGATGATGCTTAATTGGGATTGAGTTGGGTGAACCTTCTCAATGTTTAACAACCACCATGATAGTTAAATAAAATTTATTCCTTTGTTGTAGGGAAAAATTGGCTTTCCGCAAAACATATTAACCATACAGCCTCCACCAGCCAAATATGCATGTAGTGATAGCTATTATTCTGTTCATTACTCTTGTGTTACCTCGCCAGCATATTCCATGTGCTGACTCGTCTTCGGGCTGCAATGTTCATGTTGCAGACTTTTCAGACGACGAGTAAAGTGCCTTAGGTCGTGATCTTTCACTCAGTGATGCCGTTGGAGTTGATGGACTCACTTTATCTTCCAAGCCTTCCGCTGTTATCGTATTAGATGGCCTTAAGCCATATTTATTCTAATAAGTTCTCTTTTGAGCCATTCGATGTAATAAGTGTGTGATTGCTACTCTGTCATAAATCCTCAAGTACTGTGCGTGTCAACATTACCGATCCAGGGATGACACTGATGCACAGATATCAGACTGTTTGAGGTCTGGTCGCTACACCATAGGAGAGATCTTTACCATAAAGTAAACATGAATCTAGGTGATGAGATTGCATGTCCACTCCTCTGATGGAGAGCTTGGCCTATTTTGTTTTCATAATTATATTTGCCGTAGATAGGGCCGTGAAATAGGAAAAAAGTCTTTAGAGTGATTGAGAGAGAAAAGTATTTGTTTACACCGAGTTGCATTTTTTTAGCATAGTTCCAACATGTTGATTTTGTATTTGAAAGTGTTAGACACAAAATTTGAAAATAAGTATTCCATAATAAGTCAATTAAATTGTGTGCAATATCATAATTTGGAAGATAAGGTATACATGCAAGAGTTGGAAGACAAGTAATATGTTAGAAACTGTCGGTGAATATGAATACAAAATAACATTAATAAGCGTGCAACACAGGAATAGAGAAAGATGTGTATGTGTAGACGCATGTCAATGCATGAAATTTCGTTAATGTAACCTAATTGTAACACCACTAATGATAAGAAATTGGGAAGAAAAAGGAACATTGTTTCTATGAGACATCAATATTTCAATATTTTTCAATCTTTTTCTCATTTCCCTACAAGATCACATGATCAAATATAATATAGCAAATATGGCAAAACTCAAATTATAAAATGTTATGGCAAATCTATCCGCGCAATTACTCTTTTAATGTGGAAACAATTTATAGTATTCGAGTCTCTTATGATAATCCCACTATTCCGAATGAGAAATTTTTTGCTTATGTGGAGAGTAATAAAATTTCTATGCAAGTAGGTCATGAAAAGAATGCTTTATGTCATGGTTATATTGTTGAATTCATTCATGATGCTACTGAAAATTATTATGAGGGAGGAACATATGCTTGTAGGAATTGCAATAATATCAAGTTTCCTCTCTATGTGCTTAAAGTTTTAAAGTTATGCTTGTTTTGCCTTCCTATGCTAGTTGATTATTGTTCCCATAAGTTGTTTGCTCACAAAATCCCTATACATAGGAAGTGGGTTAGACTTAAATGTGCTAGTCATATTCTTCATGATGCTCTCTTTATGTTTCAATTCTTATCTTTTATGTGAGCATCATTGAAATCATCATGCCTAGCTAGGGGTGTTAAACGATAGCGCTTGTTGGGAGGCAACCCAATTTTATTTTTGTTCCTTGCTTTTTGTTCCTGTTTAGTAATAAATAAATCATATAGCCTCTGGTTAGATGTGGTTTTATGTTTTAATTAGTGTTTCTACCAAGTAAGACCTATAAGATCTTCTTGCATGATAATTATTTGATCTTGCTGAAAAAGACAGAAACTTTCTGCTCACGAAGACAATTGTTAAAAATAACCCAAAGTGATAAAATACTGATTCCAATTGCAGTAGATCAATAATCAAATTATAAAGGTCCACCTATTTTGGCAGATGTTTATGAGTTCCAGAAGTTTGCGTTTGATACCGATTACCACAGACTTTTTTGTTTTTGACAGATTCTGTTTTCTATGTGTTGTTTGCTTATTTTGATGAATCTATGAGTAGTATCGGAAGATATGAACCATAGAGAAGTTGGAATACAGTAGATATTACACCAATATGAATTTAGAATGAGTTCACAACATTAACTAAGTGGTGGTTTTATTTTATACTAACGGAGCTTACGAGTTTTCTGTTAAGTTTTGAGTTGTGATGTTTTCAAGTATTGGGTAAAGATTCGATGGACTATGGAATAAGGAGTGGCAAGAGCCTAAGCTTGGGGATGCCCAAGGGACCCCAAGGTAATATTCAAGGACAACCAAGAGCCTAAGCTTGGGGATGCCCCGGAAGGCATCCCCTCTTTCGTCTTCGTTCATCGGTAACTTTACTTGGAGCTATATTTTTATTCACCACATGATATGTGTTTTGCTTGGAGCGTCATTTTATTTTGTTTTGCTTGCTGTTTGAATAAAATACCAAGATCTGAAATTCTTAAATGAGAGAGAGTCTTCACATAGCTACATAATTATTTAACTACTCATTGATCTTCACTTATATCTTTTTGGAGTAGTTTGTCATTTACTCGTGTGATTCACTCATATCCGATGAGAAAATGGTTGAATGATTTGAATGTCATAGATCTGAACTTATATATGTTTCATATGCCTTTCCCATGGGGAGTAATGCCTTCACATATAAGAAGTAGAGGTGGTAAATTCTTGATGGTTAGCAAACATTGTATTGGTCACTTGAACAATTCATGAAAGCATATTGAAGGAAGGGAGATTTCACATATAAATATACTATCTTGGACATCTTCTATGATTGTGAGCCCCATTAATTATTTTCAAACCTGAGCAAATTAGTTGAAGTTGGACAAGGAAGACAACATAATGAGTTATGCTTGGGTATATTTGTATAGAAGTTATATTATTATGGATCCTTTAACATGTGGTGCTTGCTATGTGCTAAGAGGGAATACTGCTTGTGCATCCAAATTCCTTGAACCAAGTTTATTCCATGAGTGTCCACCATATCTACCTATATGCGGTATTTACCTGCCATTCCAAGTAAATTTGCATGTGCCAAACTCCAAACCTTCAAATAATAATCTGTTTTGTATGCCCGAATCGCTCACTGTCAGTATCTTCCATGCTAGGTCAGTTATTCTCACGATGAGTGGACTCCGCTCATCATTCATGAGAAAATGGCTGGTAACTGGGATGCCCAGTCCTATGATCAAAAGATCAAAAACAAATTCGCAAATAATTTAAACAAAACTCCCCCATGAATGTTGATAGTTGGACGGCACCCGTTGTTTCAGACAAGCCGTGGACTGTGAGTGTTGGTGGAGGGGGAGTAAAAACTTTACCTTTCTGCGTGTGAACCGCCTATAATGTATGTAGTATGGAAGATATTGGGAACTCTTGGTTGTTATGTTGAAAATGAAAGCATACCTCTCAAAATTATTTTCATCTCTGTTTTTGCTTCGAGCTCTGGCACGTTTGCAAATCCCTTCTTCCCTCTGCGAAGGGCCTATCTTTTACTTTTTTGCAAGATTCAGTAGTATTTCTTCTCCAACCTACTCTTTAGTTGGCAAGCATCATATGATGGAAAGATCTAAGCATATATGGCCATTCAAATATACTTGATCATGAATTATAATTGTTGACAATTATCTATATGATAAATAAGTTGGGAGGAGAAACATTAAGTCCCTATCTTTCTCTGTGTTCGATGGATGCTATTTGTTCTAAAAATATGCTTTGAGTGGTAGCAATCATGGAAGACTCACTACAAAAAAAATACACTTCCGTGATGATACGTGTTTGTCACAGTAGGTCGCGTTTTTAGTCATGCATGTACATCCATGACAAATTTATGACAGAATCAAGATAGTCATACCTGTGCTGTCGTAGAAGTTTTCCATGACATTACCAAAATTACCATCACGGAAGTGTCCACTTCCATGACGATAAATCGCGTGTCACAGAAATGCTTTCGTCAAGGCTGACCGACACGTGGCATCCACCGTAACGGAACGCTGTTAAGCTATCGGGTCGGGTTTTGGATCCGATAACCCGTTAACAGCCCCGACCAATGGGGATTTTCCACGTGAAAAATCATCATTGGCTGGAGGAAACACGTGTCGGCTCATCGCTGGGACAGATGTCATCCACTCATTGGACGTATAGCGCCTATGATACGCCGACACGTGGCACGGCCAATCAAGTTTAAATGGGCCGCCCAACTAAAGGCCCTCAAGATTTGGCGGCCCATAATGGGCCGCCCAGATTAAAGGCCCACGAGATTTTGCAGACTATAATGGGCTGGCCCAGCTAAAGGCCCACAAGATTTCGCGGGCCATAATAGGCCGGCCCAGGTAAAGGCCCACAAGATTTTTGCGTGCCATAATGGGACGGCCCAGGTAAAGGCCCACAAAATTCTTGCGGAACATAATGGGCTGGCCCAGCTAAAGGCCCATGAGATGTCGCCGACATTAAGGGGCCAGCCCAACTGTAGGCCCACAAGATTTTGAGGACCCTAGTAGGCCGGCCCATTAACTGGCTGCCATGTTTTGGGCCAAATGCCGGCCCATAATTGATCCGGTCCATTAATGGCCTGCCACGTTCCGGGACCAGTAATGGCCCATATAAGATCCGGCCCGTTAAATACCTCCCACTTTATGGGCTAAATCACGGCCCGGATCAGGTCCGGCCCTTTAAGAGGCTTTGGGCTCAATTATGGCCCATATCAGATTCGGCCCGTTGACTGGACGCTATGCTTTTGGGCCCACTTGCTAAAGGCCCATTTAGTAATTCGGCCTGATATTAGTTTCGGACTGTTATGGGCCCATTTAACATTTCGGCCCTATATTAATTTCGGCCTGTTAAAAGCACGTCATATAGTTGGGCCTAACTACGGCCCGGTTTGTATCCTGCCTGCTCGCAACCGATATCTGATTGGGCCAAACAAGGACCGAGACAACTTTGGCCTGTTAAAAGCCCGTGAATTGATTCGCACAATCATGGGCTGGGGTCCATTTCGGGCTGCTGCCGGCCCGTGAGCTATTCGCACGTTTGTGCCCGACCTACTTCTCACCTCCTAACAGCCCATTGAGTTTTCTTGCGAAAAGAGGGCCAGGGGTTACTCGGCCTATTAAAGGCCCGAATCTACTAGTGGGCTAGTTTCACGGGGCCCATGATGCGGACCATACATCGTGATTGCATGATGGCCCAATTATGTACCGTAATTTTACGGTTTGGCCGGTTTACTGCGAAGATAGGGTATATATACAGTAAAATAACTGCAGCATCGTGAATACGAAAAAACCTAGACTATACAATAAATAAATTACGGCATATTACATCCACTGGGCATCAAAGTTCGCCACTATGATAATAAAGCACAAGCAGACAGCAGATTACATACACTGGGCATCAAAGATCGCCACCAGTGCAAATAAACACACCGACAAAATAATATACAAAACCGATAGCACTTCAATAGAGTTCAAGAAAGGTTAGCCCTGCTGGGGAGCTGCAGCGCAAGCAGCTGAGCAAGATGATGAGATTGCGCTTGTTCAACACTTATATCTTCCTCACTCGAAAGATAAACAAGGCATGATGACAAGTTTTGCACATAAAAGTATCAAGTCTTGATAATTCATCACATTTCATCGATTTAATAAAGTGACACAGTTTAAAATTGCATTAACACAATATGGTATTGTTCAGGTCAAGACATGGCAGGAATTGACATTGTGAAGGAGTTGGCAGCTTCATGACACCACTGGATTACAGATCAAGAACTCATAAGTATCAATGGTTAGTGTGCTGTAAATTTAACCCATTTCAGATTGGCAAATAAAGAGACGGTTTAATAATAGTAGAATGATATGACATTGTTCATAGTTAAGACATTGCAGAATATGACATTGTGCTGTAGTGGGTAGGTTCACCACACCACTGGATTACGGATGAAGAACAGAAGCATATTTGCAGTGCAAAAGAAAATTGTCAGTGTCAAAACCGGCGGATCTCGGGTAGGGGGTCCCGAACTGTGCGTCTAGGCGGATGGTAACAGGAGACAAGGGACACAATGTTTTTACCCAGGTTCGGGCCCTCTCGATGGAGGTAATACCCTACTCCTGCTTGATTAATATTGATGATATGGGTAGTACAAGAGTAGATCTACCACGAGATCAAGGAGGCTAAACCCTAGAAGCTAGCCTATGGTATGATTGTTGTTCGTCCTATGGACTAAAACCCTCCGGTTTATATAGACACCGGATAGGTTAGGGTTACACAGAGTCGGTTACAATGGTAGGAGATCTACATATCTCAGACGCCAAGCTTGCCTTCCACGCCAAGGAAAGTCCCATCCGGACACGGGACGAAGTCTTCAATCTTGTATCTTCATAGTCTTGGAGTCCGGCCGTGATGATAGTTCGGCTATCCGGACAACCCCTAGTCCAGGATTCCCTTAGTAGCCCCTGAACTAGGCTTCAATGATGACGAGTCCGGCGCGCATATTGTCTTCGGCATTGCAAGGCCGGTTCCTCCTCCGAATACATCATAGAAGGTTTTGAACACAAGGATAGTGTCCGGCTCTGCAAAACAAGTTCCACATACCACCGTAGAGAGAATAACTTTTGCACAGATCTGCGACGTATTCCGCGCGTGACATCACACCGCGCCGTGTCTTTATATGAATTGTTTTTACTGTTCCACCTCAAAGATGATTGGCGAGGCGGTTTCCTTGGCATGTCTTATCAAAGCATAGATCGTGCCCCTTATTCCGGGATTCCCATCAATACGGCGTGGGTAACCCAACTGCGTCTGCGTCAAGACGCCTCCTCTATGAAAGGCGAGTCCTAATCGACCACGGGTGGGCTCTTGGTATTCAACCTCTTTATAATGAGACCAAGGCCCTCTTCTTTTACACCTCGATCGAGTTCGCCAAGGCTCGAAGTTCTAACACCCAAAGCTTCAGATTTAGGCGCGGACCTTCGACGATGTCCGCTCCGACCAGCACGGCCGATGGATGTCTTCCTCTATCACAGAAGAAGATGTGCTAAAGCTACGAGACACCAGGTATCTAACCAGCGAGATCTCAGATAGGCTGCCTGCCCTGTGGCAGGTCATTCCCACTCCCGAGCCCAGCGAGAACGTGGTGTTCGTGGTCTCACTTCCTTCGGGTTTAGGCTTCCGACGGATCCCTTTGTGCGGGGCTCATGTTTTATTATGGGCTGGATTTCCATGACTTGAACTGAGTCCATCCTCCATATCTCGTCATTCATTGTCGTATGTGAGGCCTTCCTCCATATTACCCCTCACTTTGGATTGTGGCTCAAGACCTTCAAGGTGGAGCCAAAGATGATCGGGGGGCAACAAGCAGAGTGCGGAGGGGCGGTCATAAGCAAATGTGCTGATGCTCCGTGGCCCGAGGGCTCTTTTCAAGACGAGCTTGGTTTGTGGCAACGGAGTGGTTTTATATCACCGCCCTCGGGGCACCAAATGGGTGGCGCCCCGCCTTCCGCCAGTCCACCACAGCGGCTGGTGTCGTGGGTCAACAAGGGTTCGACTGGGGCCGCCCAAGGACGCCTTTGCTGCAGGCCGATTCGAGACCTCCAAGAAAGAGAGATCAATCTGGTTGCGATGGCGCAGGTTATGTTGATCCGGTGCCTTCTGCCTTGCAAACGTCGCCCCCTCCGCCTGTGGGAATTTAATCTGGAGGGACCACGAGCTCTCCAAAATTTTTTGGGCACAACACCCGTGGAGATGTATAAACTGTTCTTCGGATCACAAGAGAAGTGTCCGGACCTGACTGAGGATGCAGGACTAAGCTGCAATCGCCCAGATACTCAAGTAAGTAGTCCTATAACCGGACAAGCTGTTCATTCATTTATCATATATATATGCCCTTTAAAGGAGCCGTTTCTTGCACAGGAGTGGATAGCCAAGGCAAAGTTAATAAGGTGTCAGGCTCCCCTCCCAGAGACTACGCCGGATCCCATGCTAACCAAGATGTTGAAGGCCGCACCTTTTGAAGAAGGCGAAGGGGGGAGCGGGGAAGCAACTGCCTCTACGAAGGAGGCTATCAAGGAAGGAGGGATTAAAAGTCCCATCTTTCGAGGAGAGAAGAGGACTGCTTCGGAAGATACGGAGGTCAAGGCCTCAAAGAGGGGAAAGGAATCTTCGTTAGAGAGTCCGGCGCTGGGAAGTAACCCAGCCGCACTATTTCCCCAAGGGGATCAGCCCTCCAGCGAGCCGTAAGTAAAAAGAAGGGGTCTTGTAAATAAGGAACATCCCTGTATTTATTTATAAAGATAACCAAAATTGTACCTTGTAGTTCGGATCTCAGCCCTTCTCAGCAGAGCTCGTCTTCGAGGGATCTTCTTCTGGAGATGACGGAGAGCGAAACGCCTCCACCTATCGCACCCTCGTGCGAGGCGGACGACCCTGAGGTGTCGTCATGAGGGTTTCTAGTCCGCGGGACGGAAGGTCCGCGCCAAGCGGCGCGTCGGATCGGAGGAGTCAAGGATCTGCTCGGGCGAGCGGCTATCTCAGAAGATCACCGTGCTCTAATTGGTACGGTGATTGAAAGAATTGCATCTGGGGAGAGCGGAATGCATGAAGCCGTCAGAAGCTTACTGACGGGGTTCGAGGTACGCCTTCTGACAGTTATGCATATATAATGCGCCCTGTATAGATAGTAGCCCCTGAGACTCGGTATGTTGTCAAAATTGACAGCGTGCCGAGGGTCAAAATCTCAGTTATAACATATCACCGCTCCTAAACAGGTGGCGGGGCGCCCGGTGGCCAGCCGGACTGATGAATATGCCGAACTAAAGCGGCAACTTGGCGAGGCGGATGCGGACATCGCACTGGTCAATAAACGGTTTGACGAGTCACAAGGTATGCGACTTCTACATGGACACCTGGTAAGGGAGCTTGACGCCCATGTCTTACTACTTGTATGCTTAATGCAGATGGTGCCGCTGTTGTGGAGGAGCTTCGGGCGGAACTCGCCCGAGCGAAAGAGCAAGCCGTAAATAGTAATGCGTCGCTTTAAGGGCGGCCAAGAGCTAAAAGCCGAACGGGCTGCTCATCGCCAAGAAGAGGAAATGGCCGATATGGCGAAAGTTGAAGAATATTACCGACCGCTGCGAGGTTCTTGAAAAAGAACGCAAAGCGGAGCAAGAGGGCTGAAAAGGCCACCGCCAATCCAAGGATGTCCGCTCCGCTTTGAGAGCTGCCAAGGAGGAGCTGAGTCGGGCCGGGCTATTACGGCTGGAAAACCGTTTTTCGCCATGGAGGAAATATACGGATCCAAAGTATGCTCAGCTGGACAAGTTGTGTAGTTCGAGGATGCTTATCTCGACTTAGCGGCGAAGGCCATGGACGCGATTGAGCACTTCCGGGGCCGAAAGGGCATGAAGGGAAGAGCTATATTGGTCGCAATTCCATAGTCCGGAGCGCCCTCTTCCGTTGACTGATCGGTTGGCCGAATGGGCCGAGCTGAATCGATTATCCGGACTTGCCATGAAGCATGTCATGACTCATTTGTGGCCGGGCAGACCCCAGCCGAAGAGTTATTTTGGTTTAGTGAAGCTGTTCCTTGGTGCGGTACCGCATATCGACGCAATGAAGCGGTCGGCGTGTATTGAGGGAGCGCAGATGGCTCTGGCCTGTGTCAAGACATACTGGGCAGAGATGAAGACCACCGATGTTGCATCCCAAGATTCAACAGGTTTAGTACCGCCGAGCACTACTTTGAGGAAGTCCGCAGACGCTCGCTTAATAGAGACGCAGTGCTCGAAGGATATTATGTTTAAATGACATGTATGATTTGTGAAAACAATATTTCAGTATAATATAAGAGCTTTTTATACTTGTGCGTTCAAGTAGTAAACTACTCCCTGTGCGGTCGTTTCTGTATATGTATATATAACCTGAAAGATGGCAGTCCTTGGCTTCAGCCCCCACGCACATAGTGGGGGGGTGTTTGCAAAGAAGGCGCTTTTTCACACTTAATCCAACGTTTTGGTCCTATTAAGGAGGTGGTAGCGTAGCAAACTAGGCAACCGGACTATAATGCTTTATCACTTTCTCTTAGCAATAGGAGTTCGAGGGTGGGGCTACTATATAGCCCCTGGGGGCACCGCACTCTCCGAATTCGGGTGCGATGTGCTCGACCGAAAACCGTCCTTCGTTAATGCAGAGGAATTCTAAACATTCCGATGAGTCATCGAGTGGTTGACCAGTCTCTTGCTATATCATGAGTCAGTTTGGCGGCTTTCTCGCTTAGGTGCTCGCCCGCCGAACCGGGCACAATCGCAGAGTTCTCCGGTGCCGCGTTAGCCGATAGAACGGAACTTAAGGCAGCAAAACACAGGAGCCGGAAAACCCAACATTTGACCAAAGACATGATTCGAGCTGATGCATATAAGGCCTGATCGAGACGCCGAATACTCCCTAAGGTATTCGGTCTTTATAAAAAACGGCAGAATAATGCCCTAAACCCCCGTGTCCGTGCACGCATAAAAATTCTGGTGCGGCCAATGCCAAAACGCCAGCCTCCTCCTCGGTTATAGTAAGAAACCGGGGATGTATATCAACAAGAGACAGTTAAAAAGGTTTACGAGGGTCTTAATCTGAAAAGAATCCTTGCAACGGGTCCTCATCGCACGCTCGCGCTGTGTCTCCGTTGCAGCCGTATCCTCGGACGGGTGTAGCACGTTGTTCATCCGTAAAAGAGAGGAACTTAGTTTAAAAGAAAAGGATCGTCGAAAGATGTACTGTATATTAAATAAACAGAGTACGATTCGAATAAGTGAATAAAATTGAGCTTTATTGTCTCTTGTTATACATGCATGCAGCCCCTTGTATGGGGGTATGCCGCTAGTAGGCGCCGGACTCGTCTAGCCGTGTCCGGGGTTTGAATGTCCTATTCAGGTTCTTTGACTAGCGGAGCCGGATAGGTGTGGGGCTGTCAAGGCGGTCTCACGTTCTTCCGTGCTCGAGTAACACTTAATACTTCCTTTTAATGAGATGATGCCGCGTGAACCGGGCATTTTAAGTGTTAGAGATGCATAATGCGGTATTGTGTTAAAGCGGGCGAAAGCTTCGCGTCCCAATAGTGCTTGATGGCTACTTTTAAATGGGGTGACATGGAAGACTAACTTTTCACGACGGAAGTTGTCGGATGATCCGAACAGAACCTCTAGCAGTAGGGAGCCCGTACAATGGGCATATGGGCCTGGCATTACCCCTTTAAAGGAGGTGTTGCTATGACGAATTTTGGTTCGGTCTATCCCCATCCTGTGGATTGTGTCCTGATATATCAGGTTTATGTCACTGCCGCCATCCATGAGGACTTGTGTAAATTGGAAGCCGTCGATTATAGGATCCAATATCAAGGCAGTCCATCCTGCGTTCCGGATACATTCGGAGTAGTCGTGATGGTCGAAGGTGATTGGTTTTGACAACCAATGTTGGTACTTCGCTAGGGTAGTATGTGCGGGGCGCATCTTAATGGGCGCCGCTCTGTTTTTCCCTTTTATCACGTGAAGTGAGTTTACTGTTTTAACCTCTTGTGGGAAATTCTTTTGTTTTCCGGTGCTCTGCATGTGGGGTTCGTCATCATCCTCACTTGGTGTGTCGAGCCCCTTGTGTTCGGCGTTGAGTCTGCCGGACTGTTTGAAGACCCAACAATCTCTGTGGGTATGGTTTGCGTGCTCCCGGAGTACAAGTGGATTTGACATATCTTGTCCAAGATTTTGTTTGTTGGATAGCTCATCGCTATTGTCCTTAAGGGCAGTTTTTGTTGTTCTGCCGTGACCTTTTGAATCCGGCGTTGATCGCCGCTCTTTGGACCGTTCCTTTAATCCGGCGCTGGTCCTTGTTGCGCCGTGGTTTCCGCTTCCATCCCCGACTTGGATGTACTTGGGTCGCTGGTGCTGCATCTTGCTAGCCAGCTATCCTCTCCGCGCAAAAGCGGTCATGATGCTTGTTAATGCGGCCATGGTTCTCGGCTTCTCTTGGCCGAGGTGTCAGCGAGCCATTCAGACGGACGTTGTGTTTGAAAGCTGCTAAGGCTTGGCGTCCCGACAATCGACTATTTGGTTCTTTTGGTGAGGAACCTGTTCCAGAATTTATGGCTGACTCTCCGGTTGTTGAGTTATATGACTTAAATCGCTCAGATCCGGAGGACGGACATAAGTCCCTTGAAAGTTTGTTCAAAAGTATCCTCGAGCTCTTCCCAACTTCCAATGGTATTTTCAGGGAGGCCTTTGAGCCAATGCGGGCTGGCCCTTTGAGCTTGAGGGTAAGTATTTTATGGCGTGAGATCATCTCCTCTAGCCATGTGTATGTGGAGGATATAATCCTCAATCCGCACTCTGTGGTCTGTTGTTCCGTCAGATGCCTCTATGTTTACGGGTTTGAATCCCTCACCGAATTCGTGATCCAAGACCTCATCGGTGAAACATAGGGGGTGTGGCGCCCTATATTTGGGTGTGCCGTCATGTTCGGATTTTTGGCGTGTTGCATTGCTTTGAAGAGCTTGCTTTCTTGGCCCATAGATGGACCTAACTGGGCCATCCTTTTGATGTGAATCCTTATGTGGATCGCATACCGGCTTGTGTGCGGCGCCATTTGCCACTCTCTTTTTGCCATGGGGTCGTCCATCCGACCGGGTGGCCTTCTTAATTTTTGATTGTGGGGGCTCTAAGGCCTCCTTGTCAAATTCGGGCAGTAGCTTTCTTTTTGGGTAGCTCTTTGTTCGGCGACTGTCACCATATTTGTCTGCGGTGTTGAATACTTTGCTCCATCTGATTCTGAGTGCATCTTCCGCTGTTTTGAGCTTCCGCTTCTGCTTTTTCAGGCTACGCGAAGTGGCGACGAACCTTTTCTGGAGGTTATTTTGCTCCAACAATTTGTTCGGTGTGAGATCGTCCGAACTGTTGTCTTCGCTGGGGACAGGTTGTTTATCCAAGTTGTCTTGTTCGGACGATTGCTCGATAGCATGTTCGTCGTCCACCGGTTCGCCCTGCTCTATGGCTGGGTCTCTGTTGAGGCGGGACTTGGTTCGGCGTTTACGTTGCCGTTTTGACTTCTTTTCGATGGATTTATCCTTTGTAGCGTCCCGTTGTTCCTCGTCTTCATTTCCTTTAGGTGTATCCACCATGTATACATCATGGGATGAGGTGGTTGTCCAGCATCCTATAGGCGCTGGTTCCTGGTTGTCTCCTACATCGTCCTCCATACCGTCGATGTCTTCGGAGTCGAAATCGAGCACGTCGTGTACGCTTTCGACAGTGGCTACGAAGTGGGTGGTGGGTGGGCGTTGAATTTCTTCGTCGTCCGCATCCCAACCTTCGACCGTAGTCCGCCATGGCTCTCCGGATAAAGAGAGAGACTTTAGTGAATTCAGGATGTTGCCAAAGGGCGAGTGCTTGAAAGATGTCCGCGCGTGAACTCCATGACCGCGCCCGATCGGATTCGATTGGCAGGGGCGCGGAGGGTTCGGAGTCCGAGAGGAGTCCGCACCTGGAGTCACGGTCTTCGCAGCGACAGGGATTATGTTCGGCTTAATCGCCATAAAGATTTCAGCCTCCGAGGTGGCGTCCATCCAACCATCCTCAATCGGCAAGATCGTCTCCGAATCAATGTTCGGAGTGGATACTAGTGCGGCCTCCAGGACACTATTCGGCGGCAGAGTTAGATCATGCCCATCGAGACAGTGCGGCGCGCTTGGCTGTGGCTCAAATCCGTCGAAGATCAAGTCTCCGCGGATGTCGGCTGTATAATTCCAGCTTCCAAATCTGACCTGATGGCCAGGGGCGTGGCTTTCGATCTGCTCCAGATGGCCAAGTGAATTGGTCCGCAGTGCAAAGCCCCGAATACGAAGATCTGTCCGGGGAGAAATGTCTCACCCTGGACCGCGTCGTTGTTGATGATCGAAGGAGCCATCGGGCCTATCGGTGACGACACAGAGGAACTCTCAACGAAAGCACCAATGTCGGTGTCAAAACCGGCGGATCTCGGATAGGGGGTCCCGAACTGTGCATCTAGGCGGATGGTAACAGGAGACAAGGGACACGATGTTTTTACCCAGGTTCGGGCCCTCTCGATGGAGGTAATACCCTACTCCTACTTGATTAATATTGATGATATGGGTAGTACAAGAGTAGATCTACCACGAGATCAAGGAGGCTAAACCCTAGAAGCTAGCCTATGGTATGATTGTTGTTCGTCCTACGGACTAAAACCCTCCTGTTTATATAGACACCGGATAGGTTAGGGTTACACAGAGTCGGTTACAATGGTAGGAGATCTACATATCCGTATCGCCAAGCTTGCCTTCCACGCCAAGGAAAGTCCCATCCGGACACGGGTCGAAGTCTTCAATCTTGTATCTTCATAGTTTTGGAGTCCGGCCGTGATGATAGTTCGGCTATCCGGACACCCCCTAGTCCAGGACTCCCTCAAAGATCACTTGCTCTGTATAGTTTAATTTACATGGTATGAAGAAGGAACTTGGTTGTACAACTGAAAACTTAAATTGTGAAGGACAAACTTTTGTTTATGAACTACATAATAAACTTTAAAATGCAATTTGATGCAAACACCAAAAATAAACAGCTGTTGTAGCCATGCCTAACCAAATATACACAACAAAGTTTGAAGGCTTGAGAAGGACAAACTTACATTACTGGTGAAGACAGGCTCTATAAAGCCCTTGTCCATGCCGATGGGGGGGCAATTCAAGAAGTTTAGCATGTAATGTTCTTCATAAGCATTGCCTTTATTCTACATTTTGTTAAGAGTAAATATAGATGTGATAATATACGAAAAAATGGAGAATATTTAAGATAAGATGAAGAGTGATGCTACATAACCAAGTAGCTATAAATGTATGTGCAGCGATACAGGAAAAAGCTACGGCCAAGAGCAATGAACAACTAAACTTCTTCAGTACCAACCTTATGGTAAGAGTAAATATAGATCAGATGTGTAGAAAATGGAGGGCAAAGGAAAATAAGCT
The DNA here is from genome assembly GCA_021605205.1 of Aegilops longissima. Classification (NCBI taxonomy): domain Eukaryota; kingdom Viridiplantae; phylum Streptophyta; class Magnoliopsida; order Poales; family Poaceae; genus Aegilops; species Aegilops longissima. The sequence goes on along the minus strand of CM038682.1, from coordinate 656,220,093 downwards.
GCAGAGTGATGGTACATGAACAACTACTTGTCAATATAAGTACACTGATAAAGGACAGCATGTACTTACAAGAACAATGCAGAGCTAAAAAAATTCATTGGCATTGATATATTCTACACTAATGTAACCATTCATACAGATCGATAATTTGGAGCTAACAATTGATAAGCAAGCTATCATGCATACTGCTGTCACATAATGAACCAGGTATGTATGCAAGTAAAGTGATACAGGACAATAGGTACTAACAAGAGCAAAGCAGCGGGCAGCATATTTGCGATATCCTCGTCGTTCTTTTCAAACCGAATTCTTCTTCGAGTTGATTTCCTGCAAAAAGATCCGTAAGGCACATGCGAAAAGTAGAAGTTCAAATTGTCATGTGATTTCATAGACAGACCTCATCCCGAACGAGACCAAGGCATAACAAGGTTTTTCCATTGAATGTCTTCTAAATTTAGCACAGGAGACTTCACCGAAATTCGCTTATAGACTTGCCATCAAAGTGTGATTTCCTCGGGTAACACCGACATCGCTGCAATGCTTCCTTGAAAAGCACAAGCAAGCTTTGCTCGTCATGACTATCCAGATTGACCTCACCTAGTTACAACAATGTAATGTAAATCATTAATGTGTTCGATCAAGACAAAACAGGAAAATAATAACCATGAATAATAGCACTTACACGTAAGTTGGACAGGAAGATGTGAAAATGGTGTTTGTCTTCACTATAATCTTCCCATGATGGGAATATATGTACGTAGTCCATAACAACATTGAAAGCATTGTCTTTTAAACTGGTAATAAATGGAATGGGGTTCCAATCTGTAGGACTTGGTCGTCTCTGCAGTTGGGATAGGTCTTCGGCCGGTGGACTTGCTGTACTTTTTGCTGGAGTGGGATTTTTCTGTGGTACGGCTGGTGCTATGGAAAATTAAATCGGTATACCTTTTGCTGGAGTGCAGGTCCTGTGTGGTGGGGCTAGTGGTGTGGCCAGTGAAGTATGGGTACAGTCTGCTGGAGTCGGTCCTATGTTTTGTGTCACTGGTTGTACATCCAATATAAGTGGGCGCTGTTCGATTTCTCCGCACCACCACGCTTTTTCAAGGACTTTGCTGGTGCTCCTTCAGGTTCGCAATCACCCTCTTCCTTTTGATGTCCGATGCACAAGAATAGCATTTGAGTGGAAAAACATGGTATGACGACAGATGGAATATGTATTGATAATGGATGGGCATAGCATCTCGAGTTATATGATGAGTAAACTAAGCAGATGGTGGTTCAACAAAGTAGAAGAAATGCAAGACAACATATGCAAGATACGCGCAATCAATAAAACCTTGCCAAATTAGAACAGGCACCTTGATGGGTGAACAGGACAGGCCATGTGCTTTTGACTCCTCGAGGTTAGAATTGTCATTAGAATGATATTCTGAACAAGAATCAACAGGTGGGGAGCGTACGAGTTTCATTGCTTCCAAAATGGCACTCAACGCCTTGGTGCCAATTTTGTAAATCATTGCAGTGTTCCACAATATTCTTCTGATGCGCGGATTCTGATATTAACTGTAATTGCGATAATATCCGAGAACCATGAAAACATAAATAGTTGTGAGATTATCTTTGTAATGCAGATGATATTCTAATATAGGGCGCTCTGTAAACACTTATGTGCTATCACCGGATTCGATGAGAGAGCTCATGTGTGCTGTAATATCGCATGCGTGCATTTATATAATCCGCACAAGTACACGTAAAATAGGCTCCGTAAGTAAGGATAGTGGCAGATGTTAGGTTCATAATATACCGATAGATAGTTTATTGCCAAACCATGATAACAAGAGCACAACTAGGCAGATCATAGTGTACATAACAGGGGTACACCATAACCACGATATATAAATCGGGAAAGTGGAACTGGCTTGAAAATACGACGTTGTATTGCCGCTAGTAATTGAAACCCTATCGATCGCGTACAGGCCAGCACTATCGAACATGGTAAAGAAGAGCAAGCAGATTTTGGATAACAAAATGTTGGTTGCGCAGTGCCCACACATGATGAACTAGAGCGCATTAAGAATGCAACTCCCAGCTGTCTCTCGACCATTTCAGGCGGTTGGATGAAGATCCTATGTCTCCTAACCCTTCTTCTTCCTCGTCTGTGATTCTTCCCATACAGAACACCGCACGGGCCGCCGGCCGGACCACCGGCCCCCACCGCCTGTGTTCCTCCGCCACCCCCACCCCCCACCCGTGTCGAGTTTTCTTCGTTCGGCGAGGCCCCACAACCTTCCGAGCCCCTTGGATCGCACCGCGAACTCCGCGAGCTCTGAGCTCGAAAATCGATCGACCCAATTTTGAAATTTAGTCACTGTGATTTAACTAGTGTGGAATATAAAAGGGAAAACCATAAGCATTGGGAGTATAGTGTTGAGCGTGCATGGGGATCTGAAGGTGCAAACCGGACAAAGGCAACTTCGCAACCAAGACAAGAAATTAGAGTAAAGCAGTGGCGATCTATTTTCTTGCTGCGATAAATAAGTTGAGCAGATACAAAAGAGTACCACCTCTGGTGCGGCGCCGTGTACGCATCTGGTGAGAATTTGACGGTGCTGCGGTAGCGATGGCTGTCGGCGGCGTGGAAGCAGATCTAGGAGGGTAGACGGTGGCGGCGGGGAGCGGTGGACGAGACGGTCGTAGGAGCGGCGCCGGCAAGGTGGACGACGGTGGGGATGAAGCGAGAGGATGGGATGCAAGGATCCCGGTCCGAAGGCGTGGATGAGAGAGGTCAATATCTTGTAATGGACAGCGGCGTCGGGGTATCAGCTCCGGCATGGTGGAGGAGGACGGCGGTGGATGGGGTGGCGGATGGCAGCGGACGGAGGAGGGTGGGGGTGGAGAGGGTGTTTTGGCGCCCACGAAGTACGAATGGGGAAAAGGGAGGTAGAGAGGAAGGGGGGAACCATGTAGTCGGCGCTTGTCTCAAATGCGAGGAAATTTACAAACTTAGCCCCTGCTTCAAATTTCTACTACATCACAGCAACATTAGTCGGTTGGGGATAGGACGGTAATCTCGCATACACCAATATTTGCCGACGAGAGTTTGTTTTTGGCGCCCACCGTATGAATATGAATCGTGGAGGAGTCGATTTCGCCGAGGGCACACTGTGTTTTGGCGCCCACCGTATGAATCCGGTGAGAGGCGGTTACGCCACGCTTGGTGAAATTACAAACCTACCCCTATCGAAACCTATAGAAATCCAGCAGATAGGCTTTATGCGGCAGGATAGGCGAGTGATTTCCATCTCGCAGATTTTGGTTTCGGTGGTTATCGCGACTTTCCCCGCTTCGCTCAAATTTTGCACAAGGCACGTTTACATGCCAACTCAATTCGAATCCCGTTTGTCTTCTACTATTTTTTTCGGGCGGGGTCCATTTTCAATTGGAATTAAATTCTATATACATCATTTTTTTATATGTATACTTTCAAAAGCACAACACCATTTGTACATAAATATGGTTTACAAATGGCATGATCTCAGATTCATAAGGTTGTATCCATCAATTTGGATTTTCAAATATTTGAAACCACTTTATGTTTAAATCCAATGTATGCATTCCTCGCTAACTTTCTCCAATTAATGTGTGTTTCATGCGGGTTTTTTTTAACTTCTCAAACATGTATAATGTGTTTCACACACACAACATATAGTGTAATCCCATTTAGACACTAATTGCATATAAACCATGCATTGTTTGTAATTGAAGAATCCATGGATCACCAATATTGATAAACTATATAACATTACACGTGTGCCCAAATTCAAATGAATATGCATGTTTGATACACCAATTTGCGTTATGATATTATCGATGTCGTGATCTCCAGTTTAAATATTTGAATCCCCTTTAAGCCAGATATTCGTCTCATATAGCTATCACTCATGCTTATATAGGACTATCTCTCTGGAACTATACGCGTTCATCGTCTCTCAGGCATCTCTCATGCTACTTGTCTGTCGACAATGATCTTTTATCTTCGCAACACACTGACGGTACTCTCTCCATCGACCTTCATCACTCTATCTCTCTCTAAGTATATCTCGCTCCCTGCTATGTGTCTCTAGCTATGATTCTCTATGTGCAATCTCTTTCTCTCACACAAACACAAAACTTTGTCTCACGGGGTCTCATTTCTCCCAACTATTCCCATGTGTGCCACTCTCACACCCCTCATACAGAGATGTCTTTCGCTCCTTCGATATGAGAACCTACGACTCTTCCTCTTCAATATCTCTTTCTCACACACAAACACAAACTCTGTCTCCCAGGGTCTCATATTTCTTCATTGTTCTCTTGTATGTCGCTCAAACACACCCTCTCTCCCTAGAGATATCTTATGCTCCCTCATATGTCTCTCTAGCTATCACTCTCGCTAGAAATATCTTTCTCTCTCGCAGAAACAAAACTCCGTCTCTCTAGATCTCATTTCTCTCTGATATTTGTTTGTATGTGACTCACATGCACCCTCTCTCTATCTCTCTCACACCCACACACATAACCCAACCTTCTGATCCACTCGACTACTATCTCTAGCGCACACTAGCTAGCATCTTTATCTTTCTATTTATCTGTTTCTCCATCAACCTTCTTTCTCGCCCTCACTCTTGATTCCTATCACGCACACTACATATGTTTCTCTCTACATGCATGCAGTCAAGTGCCCTCTCACACACATATATAACTTCACCCTTTGAACCACCCGACGGTCATCTCCGACACCCAAACTAGCGGATGTCTCTCTAGCTAGCATCTCCATCTCTGTATCTATCTGTAGTTTCTCCGTCAACATTTCTTTCTCGCACGGAGTCTTGCTTCCTATCACCCACACTATATATGTCTATCCATACATATGCATTTATAGGTTGATCTCTTTGCACAATCGCTATGCGCCTCACCCCTCTCGCCGCCATAGATGCATGCTCCAGCCCACGCCACTATCTCTTAAAGACAAAAACACATGCTCAATTGTCGGGCCTTCTTCCCTGCATTCTCACATGCATGCATATTGTCATACCGATCCGCTCTCCCATGTCGCTGATCTTAGGACTTATGTCTTCTTTCTTTTATCTCGATCATGCATGCACACACACACACACACATCCCACGATACATGTATACCTCTCACACATGCACGCTCAAGGTCTCTATGTCTCCATACGTAGTTAATTACCTCAATCCTAACGCCACACATCAATCGATTCTCCTCTTTTGTGCACATAACTTACCACTGGATGGGCAAAACACACACTCACACTTAACAATCTCCTTCTAGCTACCCCCCGCCTGCCGCCTCTCACTCTTCCCTATATCCCTCAAACCAATAAGACCATCCCTTTGTTTAATTCCCGCCTACATGCACCATCGATATATAGTAGTCTTCCGTGGTGTCTCTCGAACAAACACGTTCTCTCGATGTCGACTCCTCTCACGCCAAGACGCACCTTCTCTTCCCTCCCACGGGCATTTTCTCTCTCGCACCCCATCGCTGGTGGCCTCTGCCATACACATCACCTCTCTATGATGAAGCCATGCACACTTAAATTACATCCGCCACAGAGGACCCCGACACACACACACACACACACACACACACACACACACACACACACACACACACACACACACACACACACACACACGCCACACACACACACACACACACACACTTAGACTCCACACTCTCTCTCTCTCTCTCACACACACACAAACTAAGACTCCATCTCTCTCTCTCCTCTCTCTCTCTCTCACACACACACACACACACACACACACACCACACACACTAAGACTCCATCTCACACACACATGCTCTAGGCGGAGCATTTGTTCCTACCACCCTTCATCCAACCTTACCCGTATGATAAACAATCACCTTTATTTACTTGCATAACATGGACAGATTCCACTTTACTTTAGTAGTCAGCAAACTTATCATCTGTATACCCTTATAAAAAACGAGTTGGCGATGATGGTGTGCCCGCCATCTTGTAATATGCACCGTATGATCTATATCTGACGGATAGGAAGCAAACTATGATAATTTTACAAAAGATACCCGCACCTCTCTCCACATCATTATCTCCCGCAACCTCATTGCTCAGCAATTAAAAAGGAATAAGTCTCGAACAATCTAGCATGCATGGTGGCCTGCCGCCGCCGCGCGCTGCCCATCCCCATGCCTCCGCCCATTCCACCACCACCACCACCACGCCCAATCCTCCTCGCCTTATCTCTCATCTTTCATTTTTTCGATGACATTCTCGAGATACCAGTTTTCCGATAAAATTCTCGAGATATCATTAGTTTTTACACATGGGATTACTCCACCATGCGTCAATCACAACAGGTGTTTTGTAAAAAAATGCATATTGATGTTCCGTGCAATGCACGACAATCTTGCTTGTAATTATATAACGCAAATCACGAGCAGGAAGTGACATTTTTTGACACAACCACGCTAACATGGCCATGTAAATCACGAGCAGGAAGGAGAAGGGAAGCGGCTGTGGAGTAACGCTTTTTACCACAATTTCTTAGGAAACCGAGTGTAATAATTGAGTAGTTTTGCAAACTACCATTACTACTACACCTGAAACGGTTCAAAACCTATACTCCTTGCCAGTAGCAAGGCTTCCCGCGTGAAACGGTCAGCGTCGCTGGAGCGCCGCTGCCGATTAATGCCCGCCAGAGCGGAGGCGACCTCTCACCGGCGCCGGCTTTGAAGTGGCGCGACGGCCGAGAGAGCGCCGCTTCACGGTGCACGCGATCGCTCCAGGCCGAGATCGGCCATAGGCCCTGTTTGGATCCATGGGTTAGAGTTAGTTTGAGCTAGTTGGGGCTCAAATAGCCCTAAAGTATCCAAGCATGAGGGTTTAAATTGGAGCAAGTTGCACCGAACCCACCAAAAAACTATCCCACCCAAGAGGTGCTAATCGGAGATAGTTCTCATTGGGACCATCGAAAAATCACTTTTCTCTCTCCATGAAGTGCATTTATTGTCAATCTAACCCTGTCACCCAAACACCTCTTTGGCTACAGTTAGTTCAGGTTAGTCATGAGTTAGTCTAACCTCTAGCTAAGTTAGAGTATCAAACAGAGCAGATAGGACATGCAAGTTGCTCAAAGCATACATGCAAATTGCACGTGAAAGGATTTTTTTCTTTTGAAAACGGAACGTGAAAGGAATTTTTTAGAATGCTCTTGGCATGTCGCTAACATGTGATAGTTAACCGACCTCAATAGACGGCAGAAACGCCAGCCCGCCGCACTTTGATAGAGACGAGGAGGAGAAGCGATACAGCTGCTGGATTACTAGAGATAGGTGTCGCACGGAAGCCAAGAAATATGGTGATAGCGTGGTTAGCCATGTACTAGTATGATGTAACTACACTGGCTGCCGTGTTTCGACTCTTCCAAAGTCCACTATGGAGATGATTGGTTAATTTTATATCGCTGAATAATATTAAATATTATGAGTGCAGACGCCCACCACGAGGTTCCTTGCTCCACCACTAAATATGTAATGAATTTCGTCCAGTTTGTAGGAAAAGTTTTGAAATGTAATGAATTTCATCCGTTAATTTCATCCGTTAATTTGAAATTTGCTTTGTTTGCACGAATTTCGTCCGTTAGTTCATATAGTTGTTTAAAGGTATGCTGGCAGCATCGGATGGCATCCATCGTGTCCTCGGACAGATGCCGTGTAAATTTGTGGGCCAGCGCTGGAGATGCCCTAACTATCATGCTATAATCGCTAACAATCCTCCATTATTTGGCAGGAACAGTTATCCTCGATCAAAATCAGATCCGCGGTGTTTCGCAGACTCCTCCCGCAGATACGAGTGTAAACTCTTGCTTACATAAAATGGAGCAAGTGGACGGCATCAGTAGCACGCCATATCACTCGAACTAGCCCGCTTAACGAGCGGAAAGCACCGCCTTGTCATTTTGTTCTGGATTTCTATCGATCGATCGCGCGAAAATGTTACGCTCGCAAGTTCTAAAGGAAAAGGCGGCACACTTACGACTCAGACGCGCCGCAACCCCGACAGTCCGCTCGCACGCCGCCACCAAAGGGGACACGCGTTGTCTTGCAATTTCACCGACATGTGGGACCGTAATTGAATAAACCGTCGATAGTCGAAATCTAATCGTCAAGCGGGCGCTGGCTGAGAAGAGAGAAACGGGGAGGGAGAAGAGATCGCCGCCCGCCGCAAGCACGGACTCCAAGAAATATATGGTGATAATGTGAGGTGGGCCATGCTGGAGTCCGACCGCTCGAGCCCGCCTCATCGGCCTGGCCCTCAAGACGCCACTGCCGCTGCATGCATAGCAAGTAGTCCCCGCTATGTGGAGGAGAGAGAGGCATTGACAAAGTCAAGGAGTAACAAAGGAGACAATAGCTTTCATCAAAAATAAACAATGAATACTGCTGCTCGTCCTCTATATCGGAAAGAATACTTTCATTCGCCGACATGTGGGACGCCGACCATCCCTGGTCCACCGCCATGCACAAAATTATCCTGGTCTACCCCGGTCGATCGCAGGCCCAACCTTTCCCACCGTAAGTTGTTCGGACGAAGGAACCATCATGACTTCATTGAATTCCGCTTCTTCAAGAAAACTTACTGTACCCGCAATATCGCTACCACACGCCAAGACCGGACGGCACTGCATCACGCCATATCATCGAAACCCACTAGGCCAAACTAGCCCGCCTAGGTCATCTATTTTGGAACGGAGGGAGTACGCTCTCAGACCGCTATGATTTTGTGTTGCACGTTCTCTCGTACTTTTGCTACGATTTTCCTACCCTATGAACCAAATGAGGCCTGAATGTATGTCGACTATTGTCCGATCGATCGCTAAGCCTACAATTTTAGGAGCTAGGGCTATTGGTCGATCGACGAGGATAAGTATAAGCGCATTCACGAGCTCATCAGCCCCAACGCTTTTCTTCGGTGAGTGTTTTGCAAGTACTATAGCTCGCACAAGAGCTAGCCTACTAACACCAAGAATCATCAAACAAGCCCCGCTGATATGATAAACAGTTCAAACTTACATCTAAGCATGCCATATATTACATCAAAAGCTGGTGAGGATACATCTGCTTCCATAACTCGGAGAGGGTTCGCATGATTCATCGCATGATTCACTATCAAACAAAAGTAGCAAGATCCGCCCACACAAGACAAAGTGCACTAGCCCTAAGATGGTTTGATAACACGATCGCTCGTAATTAAACATGTGGCAATGCAAACTACCTCAAGGATTAGCGCGACCAACTATTTCTTGTCATCGATCTCTGCAATGACCACAAGACGGACAACGGCATGGGAATCGATTTTTGGGCGATGTCCACAGGATCGACCGCGACATCGAATCGATCTTCGGGCGATGTCCACAGGATGGACAGCGGTATCGAATCGATCTCCGGGCGATGCCAACAGACGGGCCACGACATCGAATCATCAAGGACAACCACCGCACCTGCACAACACTAACATATTAGCAAGCACATTGCAAATAATCAAAAGCAAGCACATTGCAAATAATCAAAACCACAACTATGGTAATAAGCCATTATTTTTACCTTGTGCAGCTCACTGGGATCTCATCCTCCGGGGCCATCTCCTCGCCCTCGATGGGGCCATCACCTTGCTGGGGAATACCGCTTCAACGGCGACTATCTCCTCAAACTCGGTCTTGAGCCTCACATAGGTGGCAATCGAGCTCCCGGGTAGGCACGGTGGGGCCCTTGCTGTTCTTCCAACTTTTGAGGAGTTCGTCCGCCAACGCCCTCAACTCTTTGGCCTGCTTGTTTCTTGGAGTTCTTCGTCTCCATGGGTTGGCCCGCCAACATGGTCAACTCATTGGTCGGTGCTCGCTTCCTGGAGATCGCTGTCTCCAGTGGGTTGTCCGCCGGCAACTCTTTGCCTAGTGCTCCAGGATCCATCAATGAACTGACAAACAAAAAGCAATCGAAAGGAAACCACAATCGCAATGAAAACGGGAAAAGAATAGGATGTGAGAATCGGTCGGTGCTTCGCAAAAAGAAGATTATTGGAATGAAAATATAGCAGCATAACTGATTCGCCCACCTTTCCTTCGTCGGTAGAGAAGAAAATGGCAGAAGTGAGTAGCCCGGAGGAGGTTTTCTTCAAGAAAGGGAAGAAAGGGCTTGAACGAGCTGCTCCAATGAAATGATGGTTGCTTCGCCCAGTCCAACTTGGAGGCCACCTTACCACCGCTGGTAAAGGTGTGGGTTTTGTGATATGACGGTCATGACGGCCACACCGGGTGACAGTGAGTCTCGATCGTAGCACCTCGCTGTGATTTGGTGGATGGCACGCGGCCCGGATGCTTTGAAATGTCATTAACTTGATTTTAGTCTCTTTAGTATTTGGATCCAAGCATGGATGAGGCTAACAAGTTTTAGTCCCACTACTTTTAGTCATGAGACTAAAACGTATCAAAGCACTCTCTCAGTTGGTCATAGTGGGGAGTAACTTAGACTAGTGTCATGCATATGACACTAGTGTAAGTTACTACTCCCTCCTTTCCGGTTTATAAGGCTCAATTCAAAATCTCATCAACCAAGGTAGATGGTGAGTGGTGGAATACTTTTGTAGTTTGCAAAAGCACCCAATTAATGCTCTTGTTTTCCTCAAAAAGTATGTTTACCAATGCATTAATTGTAATGCATGCATGCATAAATTACATGCATTGGTCAATTTTCTTAATACTTGCATGCAATGATTTAATGCACCTTGAAATCTGAACATGTGATTGGGAACAACCAAATTGAGCCTTATAAAATGGAAAACAAAATTTTAAGATAAGCCCTATAAACCACAAAGGAGGGAGTACCTCCATAGTGCAAAGTAACATAGTAGTAGTATCATAGATTGCTTCATTTATTATCTCATAGACTCATTTTGCCTCGAAAGCGCTTATGTTACAAGAATATATTATGTTACCACAAGCACCTCTTTCCTCATTAAATACTTGCCACATAAGCAAAATTGTCTTGGGATGTGTTAAGTTACTACCTAAGTTACTCCCACTATGGCTAGCCTCAATATTGTGCACCGCGACCAAGGCGGAGAGGAAAACGAGAGAACTACGTTTAATGCATGAGTTTAATTAGGGTAGTTTTGTAAAGTACGAGATACATTCCTCCAATCGCAAAATGCCTTGGTTCATGAGATTTGAGCCCTATAAACCAGAGGGGAGGGGGTGCTGCACACGGTGTAGTCTAGTCACTTGTTTTTTTTTTAGCCGAAGTCTAGTCACTTGTTGAAATCTCTAGAAAGGCAAATACTCCTTTCCGGTTTACAGGTCTATACTACTCCCTCCGTCTAGGTGTGTAAGTCATCTTACGAAAACCAAATAGTCCCAAAACACTTAGGCGCGTGCATTAACTTCTACCTTGTTTCTTGTTTCTTGACATACGATCAACCAATAAGAGATGAGAGGTGTGCATGCTTTTAATGACTTGCAATGGCTAGTTCATTGCATGGAATGCTATTAATTAGCAAATAAACATTGGTGACCCCAGAGGAAACGGTGCTAAGCGCGTGGACCTATGCGTAATGAGTATCAACCAATGGATAATGGAGTTTAATTGTTAAACAATAGCAATTTTGTCTCATGCAAGAGCCTGGCTAGTACTCCAAGGAACCGCACCACGCGAGAGCATTCAAGAATCGCCACGCTCGGTTTGCACTTGGCTCTTCGCCTCTTCGAGAAGACGAACAATGATGTTACCCCTACTTCTACAAAGATCGAATCCATCGCTGCATGTCCGCCCACCTCATGCATGGAGGGATAGCGTAGCTAAAGCTTTACTTATCTGCTCCCGCCTTTGCTTCCATGACAGTGGGCCCAACAGTGGTTGGCCCACCTGTCATGCAGCCAAAGGCAGGTGCAGTTAAGGCACCGAGCTCAGTCCATGAGGGAGAGGGCATCGAGTAATCAAATTTCTCGGCTTGTACGAGTTGACGCGACACATCAAAGCACCGCATTCGATAAAACTCTTTTACACATTTCAAATGGGCTACTTGTATGTAGGAGTAGACATATTCTGCTTCAGATGTACTTCCTCCATTCCAAAATATAAGTCTTTTAGAGATTTCACTATGAACTGGAGTACATACTAAACAAAATGAGTGAATCTACACTCTAAAATATGTCTATATACATCCGTATGTAGTTTGTAGTGGAATCCCTAAAAGACTTACATTTAGGAACGGAGGAGTAGTCACTTGTTGCAATCTCTAAAAGACTTATATTTGGAAACGGAGGGAGTACAACGATGCATGCATGCCGTGACTTTCCTTTTGATACTTGCATGTGTTGATTTGATGCACCTTGCCAAATTTTGACTATAAATTTAACTAACTAAATTTTCATGCATGTCACAAAAAATCACGGGCTGTTTGGATTGTGACTATGTTTGTCTTATGTTGCCACATTATTTTTCCCACACTTGCCACACTTGCCTAACCTGAGTTGCTCAAATTGTTAGACACACTTTGGCTTGCCTAAGGGAATCTTGCCACAATTTTTGTGTCTATGACATGTGGGGTTCACTGCTAATAAAAAATTCTTGTCTTAGGTGTGGCTAATAAAAAGACTTATATTTAGGAACGGAGGGAGTAGAAAATATAAATAATAATGCATGTTGGGGCAACCCACGTTTCCGCTAATTTTAGTCGTGGGCTTGTTCACAATTTTTACGAGGGGGTGGTTGTTCATTTAATGGAGGGACTTGTAGTACTACCAGACTTGAACGATACAAAGTGCGACCTGGCACACCGTAACACCACTTGGAACAAGCGGGTAGCTATCTCAAAAAACAATCAACAACTAAAAAAAACCGCGACCTGGCATGTAAGTATAGTACACAATTTTAAACGATTGTTTTGATGGAGTGAAAAAGGAAAACTACCCCACTACTTATATATAGGCCGGAGCCTCCGCGCTTGCTTGCTAGGGCTGCTCTATTCACACACTCTCATCCTCTCCAGATCTAAACAAGATAGGGGTAGTAACCCTGTCTTTCTCCCTTCAAAAAACACTAGCTTTCTATCCTCACCGCTGGTTACAGATCCGACGATCCCTCCGCCGTGAAGGGAGGAGGGCAGCGTTTGGGCTGTCGTCGACAGCGAGGAGGAGACCCACCGCCGCCGCACTGCTATCTCTCGGCCGAGCGCCGCGCTGGAGGTCCTCCGATCCCTCGCTGCTGCTCGTGGGCGGATCCGCCTCCCGCCGCCCACCTATCCACATCCCGACGACCTTCAGGTATATCTTCGCTCAAACCGCCTTAGCTCTACTTCCCCAGCTCGCTACGTCGCTGCAAGTGCATCATTTTCACCTCTCACCCCTCTCGATCGGATGGTCCAACGTCACCTATTTTTTTTTCTTCTATTGTTAGAGGTAAAGCTACTTCATGGAGTCGAATCTTGTACTCCCTCCGTCCAAAATACTTGTCATTGAAATAAAGTGGGGTGGGGAATTTAGTATGTACATCGGACTTGGTACAAACAGGAAGGAAAGGGGATGAAAGTAGTACAGATCGGTCATCCAACCGGTCTCTTGGTCTAAAAGGGAAATATAGGGGTAACGCTGTACACAAGTGGTATGACCAGGACTAGATTTGCTATCCACACATAGGAGTAGGTGGCTAGAGGAACAAAAATGGGACCAACCCAGATATGTTTCTTGGATGTTTGTTTCTCGGGCAACAAACTATGAATCACCACTTTATGCCCCTGTTTACGTACATGGTGTTGTATCTGGTGCACCCACCACCGCCCCATGCCCTTATACCAAATATTTAGGCTCCGGTCGGAATAAAGGGCAGAAAACATAGGTCTTGATGAAAATAGAGGAATAGGAAAGGAATGTAGGTATAAAACTATGGAACAGCGAACCGGAGGAAACTCTCAAGAGAATGTGTTCGGATGGACTACTTAAATGTACAGATTTGTTTTTTAGAGTAGCATGCTTGGCAAGATGAGATGCTATTTGTTTATTCAGCTGCACAAGTGACTACTCTTGTCCTCACCTCACGCATCACACATAGGTTGATTTTTTATTCCGCAAACACAGACAGCAACCTGTCTAACGATGGCAGCGAAGCGCCGCCTCGGCTTCCGCCCAAAAAATGAGCAGCGTGGATGTTTCTAATCCGATGGAATCAAGACTACTGCACCAGCTTTCCTATGAAACACTATTCACCTTTCCTGTTCAACGGTTGAAGGGAAAGAATACGGTAGGAATTGTGTTCCTACGAAAATCCTGCACCAAACCTGTGAACCTAACGCAGCCTTAGCTGTTCTTAATATAATGTCCCCGTAAAATGAAGCCATGCCACTGTTTTTGCTCTGTAATTGTTTGAGACTCGACAAGTTTAGCCAAATGTTTTTGCCTGTAATTGTTTGAGACTCGACTGTTTCCTCAGGCCTTTTTGTGCAAACAGGATATCCAATTCACCTGGTTGTTGTTGTGACCTTTTGTGCATCGCACAAAACTCTTCTTAAAAGAAGTGACTTTTGTGCTGTTTAACTCGAATGTCGATGGAACAGTTGGTTCATTTTGGTGGAACTGCACAAAGGGAGATCTGTGTTCCAATCCTCATCATCCATATTGGCGCAATAACCTTCCTTTAGGTAAGAATGATATTTAATGCATGTGTTCATCTCTATTTTCCGATCGCCATGAGAAAATAATGCTGTTTTTACTAGTACACTTGTACTCCTCACCGACAAAACCAATTCTGAATTAGAAGGCCAATCATGTACTTGGTTTCACCAACTAGTGAGGAGAAAGAGAAACATAGCATGAAGAGGAAGAAGAAGAAGAATAAATAAAGGCTAAGGCGATCTTGTTGAAGCTGAGGCCTCAACGAGGCTATTCAAGGGCTCCGCAACGACTACCTTACATGTGAGACGATCCTCCGTGGAGCCCTTCCACTTCTGCTGTCTCACTTAATTAATTAGGAGCACTTAAGTACCACTAATTTATTATCGCCTAATTTTCCTGTTGGAGTTAAACAAATCTTTAGTAGGACCCTATGCTGAATCATGTACGTGTGAATGTTTGTCTATGGAGGTGAATCATGTGGTGGAGCAGGAGGAATATTATTAGTGTCATGACATAATAGTGCTATTGTTTTGCATGTCAATTTATTGCCATTGGTTCAATGAGGCAATGTTTTATGATTGTCCATCATGAATTTGATGCTACTGCTTGAGTAATATGCTAATGTCTTCCTATCCTTTCTCACTAAGCTAATGAAGGTTTCACCTTGTTCCTACTTGTGCAAACAGGGATCATGTTGTGCCAATCATACATTTTAGTGGAACTACACAAGACAATACAATGAATCTGTATCCCAGCCAAGTGCTTTAACTCGCTGGAAGTTCTTGATAATCTTTCGATATAATCTCAAAGACCGGTAAACAAGAGTGATTTCAACCATACATTTGAAGTGCACAAAATATATACTATTGTGTGATTCCAGTGAGTGCTTTATCATCTCTTATGGGACTACATGAATAAGCTTTTTTCTCAGTTGGTACGGGCCTAAGGCCTTCATCCATATTAGTTTGTTGTCATCTCTATTTGTATCGTACATCGTCATGAGAAACTCCTTTATCTTTGCACTTTTAAGTTTTGCAACCTATGATAAATGGCAATGCTTTGAGTGTTGAGTTGAGCTAATTGGCACCGATTAAATAAACTAATACCTCTCTTTAAGCAAGACTACTATGTTGCTAACTTTACCCATTAAGATAATGAGGGTGCTTCTATTTGTTAGTGTATGTTTCATCAACTAGTCCCACTATTACAGAATCTCACTCTCTCAATATATGTGCCAACAGGATGCTCGATTTTGGTGGAACTGCACAAAACTTTGGGTGCTTCATTGCCTCGACAACTTCCGTCCTTTCCTCGTCACCGCTAATATCCGCTTGCTTTCTTCCTTTTTGTGTCACCGCTATTTATCTCGCTTCCACCAAAGGAAATAGTAATTGATATGCTACCTCACACAGGTTGGTACTGGTCTTTATCCCGATTATTGTGCCTGTCATATGTATTGGTAATTTGGTATTGTGCTACTGTTTGCCGATTTCATAAAGGAGTAATTTGGAGCCTGAACTCGCAGCAAATCATTACATCGGGTGATTTCAGAGAACTGCACAAAATGATCCGATGGACAGGTACTTATGCTGCTGCTATGTACTCCAAAGTTCACTCGCATAAGCATCGATGTTGACAAGAAGTGCCTATATTCATTCGAGTATCAACCGCGCCAACCAATTGTCAAACTCCAAGTATTAGGAGAGTGAACGCCAAAAATATTGCTTGGTGCATAGCCCGTAAAAAACGCAGTCCAGCTTTTTGGTCCCAACTTGTGCCTTTTGGTTATCGGCACATATGGTAGCGAACTATATGGCATGGAGTCTAAAGATTCCGCATGTTGGTTGACGCGTATATTCATCTGGGACTTAATCAGTCTGCACGCCAAGGATGCTCCATTTCAGTTGAACTGCACAAAAAATTTGGGTGGTTCATTTTCTCAACCGCCTCCTTTCTCGTCTGCAATGTAGAATTTTGGCGAGATACAGGACCAAGATGAGCCAGTAAACTAGTTGGATGAAAGTAGTGGCCAAGTTGCTCAAACCTCCGTCGGCACGAGGCCACTATTTGAGGATAAACCTACAAGCAAAGTTCAGATTGTCTGTGCTGCCTCTTATGTACTCGAAAGTTTACTCGTACAAGAACTAATTTTAGCAAGAAGTACCTCTGATTGAACACCATTTACCAGTCTGTACCCTAGGTAATTAAAGTTCATCCATGGATCATATTGGCTGTGATCTCAATCATTTGGATGCATAAACATACTGAACATGTGTATATCTGAATCTTTTTGTGAATTATGTATGAATATTGTCGTGTGATCTATCAATCATTTGGATGCATAGATATGCTGAGCTTGTGTATATATGAATCTTTTGAGTTGTTGATAGTGAATGTTGGCTATGAATATGAACGTGTCCTGTGAACCTGAGTTTGATATGAATTGCAAATGTAACCAGTTATAACCCTTCTCCTCCTCTCAATCTGCGACTCCACCGCCGCTTTTCCCATCTCCGAGTCGTTCCGTCTGGGCCTCGCTGTCGCCCACCGCCTCGCTGTGTTCGTGCGGCGTGGTCAACAAACGAGAGTCATCGGAAGAGGATCAGACATGGAGAGCTCGACGGCCTGGGACCCACGAGGTCCATGGTCGCACGCAAGGAAAGTTCCTCCTTATTAAGCTGAAAAATGTTTCTCCACCGACAGCTGGGACCCACCGCTGTATCTTCGCACGGAAGGAAGTGCCTCCTTGTTTTGCAAAAAAATTATTCATCCCGCTGATACCGGGACCCGCTGACGGTGATCGACTTGTGGGCCTGCTAAGCGGACGGTACGCACGGCTTTGTCAACTTAATCAACAAATGATTCTAGCAGCTGGACCGCTGGATGTTAATCCAACAGCCGTGTTCTTCTTCAACCTCTCGTTTTGCTCCTGTCTCCCGTGGGCGGCACTGCTGCTGTGCTGCCGCCAAGACCAACCAGTGAAGTTTCCCACCTTCCATCTCGCGACTCCACCGCCTGCCTTCCCCATCTCCGGTCGCTCCACCTGTGCGCCGCACGGTGTGGTCAACGTGGTCAACAACCGAGAGTCATCGGAAGATGACTAGACGTGAGAGGTCGACAGTGGGGACGCACCACGCCCATGGACGCATGCATGCAACGGAACGCGGCGAGGTCAACGTGGTCAAGGAACGACTTCCATCGGAAGTATATCAGACGTGGAGAGTCTCAGCTGGGTCCACGGCCGCAGCAAGTAAGTGCCTCCTTATTACGCGGAAAATAATGATTCCTCCAACTGACAGCAGGGACCCACTCGACGGGCCACCGATTTTGCAAAAAAAACGTTTGCCCTCGACCGCTGGGACCCACCGACGGGCCACCGATTTCGTGAAAAAACGCCCCCCCTGCTGTCACCGACCCACCGGAAGTGCCTCCTTATTACGCACAAAAATGAATACTCCCCCGCTAGCTGGGACCCACCTTGGTGGAGGCTGACTTAGGGCCTACTAAGTTGACGGGACGAAGGGCTTTGTCAACTTAGTCAATATGAACGATTCTAGCTCCAAAGGATCGACGATGTCCATCCAACGGCCGTAGTGCTTCTTCAACCTCTGGTCTTCTTGCTCCAGCCGCCCAAACCAGCGCCGGTCGTGCCTCATGCTCCTGCCTCCCGTGGTCGGTTGTGCTGCCGCGGAGGACTCACCGCCCCCTACTATTCCCACCGCTGGCCAGGCCCTGCGGCGACGGCAGCCTCACACCGCAGCCGAACCAGTGAACCTCAGATTCTCTCCGCTGGCTTCCACCGCCGCTGCCTTCCCCGGCTCCGTGTTGTCCCTTCCTAGGCCTTGCCGCCATCCACCGCCGTGGTGCTCTCAAGGCGTGGTCAACGTGGTCAAGGAACGACTTCCATCGGAAGAGTATCAGACGTGGAGAGGCCGATACTGGGTCCATGGCCACAGCCCAGTTTTTTGTGATTTGCCAAGTAAGTCGCTTTGTCAGGCCTGTTGGGCTGCAAATCTTTCAAGACGAGGAGAGCTTTCATTCGGCTGGCCGAGAAAATGGCCCATCAGTAATGAGAAATGGGTTGTACATTTTTAAAACACATCAAAGCGGCAATTAGTTTCAAATATCTTTTTTTCATTTCGAGATTTTAAATTACATTAATTTTTATGCGTGGAGAATTTGTTGGATTTTATATTGATATACATTTAGTTTTAAAATCAGTTTGAATGTGAGTCAAATTTCGGATTAAAAACAGTTCGGACCGCACCAAATATGCAAAATTTCAGATAATTTTTAACCGTGGCCACAATATGGGCTGTAATGCTAACAAAAAGAATATGGGCTCCAAAAAACCTTAAGAATTAGCAAATGGGCTGTAAATTATTAGAAATAATGGCAGATGGGTTGTATGCTGTTTTCCACAGATTTGAGGCTTTCCTAAAAAAGGTTGACGACAAGCAAAGGATCGTTGGATGGCCATCCAACGGCCGCCGTGCTTCTTCAAATCTCGCTCTTCCTGCTCCAGCCGCCAAACAAGCGCCAAGGGACTGCTCGCTCCCTCCTCCCCCAAGGCCGGCTGTGCTGCCACAGCAGGCCTCACCGCCCCACCAGATTCCCATCGCTGGCCTAGCCATCCTCTACTCACCCACACCGCTGTTATTCTCCGCGACGGCAGATTTAACCAAGAAACCTCGCTCAATCAGATTCTCCGCTGGGAAACAATCGCTGAGTCTTCCCCGCCTCCTGTCGCTCCTTCCTAGGCCTCGCCGCCGCCCACCGCCTCGGTGTTTCGGCGCTGCCTGGTCAACATGGTCAACGATCGACATGCATCTGAAGCGGATTGTACGGAGAGGCCGACAGCTGGGTCCACGGCCGCACGCAAGGAAATGCCTCCTTATTACGCCGCAAAATAATGATTCGCCCACCGACATCGGGACCCACCGAAGGGCCTCAGATTTCGCGAAAAAAACGTTACCGCCGCCGACAGCTCGGACCCACCAGCTATATCTTCGCACGCAAGGAAGTGCCTCCTTATTACGCACAAAAAATGAATACTCCCCCGTTAGCTGGGACCCAAAGATAGTGGCAGGCTGACTTGTGGGCCTACTAAGTTGACGGGACGGAGGGCTTTGTCAACTTAGTCAATATGCACGATTCTAGCTCCAAAGGACCGTGACGATGTCCATCCAACGGCCGTAGTGCTTCTTCAACCTCCGGTCTTCTTGCTCCAAATTACCAAACCAGCGCCGGTCGTGGCTCGTGCTCCCGCCTCCCGTGGTCGGTCATGCGATGCGGCGGAGGCCTCACCGCCTACTACTCCCACCGCTGGCCGTGCCATCCTCTACTCACCCACACCCCTCGTTATTCTCGGCGACGGCAGCCTCACACCGCAGCGAACCAGTGAACCTCGACTTTCACGCTGCGGCATCCACCGCCTCGCCTTCCCGGCCCGCGTCGCCCCTTCCTAGGCCTCGCCGCCGCCCACCGCCCGGTGCTCTCGGCGCGGCGTGGTCAACGTGGTCAAGGAACGGCTTCCATCGGACGTGGATCAGACGTGGAGAGGCCGATACTGGGTCCACGGCCGCAGCAAGGAAGTGCCTCCTTATTACGCCGCAAAATAATTATTCCTCCACCGACAGGGGACCCACCGGACGGGCCACCATATTTCGCGAAAAAACATTTTCGACCGCCGGGACCCACCAGCTACACCTTCGCACGCAAGGAAGTGCGTCCCGCAAAAAAAAAATGATTCGCTTCGATCGCTGGGACCCACCAGCTACATCTTCGCACGCAAGGAAGTGCTCGATACGGGACCCACCTGGTCAAGCGCACGTAGCGTTGTCATTCTGGTCGCGAACGGTACGCATATATATACCGGTGGATGTAGAGGCGCGCACGCGTCGTAGTAGAGGCGCGCACGTAGCATGTACACGCACGCACATAGCGCGAGGGTGCAAGAAAGAAAATACGCCACGCACGTACATACGGGCAGGGTCTCTAACGCCTATCGCGCATACGCATATGGCTGGGTCGGAACGGAGAAACAGCATTGCCGCCGTGTTCATGGGGAGCCAACCGTTGGGTCGGAACGGAATGCGTGGTCGTGTTCATCGGGAGGGCTTGGACGGAACAGCGATGGAAACGAGGCATGGCGCATCGCGCACAACGGAGGAAACGGCCTTGTGTTCGACCGCCACGCTCAAACGGGTCCTGTTGATCGGGAGGGGCTGGCGCATCGCAAAACGGAGGAAACGGACCTCCCACGGTCAAACGGGGTCCTGTTGATCGGGAGGGTGTGGCGATCGCAAAACGGATGAAACGGACCTCCCACGGTCAAACGGGGTCCCGTTGATCGGGAGGGTGTGGCGATCGCAAAACGGATTTAAACGGACTTGTGTTGGAGCGCCACGGTCGAAACGGGGGGGAGGGTGTGGCTTACCGCAAAACGGACTCCACGGATACCGTTCATCTCCACCGTCGACCTCCTCCAGCCTCCACGGGCTACCTCGACCTCCTCCACCTCCACGGCTCCTCGCTCATCCAGCCTCCACCGCGCTACTCCACCGCCATCGCTCAACCATCCCTCCACACGGGCACCCTCCACCGCTCACTGCTCATCCAGCCCTCCACACCACGGGTCCTGCTCAACCACCCTCCACGGCCACCCTCCACCGCTCATCGCTCATCCAGCCCTCCACACCACGGGTTCCTGCTCATCCAGAGGCAACGCCACCGCCACCGCTCATCCAACCCCCCCCCCGCAACAACGCTCATCCTGCAGGCAGATCGATCGGCTTCAGCTTAGCAGCAGAGCGGCGAATCGCCCATCGGGTTCGTTAACAGCCATCGATCGATCGCTCGGGTTCAAGAACGCAGAGCTCGCAAAGGCAATCGCCGGGTTCGTTAGAGCCCAACGCCGCCGGGTTCAATTAGAGCTAACGCCGCACACACGCACAGACGCACGAGAGAAACGCGATCGCTCCGCCTCGACCTCCCACCGTAACCGCAACTCCCCAAATTTTCCTCCCTCGCTTCTACCACGGTTTTTTCCGTCATGGACGGCCCAAAGAATGTCATGCAGCTATGTCTCCGCCCGCCCAGACGAAAAGCCCATTTTCATCATGATTTTTGTCATAGAAGTAGGAGCCCACCACATCTATGATGATACCGGTTTTGTCACAATTATCGCTATAGAAGTGTCATATGTATGACAGCTAAATCAAAAAAATTGCTCGCCCAAAATGTCACGGATGTGTCATATAATGATGTTAGAAAAGGTGATTGAAATTTTTTTTGTAGTCTGGAGGGGGGAATTCCTCTCCGGTGGCCATCTTCATCATCCCGGCGCTCTCCATGACGAGGAGGGAGTAGTTCACCCTCGGGGTTGAGTGTATGTACCAGTAGCTATTTGTTTGATCTCTCTCTCTCTCTCTCTCTCTCTCTCTCTCTCTCTCTCTCTCTCTCTCGTGTTCTTGAGGCGATACGATCTTGATGTATCGTGAGCTTTGCTATTATAGTTGGATCTTATGATGTTTCTCCCCCTCTACTCTCTTATAATGGATTGAGTTTTCCCTTTGAAGTTATCTTATCGGATTGAGTCTTTAAGGATTTGACAACACTTGATGTATGTCTTGCGTGGGATACCCGTGATGACAATGGGGTATTCTATTGATTCACTTGATGTATGTTTTGGTGATCAACTTGCGGGTTCCTTGACCTTGGGAATCTATGCATAGGGGTTGGCACACGTTTTCGTCTTGACTCTCCGGTAGAAACTTTGGGGCACTCTTTGAAGTTCTTTGTGTTGGTTGAATAGATGAATCTGAGATTGTGTGAGGCACATCGTATAATCATACCCGCGGATACTTGAGGTGACATTAGGGTTTTGGTTGATTTGTGTCTTAAGGTGTTATTCTAGTACGAATTCTATGATAGATCGAACGGAAAGAATAGCTTCGTGTTATTTTACTACGGACTCTTGAATGGATCGATCAGAAAGGATAACTTTGAGGTGGTTTCGTACCCTACAATAATATCTTCGTTTGTTTTCCGCTATTAGTGACTTTGGAGTGACTCTTTGTTGCATGTTGAGGGATATTGCAATACCGTTTACGCTCAATTTTATTACTTGTTACCTTGCTGTTTTTATAATTTTAGATTACAAAAACCTTTATCTACCATCCATATTGCACTTGTATCACCATCTCTTCGCCGAACTAGTGCACTTATACAATTTATTATTGTATTGGGTGTGTTTGGGACACAAGAGACTCTTTGTTATTTGGTTGCAGGGTTTTTTGAGAGAGGCCATCTTCAACCTACGCCTCCCATGGATTGATAAACCTTAGGTCATCCACTTGAGGGAAATTTGCTACTGTCCTACAAACCTCTGCACTTGGAGGCCCAACAACGTCTACAAGAAGAAGGTTGCGTAGTAGACATCAGTCGCCAAGGAGATAAAAAATGGGACAAATGCAAACATGTTGGCTGAGTGTTTGCCGCTCTCGGCAACCACATCTGCCTCACCACTTTATGCCCCAGCTGTCCCTACGCCCATATCACTATCGTTAATGTAAAATCCTATGAAGCATTAAGAAACGCCACCTAATGTCACTATTAATTAATGGTCTAGTGTCGTCGATAAATTGAAGCAATGCCACCTAATGTCACTATTACATAATGGTCTAGTGTCATCGATAAATTGAAGCAATGCCACCACCATTTTATGAACTACTTCATTCCTTTATTCCAGTGGAACTGCACAAATTTGATTGCACATTTACTGACCATGTGCTACTCTCATGACAGTAATACTAATGCTATTGTTCTGCATTTTAATATAGTGGCATCGTTGATGTGATGTGTTGCTACTTACTTAAGGGCACTTTCATACAATCAATGTAGTAGATGTTGTTGTTAATCATATGCCACTGCAAATAACTATCACTATTTAAATAACCATATTTCATATTTGCGCAAATAGGGATGTCTGTCTCCATATTGTTTCTATCTGCGCAATTAAAAGTACACACCTCAGTTTTAGTAGAACTGCACAAAATGGGATGGCTATTCCTTGCTGCTGTCGTCTAACCACCCGTCTTCCCAGTATTCCTACATTGGCAGTAACTAGATAGATTGACCAACGCAATCTAAAAGAAGCTAATTCGTACGTTTTACTTCCTGATTGCAGTGCAGGGAAGAGCGAAAACAACTGCATCCTAGTAGGGAAGGCACTTTCTCCCAGTTCATCCATGGACCGAGGACTAGCTAGCACGGCTGCACGGAGGTTTTTGGGACAGGTGCGCTGACAAGAGGCATTGTGGTTTGCTTATTTCTGCAAATAGCGGTGCTTAAATTTAGTGGAACTGCACAAGAAGTTCAGATGGTCAGTACACTACATGGTTCCGTTCAGCATTCCAACTGAGAATATAATTATAATTGGTGATTCTGGAATGAGAGAACCTAACCCTGGATGGTGGCAACAACAAAAAACAGAGTGAACTCTAGGAAATTAAAGCCTGCCTATGGAGGCCCTTTGCTCAGAGAAGCCTTGCTTGATTTATCCTGGTCTGTAAACCCTCTCGCAACTTTGTATTTTGCTATGAACTAGTATATGTTTGTTATGTTCTATGAACCATTGAGATGTATAAAATTTCTTAACTTATACTTTTTGAAGTATTTTTTGAAGCCGAGTTTAATGTGAATGTCCCACATGAACGCTGGACTAGCGTGTGAACGTTTAGAATTTACATTGTGGCCTCAGTTAACTGCATGAACCACTGTAACAGGATACGTAGTTGCTTATATGTCAGACATCAGATTATTGATTGTTAGCTGGTCTATAGCTAACTTTTCTAGTGTTGAAGCGAGCTGAGCCAATGTGCCATGTTTTGCACAAATGTTTACAAGTGGGGTAGCACCAACAGTGTTTACAAGTACTTAACTAGCCTTACGTACCCTATGTATACGTCGGCGCACAGTTCTCAAACGAGTACTCTATTTCATCAAACACACACTACTCGTATGATAAACTATGACAACTTATGTCTTACCATGCCATATTCATGAAAAAACTAGTGAGGATGCATCTGTTTCGGCAACAATTAGGATGGTTCTCACATGATTCACGGGCACACAAAAGTAGCAGCAGTTGCCATACGCGGATTCAAACAGAGTACTAGCCCCAGAGGGCTCGATAATAGGCAAGGTTCGGATAATTAGACACAATCCAAACTACTATTAAACACTAGCTGGGGTAACTATTTCATGCCTCGATTTAATTTGGGATGGACATAAGATGGACCTTGCCATGAAAATCATCGAGGACGTCTGGCAGCAGCTTAATCTTGTGAACCTTTCTGAACATAACCTTGTGGCCTTGCCACTCATAAGCTTGTTTGTGGAGGCATGCCACATCATCTTCATACGTAAGCTTGACATGAACAGTATGCCTCACAAACAAAGGAGTAGCTTTGAACTTCTTGTTCTTCAGTACACCCTGGAAAACACGCCTAACAACAGTGAGGCTGGAATACATCTCGAGTTTGGTATAAGTGCAAATGGCTTCCAGGATCCAACAGCCTAGGAACTTTGTTTTCCCTGTGCGTATATTCAGGTCCTCCGCCTCATAGCGAGTGACATGTACAACCACACAATCCTTTTCTGCATCAGGGCTCTAATTGAAATAGAAATAAATTCTTAATTACTTTCCAATATAAGAAACACAAGTTATTAAAACCATTATGTAGAGTAAAAAGTATGCATGACAGGGAAGGTAGCATGGCATCGAAGCTAATAAAATTTTGCATTATTTATCACCGCATACTTAGATGAAAAATCACAATCAAGATTGGCAAAGAATAAAATCACCTTGGGAAGCTCAGTAGGGGGGGTAGGGGTGGGGGGACACATCCTCGAAGGGGGAAAACTGCTCCTGTAGGGCCACGGGGGCTGCAACCTCAAACGGGGCGTTGATCCTCTCAGTAGTGGCCGTGAGCGTATCTGGGGTCGGCTCAGTGGCTGCCTCCATCTTCTTGGAGATCTCTGTCTCATGGGGATCAGCCTCCTGCATCTGCTCCAACATCGGAAGATCTTTGCTAGTTCTCCTTGGTCCATCATGAAACAGACGAATACTAGGAGACCATTGAAAGGAAAGCACAATTGCAATTACAATGAAACAAAAAAGAGAGTGAGGATCGGTTACTGCTTTGCAAAAGTTCTTTTTTTTCTGAACGAAAATATACCAACACCACGGATCCGCTTACCTTCCCTCGTTGGGGGAGAAGAACAGTGGCATACATGAGTGTTGTCTTTCTTGAAGACGGTGAGGGAGAAGGGGATTCAGCGAAGAGTGAAATGATGGTTGCTTCGTCTGTCAAACTTAGACTGCGGGGAGGTGGGGTTTCGTGATACAACGGCTCGTTACTGCCGCGCTACGACCGGGGTGACTCTCCGCCTACATACTGCCTTCTAATTTGGTGGATGGCATTTGGGCCCGCGTGCTGCATGGCCCGCATGTCGGTGAATAAAAGTAAAACGGCATTCAGAAGAGGGAGACATTTTGATGACCTCGGAGGAGCCACAAGTAGTAGTGTATCCACTGTACTAGTAGTAATTGTTTTTCTAGGTAGCTATAGAGTGTCTGCACTGTACTAGTAGTAATTGTTTCTCTAGGCCCAACACAAAACAGCCCATCCACCCTAGTATATTATAAAATCAATTCAAAAGCTCATATATTTACTTAATGAGAGGCGCTACCCACACCCAGCACACCGCCCCCAAAAAACCTGGGTGATCTTCTTCCTCCTCACTCCCCACTACTAGGAAAATGCTTATACACAGTAGCATAGTAGTAGCGCTGTAAAATAGTAAGCGGTGCTGCTATTTAGCAGTAGCGCTCGGGAACTACAAGCGCTGCTAATATGAACATAACAGTAGCGCTGGACATAGAAAAAGCGCTACTACTATGTGGGACCAGACGAGGCCACCGACAGTAGCGGGAGTGGTAGCGGTGTACAGGAAAAAGGGCAACTACTAACTCTTTAGTAGAAGCACTTGGTTTTACTGCGCCGCTACTGCTAGTGGGCCCTACTTAGTAGTAGCATTTTTCCTGAAGAGCGCGACTACTAAGTCGCATAGCAGTGGCGCTTTTTTCAAAGCAGCGCTACTCACTAGTAGAAAAAGGGGCTTTCGTCCAGGGCAGTTTAGCCCATTAGTCCTAGTTCAATCCAGAACCGGGACCAATGGAGCTATTTGCCCCGGTTCGTGAGCCCAGGGGGCCGGACGGGCCACGTGGGCCATTGGTCCCTGTTCGTCCGGACCTTTTGGTCCGGTTGGTGGGACGAACCGGGACCAATGGTCTGGCTCCTGGCCCACCACTATTGGTCCCGGTTCGTGGCATGAACCGGGACCAATCTTCCTTTAGTCCCGGCTCATGCCACGAACCGGGACCAATAGTGCTGTTTATATATACCCTCGCTCATGAAAGCGAGCACTCCATTGCTCTGTTTTTCTCTTGCCGGCGAGGGGGCATTGTGGTGCTCTAGCTCACCTCCTATGCACATGAGGTGTTCGATGAAATGCCCGAGCCACACTACTTAAGCTTTCTCCTCTCCAAGCTCGACCTCCAACCTCCATTTTCCTCAATATTTGTCTAGGTTTAGCGGTCCGTCACGCCCCGTCCCCGTCTTCACCGCCGTCGATCACCCGTGCCGATCTCATCGCCAGCACCACCGTGGTGAGCCTCTTGTTCTTATCTTCTTTCTGAAAGGAAAAATATTCTTACTTGTATTATTTTCTTACTTTTATTATTGCATCTTATATAGTGCGATGGTTTTGGTATCCGCCCCCGTCGGCCCTCGTCCTGTCTATGATTCGGATGTGGTAGACATTATCTTTTCATAACTATTGGTTCATTTATTGTTTATGAAAATTATGCCGACCAACGTGACATAGATTTTATTTATCTAGGAGGTTGTTGAACCAGAAATTCCAACCGACCCTATTGTCGAGAGGTTAAATTTAGTTGAAGAAGAAAACAATTTCTTGAAGGAAAAAATAAAAAAACTTGAGGAGGAGAAGATGATATTGGAGTTGCATGTTGCGGATGTCGTCGATGATCACAAGATCAAGATGGATGCAATGCGCTTGAAGATGAGAAAGATTAGAAAATATGCCATTCATACCGACACTACTAGAAAAACGGCTATAGGTAATATCATGTTAGTGGCGCACTGAGATGTGGTGCGCCACTACTATCTCTGATGGCGCACCACAAACAGGTGCTCCACTAATAGTGACATTACTAGTGGCGCACCAGGTGTGGGGTGCGCCACTACTATTTTTTTGAACAGTAACCAGCCATGCCCAGGCTTACCAGTGGCGCACCAGGACAAGGTGCGCCACTACTATTTTTGATAGTAGTGGCGCACCTTGCCTGGTGCGCCACTACTATTTTTTTGAACGAGAGCCAGCCATGCCCAGATTACAGTGGCGCACCAGGCCGTGGTGCGCCACTACTATTTTTGATAGTAGTGGCGCACGTTGCCCTGGTGCGCCACTGGTAAGGCTGGGCGTGGTTGGTCAAAAAAAAACATAGCAGTGGCGCACCCCTTCACTGGTGCGCCACTAGTATTCCTGGCTACTAGTGGCGTACTAGTGAAGGGTGCGCCACTGGTAACCTGGGAGCAGTAGCTATAATTAGGCAGCCACACCTACCACACACTCACTTTCCCCCCTCCACCAAAACAGATTTGGTCTTCTTGCTCCTCCTCCTCACCTCATTTGCACCATAGATTCACCCAAATTAAGTGGTTAAATTTCCTTTTTTTGATAGGTAAGTAAGGGGAAAGCTTTCTTTATGTTCTAGATCTACTTTTCTCTCCGTCTCCAACAACGTACACACTTTTTATGGCCTAGAGATCTACGTATGTTTGTGGTGTTGCATATGTTTGTGTTTGCAGGTACGGTATTTGAAATGCGATAGTTGCCAATATTTTGCTGGAATGTTGATTCATTTCGCTTCGCAAGAATTTGGCACTATATGCATTCTTTTGGTCCTATTTTAGGCAAAGTCATGCCAAATTTTTTTTGTTCTAAAATATCATTTTTTGCTCTACCCATGCGACCATGGTCCGCACGATGACCGAAGGCATCAGAATAGGTTTTTGAGCTCCGCGAAGGCCGAGATGCTTCAAAAGAACGAGACGGAGATAAGATGTCCGTGTCGAAGATGCAAGCTGAAGAGCCTTATTGCGGACCCGGATTCCGGGCAGGTGCGGGACCACTTGCTCTTGCGTGGTTTCATGGATGGCTATTGGTGGCAAGGTGATGAAGATGACTATGAAGTCATCCATGGGGGCCGGGCAAGCAGAAAAAAGGAAGGGCAGCAAGACAATAGCGGCGAGGGCGGGCGAGAAGACGAAGAATCTCCAGGACATGATCACGAAGTAGATGCAGGACACGGTCATCATGTAGAAGATGCCGGACATGATGATGAGGAAGATCAAGACGAAGGGCATGATCATGAAGATGAAGATGCCGGAGCAGACGACGATGGACCATCGATGGGCTGGGTGCATGACCCTCATATTCAAGAGCTGCTTCGCAAGCAGACGGGTAACGCAAGAGCTGCCGCCCGAGAGAAAGCCAAGCTGGATCAACCGGAGATGACGCGTTACTCCATTGTATGAAGGATGCAGGCCCGAGGATACCCTTTGAAAGTAACGCCATGGCTCGAGATGAAGGTAAAACACAAAATGACGGACGCATGCTTCGACGAGAACATGTCATTCTGGCACGAACGTCTTCCGAAGGGGAACAAGTGCCCGACCAGTTTGGAGGAGGCGAAGAAAATCGTGTGTCCTCTGGATTTACCGCACGTGAAATACCATGTCTGCATGAACAATTGCATCATTTATCGGGCGAGCACGCGGAGTCTACCATATGTCCGGTGTGCGGCGTCACTCGATACAAGAAGAGGAAGAAAGCTCCTCGAAAAGTGGTGTGGTACTTTCCGATCACTCCTCGTCTGCAGCGGTATTTCGCGGATCCTAAGGTAGCAAAGCTCCTGCGTTGGCACGCGGATAGGGAGGAGAAGAAGCGAGAAGATGACGCAAATGATCCGGAGATAGATAAAAAAGACAAGATGCTGAGTCACCCTAAGGATGCGAGCCAGTGGCAAGCGTTGAATTTTGAATACCCAGAATTTGGGAAGGATCCAAGGAACATCGTGCTCGGCGCGAGCACCGATGGAGTCAATCCGCTTGGCAGCGAGAAGCACACATAGCACCTGGCCTGTGTTTGTGTGGATGTACAACCTTCCCCTGGTTGTGCATGAAGAGGAAGTACATTCACATGAGTATGCTAATTGAAGGGCGAAACAACCAGGAACGACATCAATCAGATCTGGGGCTTTGAAGGAGGAGCTAGACACGCTGTGGAAAACGCCAGCCAATACGTGGGACGCCGCAGAGAAAGAATATTTCCCTATGAGAGCCAGACCGCCACGACGGTGCACGACTATCTCGATTACGGATATCTCATGGGCAGGTAGTCCATGGATTTTACGGATGCGTCACGGTGCATGGATGACACAACGTATCGCCAGCTAGATAGAGATCCCGGGTCTTCGAAAACCGTGTTCATGGGACATCGAAGGTGGCTTCGCGACGATGACGCATGGAGAAAACGCAAGGATCTGTTCGATGGTGAAACCGAACTCGAAGACCCCACGCACGAGGAGCGGCGAGGAAATAGACGAGCTGTTGAAAAATTGGAAAGAGTGCCCACCGTCGGGAAAGAAGCGAAAGGCGCCAGAGCCGCTGCTGAAGGTATGGAAAACGAGGTCTGTTTTCTGGGACTTGCCGTACTGGAAGATCCTCCGTGTGCCTCACAGCCTTGATGTCATGCATATCACGAAGAACGTGTGCGAGAGTCTGCTTGGTACCCTGCTCAACATGCCAGAGAGGACCAAAGATGGGCCGAAAGCAAGGGCAGACTTGCAAAAAATGGGCATCAGGGAGGAGCTCTGGCGCCCTAATGATGATGATGATGATGATGATGATGATGATGAGGCGAAGGACACGGAAAGTCATCGCAAAGGCAAAAAGGCCAAGAAGATCGAATATGACTACCCTCCCGCGTGCTTCACTCTAAGTCGAAGGAGATCGAGCAGTTTTCACCTGCCTCGAGGAGTAAAACTTCCTTCTGTTACGCTGGGAAGATAAGCAGATACCTAGACTCAGCCAAGCGAAGTTCAGCGGATGAAGTCTCACGGTATCACGCGTCGATGACGCAGATACTTCCGATTGCAATCCGTGGGATCATGGGCCGCGCACGTCCGTGACACGCTATTTGGCCTATGCAACTTTTTCGACGTCATCTCTCGGAAGTCGGTTGGCGTGAGGCAACTCGAAGGCTACGAGGAAGAGATCGTGGTGATACTATGCGAGCTTGAGATGTACTTCCGCCCGCATTCTTGACGTTATGGTGCATCTGCTGGTCCATATAGTGGAGGATATCATCCAACTCGGCCGACGTTCCTGCACAGCATGATGCCGTTCGAAAGGATGAATGGTGTCATCAAAGGATACGTTCGCAACATGTCACGTCGAGAGGGAAGCATAGCCGGGGCTTTCGATCAAGAGTGCATCTCGTATTGCACTAATTATCTAGGCATCGAGAACCCGTTGGTCTGCCCGTCAACAGCACCTCGGCAGGCTCGCTGGATGGGGTCACCGCGAGGGTCGCCGCGAAATGCATGTCGACTTCATGGGTCGACTCGCCGACTTTGAAAGAGCAAACCTAGTCGCGCTACAACACATAGGCGTGGTCGATCCTTGGGTGGTAGAGCACAAAATCTTTATTGAGAAGGCGTACAATGACCGAGGCCAACAGAGGACGGAGGAGCTATAATCAAAGAGCATAACTCATGTTTCACGCGTTGGTTCAAGGAGAAGCTTCGTCGTACCCTTTACATGAGGATTCTTCGCGGAAGAAAAACTCATATTCGCTTTGTCACGAGGCGCCGAGCACAACCTCGATGACCTATGAGGCGTCACGATATCAACGGCTACACATTCTACACCGAGGAAAAGGACATGAAGAGCGATTATCGAACTCCGGGTAACGATGGAATCCTACACCGTAACGACAAGGACAGATACTACGGAAGGATCGAGGAGATCTGGGAGCTGAGCTCTGCTGGAGAGAAGGTCCCGATGTTCCGTGTCGATGGGCCAAGAGCGTCCTAAAAGAAGACCGTATTTCACCACCATGGTTATACCCGAAGCCAAATCCAAGACCATGGTATAAGCGTCACCTTGAAAAATGAGCCATGGGTACTGGCTTCCAAAGTGGACCAATGCTTCTTCATTACCGACCGCCAAAGCCCGGTCGTGTTGTCGTGAGGAGAGGCAAAAGGAACATCATCGGAATGGATGGAGTCGCCAATGAGCAAGACTTTGACAAGTACGGCGACCGAAGATGGAAGATGACGACGGCGATGAAGTACCATACACCACAAGAAGAAGCAGGACCACCCTACCTAAAGGGCGTCCGTTCAAGAGAAGATCAATTCAAGGGGTTCGGGGCTAAATTATTCAACCGCGAGGAAGAAGGGCAAGAAGATTGTGAAAAGATAGCTAAGATTGAATCACGGCGTGTCGACGGCGTGTGTGTGTGTGTCGCTGGCAAGCTCAATTATTACATGCAACTAAATTATTACATGTATCACTTGATTTCAACCATTATTAAAGATCTTTTAAACATTATATTACTTTACATGCAAACTCAATCTTAATTTGACGATTGTTATTTCATGTCAATCTTTGATGACTGTTATTTCATCTCACTTGATTTCAACCATGCCATAGCATTGTAAATGATTCTATATTGTGATTGAGTAAAGGAGATGCATTGTAAAAAATTATCGCCCTACTTTTAGGAATGGAGGGAGTATTAAAATTGCCATGTGTTTATTTTAAAGTGTTTGGATGTTTATCATAAGGTTAAAATAAAATTTTAAAAATATGCAAAAGTGGGGTTGCTGAGATTCAACCTGGGTGGTTCTGTCCATAACCAACGCGCCAACCACTAGGCCATGTGTGTGGTTCTGTCCATAACCACACACACAATTTTATGACTTTGATATTGAGCTGTTTATGGCGCATGTCCCTGGTGCGCCATTGATATCGATCTGTTATGGCGCATGTCCCTGCTTTCTCTTCTCCCAGCGCCTCCCTCTCCTCCCCTGCTTTCTCTTCTCCCTTTTAAATCCCCCCTCCCGCCGCCCGCCCCCCCGCCCAAGCCTCCTCCCCTCTCCCCACCAGCCGCCTCCGCCCTCGCCCTCTCTCCTTCCCAGCGTGCTGCCGGCCTGGACCATGGTCCCGACCTCCTCCGACGCCCTCCTCGCGACCTCATCCGCCGCTTCTTCCCATCTGGGCGCCCTCCTCCGACGACCTCCTCCAGCGCCCTCTTCCGACGACCTCCTCCGGCGCCCTCCTCCGGCGACCTCCTCCGACGCCCTCCTTCGACGACGTCCTCCGGCGCCTCCTCCGACGACCTCCTCCAACGCCCTCCTCCGACGACCTCCTCCAACGCCCTCCTCCGACGACCTCCTCCGGCGCCCTCCTCGTGAGTTCCTTCCTCTCCTCTCTCTTTCTCTAATCTAACTTCTCTCTGCTGCCAGCTCTCGTCAATTCGAGGGTTCCTGTTCTAGGGTTCATACCTTTTGATGATGCTCGTTCAATTGGGTACTAGCTTAGGGTTCCTAGGGTGTTAATCTAGCTTCTACTTCATTCTAGGGTTCAATTTAATTACTTGTTCGAGCTAATCATCTCTGTCTCAAAATTTGTCCGAACCTAAAGTTCAGTTTAAATCGTACATAAAGTGTTAAGTGGTTCTTGCCAAGAGTTTGGCTTTCGTGCTACCAAAGATGACATTGCACATAGAGTGAAACAAAAAAGAGCATGACCCAAGTTATTAGTGAGTTTAGAACATAGACATATTAAAGCTTGCAGCTCACTACATGTTCGTATAAAAAATCCTGGAAAGAACCAAAAGGCACAACGCCGTGCTAAGTGTTCACTTGCCGGGCTGATTGTCAGAACTTGATGCAAAACCTCATCTCCATTTCCCAGTCAGTGCAAATGTAATCTTTGACCTATCATGAATTGCCTACAATCTTATGTAATACTTTTTCTCTCTTGGATATTTCCATGTTGGTTATGAGTGTCCCGATCAATTGGTCTGATTGAGATTAATACTCTTATAAACATTTGTATTGATGCCAAATTGTTGTCGTGTTTCCCCTTTTCTCTTAGGAACCGGAGGCGATAGATAGGAACAAGTAAAATAAAAGCAGGTCATCATGCTACCGATGGTTTTGTTGCAGTCAGTTTCATGCTTCATATCGTGAACATGAACATGAATTTCCTTGGTAGAATTTACTACGTACATACCTCTGAAAGCAGAGTACCCTAACAATAAGTATTATCTTGGTAGAATTTCCTACTGATTGTCAACTTAGTGAACTATACACATCTTGATAGTCATATTTTACGAGAAGAATTGCTACTGTTTTATCAAAATTCTAGTCAAACCAAGTGAGCTATTAGAAGGAAATATACACCGCAATACTACTGGTAGGTTTATACTACTGTTGTATTTTCTTTAAATGCAGTTATGCTGTTGGTCTGTTACACTCTTGTAGGTATATAAGCACTAGTTATATGGCTACTGCCATGTTCCTATACAGGTTCTTATACTACTTTACTTAAATTATTATCATGGTTCTGAAAGTACACTTGTTCAAGATTGGACAATAGACTTGCTGCTCTGTTATTATACAGATTCAAACATAGTTTCTGTTCACCAAAAGAGTGATGGGCTTGCTGCTCTGTTGTGCCTATATGTAGGCCTTTTTTGTCCATATGAAAGCAGAGGACCATATGGTCTGTGGCCTTTTCATCCATACGAAAGTAGAGGCACATTGTGGTGCTAGTTTGCTGGGTTTTGTCTCCGACCATCGTGTCGTGATGATTTTGCAGGTACCCCGAGAGGCCCTTGAGTTTGCCGGAATGTCGATTAACTTCCGTTCCGGCAAGTTCGGGTACTCCATATGTCCTATTTTCAGCAAAGGTCATGCTGAAATTTTCCGTGAATTTTAGCATGACTTTGCTAAAAATAGGACATATGGGGTACTTGCGACTAATGCATGGGCCGGGGTATCTTAGTACTTAATTAAGTAGGATCAAGAATTAAGTAGGACTAGTTCTGAATAGCTTCTATCAACGGCACTCTAAATGATAAAACCTAAGGATATCATGAGGGCGATGCATGTGGCGGGTAGGCCGATGCTACCGGCTAATCTGCTCAAGGCTGCAACCGGTGCTATGCGGAGTCTGCATGACAGTGTTCTTTCTATGGAGAAGCGGCGTCTCTCCGAGAAAGATGACTCATACCCGGTTTTCGTGGCCAAGGTGCCAGAGGGCAAGGGCTTTGTCGATGGCACCATTGGGAGTATGATCGTCCTGCGGTTTGATGACATCTTCGCTATGTTTAACCTTCATCCGCTGCACTACACCTTCATTCGGCTATTTTCGCTCAATATGGAGATGCAGATCATTAGAGACAAGACCCCGGACATCGTGATAGTCGACCCCTTCTACATGCGTGCCAAGCACTTGGACAGCGCAGGGGACCGGCAAATCGCGAGTTCATACCTCAAGGCGTCATTATGGCGAACAAAGATAAGGATACCTTCCTCGTGCCTTACTTTCTGAGTAAGTCATCCCCTCACCGCCCCGTAACATATGATTTCTTAGATTTCGATCGTTCTTTTTTTTTCTAACATTCCGTGTTTTGTGCAGTGACACACGTTGCACACTCATCCTCTTAAGCCCGAAATATTCCACGGCCACGTATTTCGACTCGGACCGTCAGTCGAAGAAAGACTACACAAATATCAAGAAAGTTCTTGATGATGCTCTCCCCGGCTACGCCAAATCTGGAGGCACCTTCGGGAAGGAAATGTGTAGGTACGGCAAGCACGTGTTCACCCACGTAACGTTCCCTGCGTTAAGCAGCCGCCTAGCAGTCAGAAGGATGCCTACTACGCCCTCCATCACATGCGGGCGATCATACGGGACCATAATCACCTTATGCTACCAAAGGGTCTCCAAGATTGGGCCGCACGCTTGTCGGCAATCCAGGACATGGACATCAGACAAGAATTCTTTTCGCATCCAATCGGAGTTTGCGGAAATCATCTGTCAAGATGTCCTTCGTACCTCGGGGCAGTTCCACCTCAAATATCAACCGTCCAACAGGGAAATAGAAACAACGCTACGAATGCAGGCTGACAACTACCGCACATTCATGACGCCGACGGATGACGGCGGCTTCATCCACGGTCCGGTCCCTGAGTCGAGTCGAAGAAAGTATTGATGGTATATAGTTCTGAAATGTCGATTAGCTCGTGTTGTAATTAAACTTTAATGAACTTGTATGTCTCTTTAGTTTGGAGAGTCGTTCAACTTATATGTAATCGATGCTATTTATTAGTAGGACCATGAACCGTGCTATTAATGTGTTGCTTTTCTCTTCCGATCCTTTTGTTGCATACTTATATATTATCTGTGAATTGCTACTAACGTTTTGTTTGTGTAGTGCATAGAGATGCCGTCTGTATGTCGTGTGTACAAGGGTAGGGTTTCGGAGTCTATGACGATTGGGAGGAGTGTCGGAGACAGGTTCACCGTTCAGCGGTAACAGTTACAAAGGTACACCACTAGGGCGGAGGCGGAAGCTAGATCTGGCGCTATCTAGAGGAGAGAGGAGGAGCGGAGGAGGAACCGGATGAAGACTAGTTTCATCGCGATGATGCTCATCGTGACCGCAGCTCTCTTCTATGTGATGGTAGTTTAGATGATATCAACTTTGTAATGTGACGACAAACTCGCTACTCGGTCTCGAGACCTAAACTTGTCTAATATTTGAACTTTGTTCGCTATTTCGAATTCGGAGACTAATGTGATGATTTGTATTATGTGCTGTTTATATTCTGTGATGTATTGTATTTTGTAACCTGTGCAAATACCAGAAATGCAGAAAAAAAAATTCCTAGAATTAATAGTAGTGGCGCACCATATTGCACATTAGTGGCGCACCCAGTTAAATAACGATGGCGCACCCATATGGATATCGATGGCGCATCAAGAGGGGACCCTGCTGCAATACCGTGGCGCACCATCTTGCACATTAGTGGCGCACCCAATTAAATAACAGTGGCGCACCCAAATGAATATCGATGGCGCACCCGTATGAATATCGTTGGCGCACCATTATGAATATCGATGGCGCACCCATATGATTACCAAGTGGCGCACTATGTGGAATACCAATGGCGCACCGGTGGTGCGCCACCGTTATTGGATTAACGGTGGCGCATCGGAGGTGCGCCATTAGTATTCCTTATTAGTGGCGTGGTATTAGTGGCCCACCATGGTGCGCCACTAATGGCAATATTGAGTGCGCCACTAATAGCCTTTTTTCTAGTAGCGAGGCTTGGTATCATTATGCCGTTGGATCAGTTGTTACCTTGGTTGCGATTATGATCGTATTTGTTTTCACATTGAAATGTTTTACATAGTTTCAATGTATGGTTTAATTAATTTAGATGCTCTCGCAGAGCTTTATGTTGTTAGATGAGAACTATGTATGTACTTTGGTTTTATGTGATGATGAACTTCTATTAATTTGGTCACTTAATTATCTATTCATGATGTTCTCGTAATGATTTTGACACACTTAATTATATATAATGCACGCAGATGAACCGGCAATGGATGTACGGTGACAGACACACCTCCGAGTACATTAAGGGCGTGCATGCTTTTCTCAAGTGGCTGAGGCAAACAAGCAGAATGGTTTTATGTGTTGTCCATGCCCTATATGTGGGAATCTGAAGTCTTACTCGACCGGAAAATCCTTCACACCCACCTGCTTTACAAGGGTTTCATGCCACACTATAATGTTTGGACGAGGCACGGAGAAATAGGGGTTATGATGGAAGGCGGCGAGGAAGAAGAGTACGATGACAACTATGTGCCCCCTGAATACGGTGATGCTATGAACATCAAGATGCACCAGACGATGTGCACGATGGTGCTGCAACGGCGAAAGCTGCTGAAGATCAAGAGGAACCAGACGATGTGCCCCATGATGATGATCTTCGCGGGTCATTGTCGATGCAAGGACACAATGCGAAAGTCATAATGAGAAGCTTAAGTTCGATCGCATGTTAGAGGATCACAAAAAGGGTTGTACCCCAATTGCGAAGATGGCAACACAAAGCTCGATGCCGTACTCAATTGCTGCGAGTGGAAGGCAGAGAATCTTGTGCTCGATAAAGGATTTGAGAAGCTCTGAAAATAATGAAGAAGAAGCTTCCAAAGGATAACGAATTGCCCGACAAAGTACATACGCAGCAAAGAAGGTCGATGCCCTCTAGGATTGGAGGTGGAGAAGATACATGCATGCCCTAATGACTGCATCCTCTACCGTGGTGCCTACAAGGATCTGAGCGCATGCCCGTGTATGCGGTGCATTGATATAAGATCGACGAGATGACCACGGTGATGTTCACGGCGAGCCTCCCTGGAAGAGGGTTCCTGCGAAGGTGATGTGGTATGCTCCTATAATACCACGGTTGAAACATCTGTTGAGAAGCGGAGAGCATGCCAAGTTGATGCGATGGCACAGTGAGGACCGTAAGAAAGGCGGGAAGTTGAGAGCACCCACGGACGGGTCGCAGTGAGAAAAATCGAGAGAAATCTTTGGGATGAGTTTGCAAAGGACCCAAGGGGCGTATGGTTTGCTTTAAGCGCGGATGGCATTAATCCTTTCGGGAGCAGAGCAGCAATCACAGCACCTGGCCCGTGACTCTATGTATGTATAACCTTCCTCCTTGGATGTGCATGAAGCGGAAGTTCATTATGATGCCGTTCTCATCCAAGGCCCTAAGCAACCCGGCAATGACATTGATGTGTACCTAAGGCCATTAGTTGAAGAACTTTTACAGCTGTGGAATGGAAGCGGTGTACGACGTGGGATGAGCACAAAAGGAGAATTTGACCTAAATGCGTTGCTATTTGTGACCATCAACGATTGGCCCGCTCTCAATAACCTTCAGACAGACAAACAAGGGATACCACGCATGAGCGCACTGTTTACTTGACACCGATAGTATATACAGGAAGCTGCGGGAAGAATGTGTACAGGCCATCGTCGATTTCTTCCGACCAACCATCAATGTCGAAAGAAAGGCAAGCATTTCAAAGCGAGGCAGATCACGGAAGAAGCCCGCCATGCGTACCGGTGATCACGTACTTGCTATGGTCAATGATTTACACGTAATCTTTGGAAAGGGTCGGCGGACTAGCTGTTCGAATGACGCTGAGAATCACGCACCCATGTGGAAGAAGAAATCTATATTTTGGGACCTACCCTCTTTGGAAAGACCTAGAGGTCCGCTCTTGATCGACGTGATGCACGTGACGAAGAACCTTTGCGTGAACCTGCTAGGCTTCTTAGGCGTGTATGGGAAGACAAAAGATACACCTGAGGCACGAGAGGACCTGCAACGCTTGCACGAAAAAGAGGGCATGCCTCCGAAGCAGTATAGGATAATTTGCGTGAACCTGCTAGGCCTCTTAGGCGTGTATAGGATAACATTATTTTCCCATGTATATGTATGTTGCGTCGTTGTCGATATAACGAGGGTGTCGAGGATCGCCGAGGGGTCGAGGGTCGGGAACTAGGGTAGAGGGTCGAGGGTCGTTAAGGGGTCAAGGGTCGAAGGTTTCAAGGTCGAGGGTTCCTATAGTGTCAAAGTATTGAAGAAATCCATGGCTTCATCATTAGCGGAAGTAACCATGGCATGATGGTGCGAAGTCCTCCAAAGTTGTTGCGGAATGGAGTCCCGGATAGGATAATTTGCCTTTTGCTGAACTTTGTACCAAAAAGCGAATTATCCTATCCGGGACTCCGCTCCAAAACAACTTTGAGAGCTTGCACCATCATCACCTGCATTAGCCAATGATGAAGACATGGTTTTGTTGAACTTTGACACTAGGCAACCTCCCGACCCCTCGGTGATCTTGACCCTTGACCTTCGATCGCTTCGGCGATCCACGACCCTCTACCCTACCGAGGGCGTCGATGCCCACGTCACTTGTGGGACATAGATGTATTGTTCAACGCCGACCTCCTCCCGATGCCAACGCCGACCTCCTGGACGGACACGAGGCACGCCGAGCTCCGTTCGTGGAAGGCTGGATTTCGAGACAGGGGTTACAAAACCCATGAGAGGAGGAAGAAAGCTGGAGCAGAGCCTAATGCAGGCGCTGCACGAAGGGTAATGGGGCTAGAGGGCGAAGCAGCAGATCACAACAAGCGACCTGCGAAGCTTCCCGGCTACCCCGCCATCTCAGCGGAGAAGCAGCGTGGCTTCCACCGAGCTGCTTCAGCGAGCAACATGCCTTGACGGCTCCTGCCAGCTATCCCGTGGATGCCATCACGGATGCTGAAAGTTGCCACCTTATGGCGCAATGGAGCAATTTGAAGGTCAAGGCGGCTGTTGGCTCTGTTTATCCTACTAAACCCGACTCAACTTTTCACTGCCGCCGATTCTGAAGGATATGCTAAGGTGATGGTCCATGAAATAACGGAGGATTTGAGGACCTCGGCTTGACCACCCTACCGGTGAAGGGAGTATCGGCTGGGTTACTCGCTCAAGACTCCATGCCTATGGCGGAAGGATCTCATCAACCTTCCGAACTGGGCGCCTCCGCCTCCTCCTCCTCCTCCCGCGAGTCGGGGCACTCCGCCTCCTCCACCGCCTCCTCCTCCGGTGAGTGGCGATCAGGGGCACTCGGCGGCTCCTTCTCCAGTAGCGTGGCGGCACTCCGTCTCCTTCTCCGCCTGCACCGCGGCGTCCGGGCAGCCAGCCTCCTCCTTCTCCGCCTCGTCAGCAAGGGCGGAAGAGACCCGCCGCCGCTCCGGCTGCTCCGGCGCGTCGTAGTCCTTCTCCTCCGCCTCGTAAGCAAGGAAAGAAGACATCCGCTCCGTCTGCTCTGCCGGCGTCTAGCAGTACAGCCAAAGGCGGGAGGAGATCTGATTCGGTCCTTCTTCGAAGACTCGGAGAAGTTACCGTCTGAGAGGAGCGAGGAGGAAAAGCGAAGATCGCGCAGATCGAAGTGGATGACTGGTTTCAAGGGTTGAAAGCAAAGAGACATCCACCTCCGGAGGAGAAGGTAGATCCGGTCAAAGCGAAGCGCACTCTGGCTGCCCTGACAAAACCACCCAAGTCTCCGCCGAAAGGCAACTATGAGCGCATTATTGGAAAGGCATTTGCGAAGCGGAGAGATCGGGAAATACTGTCGGTGATCAAAGGATGAAAGAACGACGAACTGGGAAACAAATTGCCCAGCTCGGCGAACCGAAGCAATCGTGCCCCCGCTCAAGGTGCCTGCTAGCGACATCGTCGATCCGAGGATGGTGCCGGTTATGGCAATCCTGAAGATTACGCTTGACGATGTACAATTTGATTTCTTGGAGGTGCAGATACAAAGATCTG
The DNA here is from genome assembly GCA_021605205.1 of Aegilops longissima. Classification (NCBI taxonomy): domain Eukaryota; kingdom Viridiplantae; phylum Streptophyta; class Magnoliopsida; order Poales; family Poaceae; genus Aegilops; species Aegilops longissima. The sequence continues at coordinate 656,178,746 of CM038682.1, read as the reverse complement.
ATACGGGAAGCCTCTCGTCAAGATGAAAGCTCTCTAACAACGATGATGCGAAGATTGCATGATTGGTACATGAAAACCTGCAAAGAGTCTCGAGGGAGGAATACTTTGTATGTGAGAGTTAAAAGGAGCATGACCTCCTTGGAATTGAACTGTTGCCTATTCCATTTGAGGAGTTCTATCAGTTTTCAATCAATTGGCCCTCGATAAAGCAACGGTCACCTGCTACTGTCTGTAAGTAGTACTACTTCTGTCATTAAGTATCTCTATATAACTCAGCTCTTTCATTGCATGTATTTATAAATATCCTCACTATATTATGCAGATTGAAGATCGCAGAAATGAAGAAAAAACAAGTGGGTGATATTGGGTTCATTAACACATATCTCATAGATGCAAATGAGGTTAAATATCGTGTCACCTTGAAACTGAGGCCAACTTACTACGATCGTTGGAAATAAATGAACACAAAAATACAATACTCTTTCCTTACAACTACACGTGAGTGTTCTTTGTCTTATGGCATATTCGGTTTCCTTATTTAGTCCAGGTTATAGAAATGTAATATTGATGAGTTATGCATGCGTGTGCAGGTTCCACTATATTCTCCTAGAGATTAAGCTTGAGCAGGGAGTAGTAACTGTCTTAGACTCGAGACGAAAATATCCCAAGGAGTATGCGGAAATGACTGAAATGCTCGAGAAGTAAGTTAAATCGATCATTATCCACCATATCAGCAACTTTGTTCATTTCTGATATCAAGTAATTGTTTTCTTTGTATGGCAGGGCTTGTGGAAAATTCACCAAAAAAGCTCCGGGACTACCTAAGAAGCTGCAATTTAGACCCCCGAAAGTAAGTACTATATAGTAGCATATTCCATGTGCATCTCCTAGTGATTCAAGCGCTAGTTTGATCAATACCATTTAGCATGTGCTTGCTAATTATCAGTTTGATTGACCTCTGTTTCTTGTAAAGTGGTTGTGGCAGGAACAAGGGAATGATTTCTGTGGATACTACGTTTGCGAGTCCATCCGCCACACGACCTGTGAGAGGGGCTACTCCGACAAACAATTTGAAGTGCGTAAATAAAAATATTCACAATTTTATTTTATTACCAGCATTTGTGTTGAGTTTCATTCATTCATATATATATATATATATATATATATATATATATATATATATATATATATATATATATATATATATATATATATGTATTGACCCTTTCTTAAAATTAGATGTTTGAGCGGGATGAACTCCTAGCACCAGATCGCATGCGAGCAATTCAAGAGGAATTGGCGGCATTCTTTCTTGACCATGTGATCGCTGAAGGCGGGAATACTATGTGGACCACGCGTCCGTATTGTAAAAGATAATTATTGTATATATGTAGCGGTAGTGTCGGATAGATATCGAGAACTTGTTGTTCGACCAATCTCTCGGAGAAGGAGAGGTGGTCGATATCACTTCTCTCTGTATGCATATATGTTCATGACGATCTTGCTTTTGTAATTACTAGCTAGCTAGCATGTCTAGCTAGTCCTCTCTATACATATGTATAGTACGTAGCGTCGACCAAGCACGGACAAAAGAAAGGACACTTTTCTCTATTAATTAGCTAGGTATAGCACAATATATGAAACACCTAAATTAACCCCAAAACCCCCAAACCCCCCTTTGAAAAAAAAAACAAAACCAGAGCCAAAGAAATGCTGACGCGTGGATGCCTATTGGTCCCAGTTGGTGCCACCAACCGGGACCAAAGGCCCTCTGCTGGGCTCGTGGACAGGCCACGTGGAGGCCCATCTGTCCCGGTTCTGGATAGAACGGGGACTAAAGGGCGAGGGTATTAGTACCGACCCTTTAATCCCGGTTCATGAACCGGGACTAAAGGCCCTCACCAACCGGGACTATAGGCCCTTTTTCTACTAGTGACTGCTAGTTGCGGCTAGTGCCACCTTTTCCACCCCTCCCCCTCCTCCCCCACTTTGCCATCCGTCCCCCTCCTTTATCCTCTCCACTCCACTCTCCACTCTCCACCATTGTTGCTCTTCTTCTCTCTTCCTCCTACCTCTCTTCTCTCCTCATTAATGGCACCCTCCTTCATAGATGGCCTCTCTCTTTCTCCTACACCTCTATTCTCTCCCCATTAATGCCCCCCTCCACCATAACCCCTCTCCATTAGTTAGTTAGCTAGATTCACCTCGCCTCCCCAACAACTAGATCTAGCTAGCTATTTAGCCAACCACACGTGCTCTCTCGATCGTTCTCTCTCATCATCTAATTAACTACGTGATCTCGGTCTCTCTCGGGATATATATATATATATATATATATATATATATATATATATATATATATATATATATATATATATATATATGTATATGTATATATGGAGAGATTTGTGCGAGTGACATGCCCTCGAGTTGCTTATGTTTTGCCGAAATGTCGATTTATTTCCGTTTCGGTGAATTTCGAGCAAACTCAATATGTCCTATTTTTAGGCAAGGTCATGCCAAAATTATATATATATGACTTTGAAGCATGCATTATTTATTTTTTAACCCTTTTTCTTGTCATACCGTGCAGTCGGTCATGAAGGTGAGTGGATGGAAAATGGAGCGGTACATCCAATCCATGTTGATGGACATGTATGCAAATAATCCGACTAGGATTAGATGTCCGTGTGCAAGATGCAAGGAAGGAGTCCTTTTGGACCCTTTTGATCGTGGCACTTTGAAGGCGCACCTGCTGATGAATGGTATCATGGATGGCTATACTCAGTGGATAAGTGAAGAAGATGATGATGATGAGGACGTCCACATGGTAGGGAATAATGACAGGGGGCCAGACGAAGAGATGACAGATCAACATGAAGACGATGGCGCCAGACATGTCGGCGGGGAAGAGTCCGGAAATGACAACGGCGGCGGAGAAGATTCCGGACACGGCGAATAAGAGTCCGGACATGGCGGAGAAGAGGCGGTGGTCACGCCGAAGTCTTCGACGCTACTAAGTGCAGTCGTGCAGGACCCTCATGTTCGAGACCTCCTTCGCCAGAGTACGAATAGCGAGAGAGCTGCTTCTAGAGAGGAGGCCAAGCTGGCGCAACTTGAAGTAGACTCGAGGACTCCATTGTATGACGGTTGCGATCCCAAGGTGACCCGCTTGAGTTTCACGCTCGAATTTCTAAGACGAAGGTCAAAAACAAATGGCAGACAAAAGCCTCAATGAGCATTTGAAGTATCTACATAATAAAGTTCTTCCCACGGGGAACCTGTGTCCTACTAGTGTCGAGGAGGCCAAGAAAATCGTTTGCCCTTTTGATTTGCCGCATGTCGGTGTCAAAACCGGCGGATCTCGGGTAGGGGGTCCCGAACTGTGCGTCTAGGCGGATGGTAACAGGAGACAAGGGACACGATGTTTTTACCTAGGTTCGGGCCCTCTCGATGGAGGTAATACCCTACTCCTGCTTGATTAATATTGATGATATAGGTAGTACAAGAGTAGATCTACCACGAGACCAAGGAGGCTAAACCCTAGAAGCTAGCCTATGGTATGATAGTTGTTCGTCCTACGGACTAAAACCCTCCGGTTTATATAGACACCGGATAGGTTAGGGTTACACAGAGTCGGTTACAATGGTAGGAGATCTACATATCCGTATCGCCAAGCTTGCCTTCCACGCCAAGGAAAGTCCCATCCGGACACGGGACAAAGTCTTCAATCTTGTATCTTCATAGTCTTGGAGTCCGGCCGTGATGATAGTCCGGCTATCCGGACACCCCCTAGTCCAGGACTCCCTCAGTAGCCCCTGAACCAGGCTTCAATGACGACGAGTCCGGCGTGCATATTGTCTTCGGCATTGCAAGGCGGGTTCCTCCTCTGAATACTTCATAGAAGGGTTTGAACACCAGGATAGTGTCCGGCTCTGCAAAACAAGTTCCACATACCACCGTAGAGAGAATAACTTTTGCACAGATCTGCTGACGTATTCCGCGGGTGACATCACACCATGGCCAAGCCTTTATATGAATCGTTTTTTACCGTTCCGCCGCCTTAGCGCGTTTAGCGAGGCGGTTTCCTTGGCACATCTTATCAAAGCATAGATCGTGCCCCCTTATTCCGGGATTCTCATCAATACGGACGTGGGTAACCCATCCGCGCCATTGATTACGGCACTTGGGAGATAAGCGAGTTTTACCACGCTGGTGGGGGACGCATAGCTTCGTCCGTCCATATAAGGGGATAAAGATCCACCTTTTCACCTACGCCTTCTTCCTCCTTTGCTCCTTCATTTCCGCGCACTCGGGCTCCAGCGCCCAAGTCCGCACATCCCACCTCAACCTTCTCCAACCATGTCAGGAGCGGGAGGCAGGTGGATGGCCTCCTCCGTCACGGAGGGGCACATCAGAAGACTGCGGGAGGCCGGATACTTGTCCGGCGATATCGCGCCTGAGCTGCCCGACGCAGGGCAGCTCATTCCAACCCCAGGCCCCATGAGAGGTGGTGTTTCTCCCCCACTTCCTCCGCGGACTAGGTTTTCCACTTCACCCATTTGTCCGGGGGCTCATGTTCTACTACGGCCTGGACTTCCACGAACTGGCCCCGAATTTCGTCCTCAACATCTCGGCGTTTATCGTCATGTGCGAGGCCTTCCTCTGCATCCAGCCCCACTTCGGCCTATGGCTAAAGACCTTTAACGTCAGGCCGAAGGTTGTGGGCAGCCGCCAAGTGGAGTGCGGAGGCGCCATGGTTGGCAAGATGGCCAAAGTCCTATGGCTCGAGGGCTCCTTTGTGGAGACAATAAAGGGGTGGCAATCAGGGTGGTTCTACATCACCGAGCTACGCGACCCTGAATGGGTGGCGGCCCCCGAATTCAGATCTGGCTTCCCCACACGGCTCTCGTCATGGAAAGAGATGGGCCTGGAGTGGGGGGATTCGGACGAGCTATCCGGACTCCAAACATGCGTCCGAAACCTGGTGGACAAGAATCTCAGGCTTGTCGACGTAATCCAGGTGATGCTCATCCGCCGTATTCTCCCATGCCAACAACGGGCCTTCAATTTGTGGGAGTTCGATCCGGCACAGCACCGAACCTTGAACCGGCTCTTTGATACTACGTATGAAGATGCCTGGAAGGTGCTGTTCAAGGGCGCCGAAGCCCCCGCGTCCGCTAACATAGATCGTGGATATAGCTCACGGCGTCAAGCCGGCGAGGTAAGTTATTTTACCCTTTACGGGACTCTCTTTTTTTCATAGATTGACTCTACGTGGGATCTAAAAACTCCCTATTCTTTGACAGGACTGGCTGAAGATGTCCGGACAGATTAACTATCCGGCTCCTTTGCCATAAGACCCAGCAGACGCCCGATTGATGGGGCTGCTGGCTCCGGCACCCATGTGTTGCCGGAGAAGAAGGCTAAGAAGGAGGCCACAGGAACTCAAAAGAGCTCCCGACGCCAGGTGCTGTCAGATTCTGAAGCAGAATCTTCTCCTGAAGACGAGGAGGAGGAAGAAGAAGCTTCTCCCCCAGCGGTGGAGGAGAGGAAAAGGAAGGCCGCCTAATCGGGAGGCCGGAGGAATCAAGAAGGAAGAACCCTTCCTCCGGACTTCTCCGCCAACGTCGACGACGAGGAGGAGGATTGGACTACAAGGGCCAAGCCCCTGGCGAGATCGTAAGTGTCTAGATACCCATGGCTTTTTATTATTGCAGAGTGTTCTCTAATGTCGAACAATCGTGCAGCCCGCCCAAGGGCGAGTTCGCCGATTCATCGGCGGGTCCACAGGCTCGTCGGAAATGGAAGTGCCGCCCAACCGCCTCCTCGCCTCACGCTGCAGACGACGCGCGGTGGGGCCCCAAGGGGCTTGGTCAAGAGGAGGTGGCGCGGGAGGTGCCACAAGGCAACCTCCGGACTCAGCGCGTGGGGGCAAGAACCCTAGGGGCTCTAAGCCCGACCCTTGTCCGGACTCCATGCCGGAACCTTCAGCGGTTCCGGAGTCCGGCAAGCGGTCCCTTCACAAGAAGGGTAAGACGCCGGTGTCCTCCGTCCAACCGGAGGCACCGGATAGCTTCTTGGGCGCTCAACAGGCGCCTCCATTGAGGGAGGAGCACCGCCTTGTTATGAGTGCGGTGATCCGACAGATTCAGATCCGCCAAGAGCGGGCTGACGAAAGCTATACCAGCCTTCTAACCGGCTTTGAGGTAAGTTTTAGAATATGTAAAAATATTACCACATAGACAGTAGGCGCTGATTCTTAGTTCGGTGTTAGGAAAGAAAAGCCGGACTAAGGATCTAAAAGATATCTGTGAGAGTCGACATAAGTATGTCAATATGGGAATGTAGGCTCTTGCTGCTGACCTGCCGACCGATTGTGGAGGTCAATGCATTGAAGCAGAACCTCGAGCGGTCCAAGAACGAGCTCGGACAAGCCAAGAAGCAGCTCGAGGACAAGGAAGGTAAGTAATACCTTATAAAAGAAATACCTTATAGAAAAGGTTTTGGTTGCATAAAATAACAGGAATAACTTGGGTACTACAGGGGCCACGAATGAGGTGGCGACCCTGAAGGAAGCGGTGTCCGTGGCCAAAAACAAAGCGGCTGCGGAACGCACCGAGCGAGAGAAGGGGGAGGCACAGCTGGCCAAGGTACGGCAAGAGCTCCAAGCTCTCGTGGAAGAACACGAGGGTTTGGAGCGTGACTTGAAGACACGAGAGTCCGAGCTCGCCTCGGCTCTTGGGAGTGCCAAACCTGCTAAGACCGAGGCCCAAAAAGCCCTCCAAGAAATTGAGTCGTTGAAGAAGATAGCGGCGGGTAAGGCATTCTTTATGCAAAGCAAGAATGTGAAAGTGAATTATCTATTACTTACCCGGATTCGGAGCTCTCCAGAGCATTCGCAGATTTGCCCGTGGTGTGTCCGATCTTGCCGCATTCTACCGCGCCAAGGAGGGAGCTCGGCGGAAAAGGTGTTACGGTCTCGGTATGTCGAGGCCGAACATCCAGTGCCCTGAGCGACCAGCTGAAGCAGCTGGTCGAGCTCCATAAGGTCGCCGAACAGGCCATGAAGGGCCTTATAAGCGCGGCTATGGCCATTGGAGGCCATGCCCGGAGCTACCGGCTTGGTGCAGCGGCTGGTGGATGCTGTCCGCGGATTGAAGTCATCAAGCGTTCCGTCTGCATTGAAGGTGTCCGTCGGGCCCTTGCCCGTGCTAAAGTGCACTGGGGCAAGCTGGATGCGGAGAAGCTTGTGACGGACGGGCCACCGAAGGGCCATGAGCATCGCACGCCCGAAATGTACTATGAGGGCCTGCTGAAGGGTGCCCGCCGAATAGCGGATGACTGCTCCAAAGATATAATTTTTGAATAGGCTCGCATTTGTTATCCTGTACACTGAAAACTTGTTCATATGCACTAAGCAACCCTTGTTAATTTAAAATATTACCTTGTGTGCGGCCGTTTATCAAATTTGAGAGATGGCAAGTCGTTGGCTTCAGCCCCCATGCCACGAGTGCTGGGGGTGGTCGGGATAAACTTGAGCACTCTTGTTCCCATTCTTGGCTCCATCTAGGGAGGCGCTCAACACAACGAACAAGGCAACCGGACTTATAATGCTTGAACACTCTCACTTAGCCATAGAATTCTATAATTTTAAATTTGGTGAAGCCCCTAGTATTGGAAGACCCGAGTTGAGGCGCTATCACGCCTTGGCGGACAATTCGGTTCCTCGCTCTAAGCGGCATAAGTATTTAAGGACCGAAAAAACCTCTCGAACAGCGACCGGCTCTCGCCCTATCATGCCGGTCAGTTTAGCTTTCTCCTTTGAGGTGCTCGACCCAGCTCAAGCTGGGGCACAATCGCAGTGGTTCTCGATGCTACCTTAGCCGATATAACGGGCGTAAGGTACCAAAACACGGGGCCGGGCAAACCCAACTATTGACCCAAGACATGATTGAGCCAATTCATATAATGCTATAAGTTGGGGTGCCGCACTTGTGAAAGTGTTCGGACTTATCACACCATAATTTTGGGATACTTAAGCCCCTGGTGTTTTGGCCGTACCAAAGTGTACGGTTGCAACATGTCATGAAATTAACATATGTATAGATAAAGCAAGTAGTGCAATAATAAGCAAAAGCTATGTATTGTTTATTCAAAAGGGTACTGCAATGAAAGCAGAACGATACAAATAGTGCGATAAGCAAGGGACGGGACTATCTAACATATCCCCCTCCAGGGGTAAGCTGCGGGATGGTATGTAAAACAGGTATAATGCTCGTAAAAGAGACCACCTGAACACTCAACGTGGCTTTCCGCTTCCCTGGCTGTTGCATCGTGAGTTCGGTGATTCAAGTGCCGGACAGGACTTCTCAAAGACGGAGTCCTGAAAGTAAGAAAAAGGAAGAAAAAAGAAAAAAAGAAAAAGAATGACACAATCGGGGCCCCAGTGCGGTCGAGCTGCATTCTTGGCGTGCGAGGTCTTGCCCCTCCCCATATGCCCATGGTATCTCGGGCGCAACTATATGCAGCGTAATACTAACCTTCGCAATTTCACAAGGGCGGGGTTGGGGACGGATTACTCTGGCGATGCTTGAATCGTGCCAGCGGTCTTGTTGTAGGTTACTCGGCGCGGCAGCGATGTCCGGACACTTAGTGGCGGACTCGAGAATGCTGTGAGAGGCTGCTTTGTACCTCCGCGAGAGGCCGCCGTGTGCTCCTCCGTTCGAGAGGCGTTCGGTGTTTCCATTGACCGTTATTACTCCTCGAGGGCTGGCATCTTGAGCTTGAGGTATGCGTGAGTGCGGCACCGCATTGAACCGCAAATGCGGTTCGTCCGAGCGATGCATGATAGCTGCTGCGGAATGGGGCGATGTCGAAGATTAACTCTTCGCCGGAAGTTATCCGGGATCCGAAGACCACCGAGTGTAACCGAGCCCGTACAACTGGCCTCTACACGGTATGGCGCCTTTAAAGGTCGTCTTTGTAGGCTTAATCCTTGAGGGGTCTATGCCCATTTTGCGCACTGTATCCTGATAAAGCAGGTTCAGGCTGCTGCCGCCGTTCATCAGGACTCTGGTTAGGTGAAATCCGTCAATAACTAGGTCAAGAACCAATGCGGTGAAACCGCCATGACGGATGCTAGTGGGGTGGTCCCTTTGATCAAAGGTGATCGGGCAGGAAGACCATGGGTTGAACTTCGGGGCGACTGGCTCCATCGCATATACGTCCCTTAGTGCACGCTTCCGCTCCCTTTTGGGTATGTGGGTTGCGTATATCATGTTAACCGTCCGCACTTGCGTGGGAAAACCCTTCTATCCTCTATTGTTCGGCGGCCGGGCCTCTTCCTCGTCGTCGCTATGCAGCCCCTTGCCATTGAGTTCGACACTTAACTTGCCTGCTTGCTTGAACACCCAACAGTCTCTGTTGGTGTGATTGGATAGTTTTCGGGGTGCCATGTATCCGCACAAGCGATCGAGTATCACGGTCCAAGTTGGACGGGCCCTGGGTATTTCTTTTGAATGGCTTCTTCCGCTGACCGGGTTTAGAGCCTTTGAATCCGGCATTGACGGCCGTATCTTCAGTGTTATCACCGTTAATGCGGCGCTTGTTCTTGTCGCGACGCGACCTACCATTGCTGTCCTTGGTATCCGAACTATCCGGATGTTTGGCCAAGTTGTTGCTTCGAGCTAGCCAGCTGTCCTCTCCCGCACAAAAGCGGGTCATGAGTGTTGTGAGGGCTGCCTTGGATTTTGGCTTTTCCTGTCCTAGGTGCCGGGCAAGCCACTCGTCGCGTATGTTATTTTTGAAGGCTGCAAGGGCCTCTGAATCTGGACAGTCAACGATTTGATTTTTCTTTGTTAGGAACCGAGTCTAGAATTGTCTGGCCGATTCTTCTGGCTGCTGGATTATGTGGCTAAGGTCATCGGCGTCTGGTGGTCGCACATATGTGCCCTGGAAGTTATCAAGGAATGCGGCTTCCAGGTCCTCCCAACAACCAATTGATTCTGCTGGCAAGCTGTTGAGCCAATGCCGAGCTGGTCCTTTAAGCTTGAGTGGGAGGTATTTGATGGCATGTAGATCATCACCGCGGGCCATGTGGACATGGAGGAGATAGTCCTCGATCCAGACCGCAGGATCTGTGGTACCATCGTATGATTCGATGTTTACGGGTTTGAAGCCCTCAGGGAGTTGATGATCCATTACTTCATCTGTGAAGCATAGTGGGTGTGCGGCGCCTCTGTATTGGGCTATATCACGAGGTAGCTCATATGAGCTTTGTCTATTGTGTTCGGCCTGGCCGGGTTTGCTATATCCGGCGCGACGGTAATCATCCCGCATCGTTGGGCGCCCATGCGATCCGTAGATCGATCTTGTATGTTTTGCCTTATCCTCCAATATATCTCGCAAGTCCGACGCGTTTTCCCGTGCCTTGGTACTTTTTTAGCGGCGTCGGGGTGTGGCTTGAGCGGAGGGCCGAGAGGCTTCTGCGTCGCTGACCACGGGGTGGCGGTCTGCCATGTCGTCTTGTTGGTGACTTGGGTGCTTCCTCCTCCGATCGAGGCAACGGCCTGCGTTTGGGGTAGCTTTTGGAGGGGCGTTCGAGTTCATACTCTTCGGCTGCAAGGACTTCAGTCCATCTGTCAGCTAACATGTCTTGGTCAGCTCTAAGTTGTTGCTGCTTTTTCTTGAGGCTGTTTGCCGTGGCCATAAGCCAGCGTTTGAAATGCTCCTGTTCGGCGGGATCCTCAGGCACGACAAATTCGTCGTCGTCGAGGCTTGCCTCATCTTCGGAGGGAGGCGCATAATTGTCCTCCTCGACCTCTCTTTATGCCGCACTGTCGTGCGGACTTGCTTCTCCCTCCTCCTGCGCTGAGTCCTGCTTGAGGGGGTTCTCTTCGGCACTGTCCTGGGTGTTATTATCTCCCGTGCCGGAATCACCGTTTTTATTGTGGCGGGATTTAGAGCGGCGCCGCTGACGTCGGCGCTTTGGCTGTTTCTTGGAGGGGTCACCCTCCGTTGTCCCATCGCCGTTCCCATCTTTTGGGATGTCCACCATGTATATGTCATATGACGAGGTGGCCTTCCAATGCCCATGGTATTTGGGTCTTGGTCGTCTCCGGCATCGTCGTCCATACCGTCGATGTCTTGGTCGAAGTCTAGCATGTCGGTTAAATCATCGTGGTGGCTACAAAGTGGATGGTGGGTGGGCGTTGAATTTCTTCGTCGTCCGCATCCCAACCTTCCTGTCCGTAGTCCGGCCAGGCTCTCCGGATAAAGAGAGAGACTTGATGAATTTAGGATGTCGCCAAAGGCGAGTGCTGAAAGATGTCATGGCAGTGAACTCCATGACCGGCGCCCAATCGGATTCGATTGGCGGGGCGCTGAGGTTTGGAGTCCGGAGAGAGTCCGGCACCCTGGAGTCGAGGTCTTCGCAAAGGACAAGGATGGAGTTCGGATCAATCGCCGTAGAGATGGTAGCCCCCGAGGCGGTGTCCAACCACCGGTCCTTGATCGGGGAATCCGGCTCCGGATTAAGGGTGGAGCGAGGCGGTGCGGCCTCAAAGGCCTCTGTTCGCTGCGAGCTAAATCATGCCCATCGAGACAGTGCGGCGCGCTTGGCTGCGGCTCGAATCCGTCGAAGATCAAGTCTCCGCGGATATCGGCCGTATAGTTCAAACTTCCAAATCTGACCTGATGGCCAGGGGCGTAGCTTTCGATCTGCTCCAGATGGCTGCTTAATTGGCCCGATGCAAAGCCGCGAATCTGAAAATCTGTCCGGGAGAAAAGTCTCACCCTGGACGCGTCGTTGTTGATGATCGAAGGAGCCATCGGGCCTATCGGTGACGACACAGAGGAACTCTCAATGAAAGCACCAATGTCGGTGTCAAAACCGGCGGATCTCGGGTAGGGGGTCCCGAACTGTGCGTCTAGGCGGATGGTAACAGGAGACAAGGGACACGATGTTTTTACCAAGGTTCGGGCCCTCTCGATGGAGGTAATACCCTACTCCTGCTTGATTAATATTGATGATATAGGTAGTACAAGAGTAGATCTAACACGAGATCAAGGAGGCTAAACCCTAGAAGCTAGCCTATGGTATGATTGTTGTTCTGTCCTACGGACTAAAACCCTCCGGTTTATATAGACATCGGATAGGTTAGGGTTACACAGAGTCGGTTACAATGGCAGGAGATCTACATATCCGTATAGCCAAGCTTGCCTTCCACGCCAAGGAAAGTCCCATCCGGACACGGGACAAAGTCATCAATCTTGTATCTTCATAGTCTTGGAGTCTGGCCGTGATGATAGTCCGGCTATCCGGACACCCCCTAGTCCAGGACTCCCACCCTGCACATTAGGTACCACGCATGCATCAATGATTGCATCATTTATTGGGGGGAGCACGCGGAAAAAACCAGTTGTCTAGTGTGCAATGCTTCTCGATACAAGAAGGCAGGAAAGAAAGCTCCTCAGAAAATTGTATGGTACTTCCCGATCACTCCCCGTCTGTAGCGGTATTTCGTATATCCTAAGGAAGCAAAGCTCATGCACTGGCACGCGGAGAGGAAGAAGCCCGATGATGGAGATGGTCCAAGGCTCAGACACCTCGTGGATGGTAGCCAGTGGAGAGCATTCAACGCCGTATATGGATTTGCTCCAGAAGATCCAAGGAACATCGTGCTTGGTGCGAGTACCGATGGCATGAATCCGTTTGGAAACCAGAACACCAACCACAACACATGGCCCGTGTTTGTATGGATGTACAACCTCCCCCCATGGAAGTGCATGAAGACAAAGTACATACACATGAGCATGCTGATTCAAGGGCCGAAACAACCAGGAAATAGTATTAACCTCTATATGGGGCTTCTGCAAGAGGAGCTAGACACGTTATGGGAAACACCGGCATGGACATGGGATGCCAGCGAAGGAGAATATTTCCATATGAGAGCCACGCTGATGACGAGGTGCACGACTATCTTGGTTGCGGGTACACCTCAGGCCAGGTGTGCCATGGATACTGTGGATCCATGAGGTGCATGGATGATACAATGTCTCAGCAGCTTACGTCAACGAAAGATGGCGGGTCCGGGAAAATCGTGTACATGGGGCATCGTAGATGGCTCGAGAAGGGTGACCCGTGAAGAAAGCATGGAGATATATTCAATGGGTTGGCTGAGCTTCGAGGACCTCCGTGTAAGAGGAGCGGCGCCAAAATCGATGAGTTGTTGAGAAACTGGGAACAATGCCCTGCGCCGGGAAAGATCAAAAAGGCGCCGGGGCCGCTGCTGAAGGTAAGGAAAACGAGGTCTTTTCTCTAGGACTTGGAGTATCGGGCCAATCACGGCACGCCTCATTGCCTTGATCAAATGCATATCACGAAGAATTTCCTCGAGAGCTTGCTCAGTACACTGATGAACATGCTGGAGAAGACCAAGGACGGGGCGAAGGCAACGAAAGACTTGGAATATTTGAAGATCAGGAAAGAGCTCCACCGTAAAAAGTCGATGGAGGAGACGGAGGAGGCGGAAAGGGGCAGAAAAGTCAACAAGAAGGAGGAGAATTATTTCCCCCCTTCTTGCTTCACCTTAAGTGCTAAGGAGATCGATCAATTCATCAAGTGCCTTATGGGAATCAAAGTCAGTTCCTGTTACTGTTGGAAGATAAGAAGATTTCTTGACCCCAAGAAGAAAAGGTTCAGCGGGATGAAGTCTCATGATTGTCATGTGATGATGACGCAGATACTCCCGGTTGCCATTAGAGGGATAATGGACAAGCACGTTCGTGACACGCTTACTGGTCTCTGCAACTTCTTCGACGTTATATCTCGAAAGTCCATAAGTGTGAAGCAGCTCCAAAGACTATAGGAAGAGATCGTTGTCATACTATGTGAGCTTGAGATGTACTTCCCGCCCGCATTCTTTGACTTCATGGTGCATCTGTGTGTCCACATCATGGACGACATCATCGACCTCGGGCCGGCATTCCTTCACAGCATGATGTTGTTCGAGAGGATGGATGGGGTCATCAAAGGATTCGTTCGTAACATGTCCCGTCCCGAAGGGAGCATCGTCCAGGGGTATCTGACGCATGTTGCGAGAATTATATGAGTGTCGGAGACCCTGTTGTTGGTTTGCCCATCAAGAAACAGATGGGAAGCTCGAAGGAGATGTTTACAACAATGGCTGGAGGGAATTGCACGTGGACTACTCAGATCGACGGAATGAATTTGACAAGGCTAACCTAGTAGTGCTACAACACCTAGATGTGGTAGATGATTATGTGGCACAGCACAAAGAAAGCATCACAAAGAAGTACCATGATAAGGGGATACTCAAGACGGACGACAAAGTTACTGTAGAGCACAACACCACTTTCTTGCGTTGGTTCAAAGAGCAAGTTCTTGAAAATCCCCGGAAGAGGGCAGTTCGGACGGATTGCTCATACACGCCTTAGCACATGGCCCCGCGCCCAAGCTCACGACCTTTCAGTTCTACGATATCAATGGGTACACGTTCTACACGGAGGCCAAAGACATGAACAATGATTACCAGAACTCCGGGGTGACAATTCCATGCATGACTGACGCCAACGGCACAACTGAGAGATTCTACGAAAGGGTCGAAGAGATGTGGGAGCTTGACTATGCTAGAATGCATGATGCGACGATGTTCCGTGTCAGGTGGGCCAAGGACGTAGTAAGAGAAAACAAGTATTTCACCACCATGTCTATACCCGACAAGAAGAGCACTCTCGTGAACGTTAACGTCATCGCCAAAAATGAGCCATGGTTACACGCTAAGCACATGACACAATGCTACTTCATAACTGACCCGGCTAATCCCAGCCGTGTTGTCGTGAGGAGATCCAAAAGGAGCATCGTCGGAATGGATGGAGTAGCCAACGAGGAAGACTGCGACCAATACGGCAACCCGATGAGGGAAGATGACGATGACGATGAAGCATACGTGAAAAGAAGAATCAATACTACATTACCTAAGAAAGATCGTAATCCATGGCTCCGAAAAAGTCACAAGGAGGGGCTCAATTACTTGGCAACGAACAAGAAAGGGAAGAAGCCCAATGTGAAACGTCGTTGACGCAGCTGATCAGAAACCTACATTTATATATATGTATCTATTTTGTGTACGCAATTAAGTAACCATTATCGGTCAACTGATATGTTACCACCACATGCATGGTTCCGGTGATATTGGGGGAGACGCCGTCGTTGGGAGAAAAACAAAAAAATAGAAACAAAAGGGAGAAAGCAGTACAAAAGAAAAGGAAAGTAAACAAAAAAGAAAAGGAAGATAATAAAAGAAAATAAAACTAAAAACTAGAAAAGGAAAATAATTAAAATAAAAGATAAAATGGTGGCCGTGGGAAAGGCGACGATCGTGAAGCCGAAGGACCGCATGTTCCACAACCAAGAGATGCCCGATGGCGTCTTCAAGGTTAATGTGGCCACTGTCTTAGCAGGCTTCGAGGATTTGCCTCCTACGGTACCATTCGATGATGAGGAGACCCCAAGAGGATTGGCGCATGCAAGAGCTGGTTTTTGCCTTGGCCGAAGTCTCTTCTTCATCTCAAGGCACCCAGTATCATGCCAACGCCACCATCTCAAGAAGGTATGAACACCACCCCACCTACCACATTACCTGCACCTGTCGTGGCGAGTGATAGCGGATGATGCGAGGGAGAGACTCCATTAGTGCCAAATGATGTAGCCCCTACTGTTAAAGAAGAAAATGTTGATGATGACATGGAGGAGGATGATGACATGGAGGATGATGATGACCCAGACAAGTATCTCAATACCGCCTATGATGATAGAGGATTGATGGCTCAGGACGCTGAAGACTCAGGCTATGAGCATGGAGATGATGACTTGATGCTGCCTGATTTGCTGGAGCCGGAACGTCCTATGGCGGAATGCAAAAAGTCTCTCTTCAAGCGATCCTCGCAGGAGACGCCTCCAGATGCCGCCAGGCTCAAAGAACCCCGAGGCCCGGCCCACCGATTAGCCCGACGACACCGGGGGTGGTGGTTAGGTAAGGTATGGTGGGCTCACTACCGCCACCCACCAAGAAGCAAAGGAGGAGACCGGACAGGAAAGGCCCTAAAGGCGCGACAGCTGCTTCAGGCCCTGTTTGTTGGGGCTTGAGCTTTAGCTTATACTGCTTCTAGGCTCCTAAAAGCACAAGCCCAGCCAAACAGCAAAAACCTGGGCCTCGGCTTGATCATGATCCAAAATACACTACGAAGCAAAAGCTCCTCCGGACGAGCTTTCCCCGCCCCCCACCGGCTTCTCACCCTCCCGCAAAACCCTGCCCTTCCTCTTCCTAGTAATTACAGCGAAAATGCCATTCATATATATACGAGGCGCCCCTTCAGAAAATTCCCTCGGATCCCACCCCCACCCCATTCCTCCCTACTGCTCGAGAGAGAGCAGAGGCCAGGGTAGGTCACGCTGCGGTCACCGATCTCTAGCCTCTCCGCCCGACGGAACTCGCCGGCCGGAGCTGGCCACCCTGCCTCCCCATCCCGTCCCCATTCATGAAGCTTTCTCCCACCCCTCCTCCCCGCCCCTCACGACCGAGCGCCGCCACTCTGGGACCACACCGCCAGCCGGATCCGACGGCCCTCTAGCCGTTGACGACCACACACTCTCCCATGGCGGCTCCCCGCCACCCACGACCGTCCCAACGGGCCACACCCTTGTCGCCCTTCCCCAACTCTCCCCTGCTGGTCACCGCTGAGTTCTTCCTTGATTTGTTCTTTGTTAGTCGCTGGATGCATCATAGCAGCTCCTTCTGGATGTATGTGTGTCGATGTATGTAAGGTTGTATATACTTGTTGTAATGTACATTGATGGGTACAGATAATAAATCTTCAGCAATATAATTTCTGGTGAATTTTATTGTCGCATCATTGTATGTTTCCTTGTCGCATCATTGATCAATTTCCAGTGAAATTATCGGTTTCTTTGTAGCATCATTGACACATCCTGTGTATATGTGTGCAGCATGTGCATGTGCAGCATGAATTTTATTTTCAATGGCACACTTGTATGTGTATGTATGCAGTGGACACTTGTATGTGTAATATGCACCCATGTATTCCTAATCTTGTCAATATTGCAAATTAACTATAATACCAAAACATTTTTCTGGCCAAATTAGATGTTAAACATGTTATTTGAGGTAATATACATCATAATCAAATAAACATATCAAATCAGTGTTTAAATAACGTCCAAGATCGGGGCATTATAGACATTCACCACCAGCCACAGCCTCACCAGCCGTCCTAAAAAAGTTACCAAACAGGTTTTTTGGTCTTCTCAGCTTCTGCCAGCTCCATCCTGCTTCTTAGCTTCTAGCAGCTCCAGCCGCTTCTCGTTCAGCTGCAGCCCAAACAAACAGGGCCTCAAGCAGCCACCCGCCTCTGAAGCCTCGGGTGGTAGATAGAATACCTGTCCAAGGTGCGCAGCGCTTCCATGTTGCCGGCGAGGCGATCCTACCTGCCAAAGTGCTAGAGCATCTAGTGAACAATGATCTAAGGAGACTGCATGAAGATGTGCTGGCCAGAGAGAAAATCCTTCTGATCACGGAAAAACCAGGATACCCGCTTTACGCGGCTCAGGTGCCGGGTGGGAAGTTGTATGTTAAGAGATGGCCCGCGAATAAGTTCATCCTGCGATTTGACTACATCTACGACATGTTCCACATGACCAAGCTGGATTTCCAGTTCATCTACATGTATGCGATGTATCTGAACTACTTCATCAGGGTCGAGAACATCAAATATATCTGCGTCACGGACCCGTTCTATGAGAGCTTCTTGACTTTGCAAAGAGCACCGTGACTATGCGAGCAAGTACCTCGGCAACTTCATGATTGCTAATAAGGACAAAAAAGCGATTCTCGTGCCTTATCATCACAAGTAAGTCATCGGCACATATCCTTTCGTAAGTGTTAATCATTCCTTTGCAAGCATGGAGGCTAATTCGAGGTGTGCTTAATTTGCGCAGTGGGGGGGGGGGCATCCTCATCGTTCAGTACCCGGAATATTCCCATTCTATGTACTTGGACTCATCGAAGAACCTTAGGAAAAAGGATTACAAGCACATGAAGAGTGCTCACGATAGTGCCGTGTTAACCTTCAGCCTGTCTGGTGGATATATCAAGGTGAAAAAGTACAGGGTCGCGGCGGGCTGGCTTTCGGTCATAAGACTGACTTCTGCTGCATCTAGCAACCGCACACCAGTATGGCTGATGGATTCTACCTCATGCATCACCTTCTCGAGTACAGAAGGGATAATCAACGTCTTCGCATGTCACCTACTACCAACGATGCCTAGATTGTCAACTGGGCCACAAGCATAGGAACGACACCAGATCATCGAATCAGAGCTGAGTTTTATCACATACAGTGAGAACTTGCCCAGGTGATCATGAAGCAGGTCCTCGAACCAACAGGGATGTTCTACCACGGGCCAATCACGTGGGAAGATGTTCGAGCACTGCTACTCGCTCAGCGTCTGGACCTGAAGCCTTTCAAGAAGCTCGGGTGCTTCCTCCCTGACTATGAAGATTGGACCGCCGACATGGAGGACTGATTGTTGATGACAATGTTTCACTACTGTCTTTCTATGGCAAAACTTTGAATTTATGCACAGTGAAACTATGTGATGTAACTAAACCGTGGTCCTGAACTAGCATAGATCGCTCTAGTTAATTAGTTTGGGTATGAGGAACTTCGTCATTTATGTTTACTATTGGTTGCTTGTATTTTGCTAATTATGCCTCCTTGTTTTCTTAAGTACATTATGTTGCATATTATCGTTCGATTCATCAACTCACGATGCAGGTACATAGATCAGAGATGGCGAAGGGCTACTATGTCGTGTACATTGGGAGGGCTCCAGGAGTCTACGACCACTGGCCAGCCGCTCAGGCCCAGGTGCACAGGTACCCGGGTGCTAGCCACAGAGGGTTGGACAGCAGAGCTGAAGCGGAAAGTAGTTACTTAAGGTGGACACTCCAGCATGAGCAGGGGCGGGACCGCCGGTACTACATAATCGCGCTCTTGCTCATGTTGATCGCTCTTCTCTTCTACATCATGGTGTAGATAGAGATGATGAAACTTGTGTGTGCCATGACCATGCAGTTGCACTTATTCGAGACATGACATGATCGCACTTGTGTATCGCTATTTTCGAGATTTGATGATATTTGTGTTGAATGATGATGATGATGATGATGGTATGATGAGACTAATTTATGTCTATGATATGATGAGAATAGTGTATGTTTACTATGATCTGATGAAACTATTGTATAGAGCCTATATAAATACAACACAAATACGTACGTAGAGGGGTGCAAATTGGTGAAAGCAGGAACATTAGTAGTACCGCTGGAAAGCACCTAGAAGTGCGCTAGATTAGCAGCAGCGCTTCCTGTGAAGAAGCGCCACTGGCAGGTATCAGTAGCGCTGGTCCAGGAAGCGCTATTGCTAACAATACTTACCGGTAGCGCTGCCCATACCAGCGCTACTGCTACAAGTTAGCTGTAGCGCGCTAGCAGTAGCGCTCGACCCAGCGCTACTGCTATGCATATATAAGGAGCTGCTACTAGGGTTTTCCCTAGTAGTGCCCACCCACCTCACGTCAGCACGCTCCACTCGTATCCCCAAATTCCTCACCTTCTTCCTCACTACTACAGAAAAACCCCAACTCCCCTTTTTCTTCATTCGCACTACAACTAGGCTCGTCATTCATTACTCTACTCAAATCCATGAGCTCGACGCGACGCCCTCGAGGAAAATGGAGTCGGCTAACCCCAGCGCCAAGACGATGAGGCTCCCTCCAGAGGCGACGCCTGCTGTAAATCCCGCAGCCGGCAGCGCGGGGAGAAGCGGCGAGCCCGCCCCCACCGGATCCCAGGAACCCGTAGAATCTCGAGTGGACCACATCAGCGATCTCCTGGACGCCCTCCTTGGGGAGATCATCTCGCTTCTCCCCACCAAGGATTGCTGCCGCACCCAAGTCCTCTCAATTCGGTGGCGCCCTCTATGGCACGCCGCACCCCTTAATCTCGACTATCGTCAGCTATCTCTCTTTAATGATTTTGAACTCCCGAGAACCATCATCTCCTCCCACCAGGGCTCCGTTCAAAGCCTTTGCATCCCGTCATGCTACCTGAGCAAGCATACCATGCCCTGCACGGTGGACTCCTGGCTGAAATCCCCTGAATTCACATGACTACAGTTGCTTGAGTTCTACTATTCCCCAGGAAAGCGCCTACCAGATACCGAATGCCATGTACTTGTGCCCTTAGTACAGATGTCCATCTTGCGGTTTTCCTCCTCTCTCCACACCGCCACCTTTGCACTGTGCTACTTACCAGACAATATGGTACTAGACCTTCAACTCCCATTTTCTCAAAAAACATTCACTTGTGCGGGTTCGTGTGTCGGAGGCCTCATTGCACAACATCATCCACTCTAGTTGCCCTTCCCTGTAGTGCTTGGTGCTTGTTTTCATAGTTAGAATCGGTTGTCTCCAAATAAAGTCTCCTAACCTTGTAAGAATTGGAATTTCTTTTGACGGAAGGCAGCTCAGCATCCAAGATGCCCCTTCACTTCAAAGGTTGATCCTTGATTCTAGTTATTCACCGTCGAAAATAACCGTCCTCTCTGCGCCTAAACTAGAGACCTTGGGTGTAATACATGATCTTTGTGCTCATTTCAAGATGGTGTTTGGCTCCACAGTTCTTCAGTTATTGTATATTATCATCTACACTTATAACCATAAGCTACGTTTTAAATTTCTGCGCATAAGTTATATATCATCTTGGAGTACACATTTTGAACTAATATTATGTTCTGTGCTCAATGAAGAGTTTCTCCATGGTTAACCTATCAATGGTGCTGGATTCTGTCAAGATCTTATATATCCAAATGAATAGTTTTGATCTGAACAAGATTATTGGCTTGCCGCAAAGCTTTCCATGTCTGGAGAAGTTGTATATAAAGTAGTAATTTCACGCACATTGGAAGCCCGTATACAGTGTACTAGAATTAACCGTTCAGCTGTTGCTCTTTCGACACTCGTTTTTTAGACCTTAACTATTTTCAATCTTCATGTCTATTTAGGCAACAGGACGGGGTAAGAAAGTTATAACAAATCGGTGGATTCGTAAGCACCAGGATTTTCTCACTTCTCATGACATTCGATTGAAGACAATAACGCTAGAACGATATGTAGCCAACCATGCAAACACTAGATTTGTCACATTCTTCCTGCTGAATGCGAGGTTACTATTGTCCATCGGGCTTAAGCTTATCAGCATCATGGTTTTGACAGATGGGTATGTTGAAGAGCAAAAAAAGGAGTTTCAGGTGGACAAAAGAGCTTCTGGACATGTCGGGCTTATATTTACAACATCTTGTGGTCATAATCCAGTAAATTTTACGACCCGGGATGTTCATTCTATGGACCTGACCGATCCATATGACTGTGGCTGCCAAAAATAGTGCTGGAGTTAGATGTTGTTGCCCTTTTCAATCTGGGTTTTTTCTAAACCTGATGAACAATTAACCCTCTTGCTTTTGTACAGTTTGTAAGCTGGAGTTAGATGTTGTTTCCCGTTTCCACTCGGCTGTTGATGTCATATTTTCTTTGAAACAAGGCAAATAGCTTGCCATTTGTTTAATTAAGAGTGAAATATTGTAACAAATCCCAACCAAGGGAAATAATATCACTCTCATCGGCTGCTTGAGCTCACTGTGTTACAGAACCCAAGTGATTAGCCCCCAGCACCCACAAACTTATTTTGAACTAGCACACCAAATGGTCTGTAAATTTTCATGACTGTGACAGATTTGGATTCTGACATTTGGGACCCACGAGGAAAAAGCCTATCCAAGGTGGTGTCGATTTACTAGCTAGTCAACAAACAATTCTGCCTACCAGCCGTTGGATTGACATCCAACATCTGTCGGATATATTCTATCTCTTGTCTTCTTCCTCCGGCCGCCCAAACCAAACCACTGCCGGTTCCGCTTCGCCCCGCTTCCATGATCGGGCTGTGCCTCCGCCGCCTCTACTGCATCTCCAACGTTCGTCAGTCCCTCCCTCTATTCCCCCACATGTCCTGTTATTCTCCGGCGATTTCAGCACCAACACGCAGCCGCACCCGAACCAGTCAACCCTGGTACTCCCCTCCGCCTGCGACTGGACCGACGCATCTTCCACGGCTCCTGTTCGTTTCGTCTGAGGCCTCTCCTTCGTCCTCCGCCTTGGTTCGCTCGCCGTGTGCGGTGCGCCGCCCTCTTCCGTTGTCAACGTCGTCAACAACCGAGAGGAACAAGGAGATGTCTGTACATGGAGAGGATGACAGTAGGGACCCACCAGGGTCATGGCAGCACGCAAGCAAGTGCCTCGTTATTACAAGCCCAAATATTTGGTTCCTCCTAATGGTTGAACATCTGGGGCCCACCCCATTGTCAACGTAGTCAACAAACAAGAGAATTACACAACGAGCGGCTGACACCAGCGACCCAACAGGTCGCGCAGTTGTTATTTATTTTTTTGAGGAACAAACAGTTGTTATTTATACTAGTTTTAGAGATGGATCAGGGTAACAACGGGGCTGTGCGGGGGCTGTGGCCCGTCTAGCCAGGGTTTCATTTATGTTTACCACATCATGAGCCTAGTTGTGTTTTTTTCTTGCTGAAAATGGCTAGCCCAGTTTTAATTTTTTAAAGAAATACCCAATCAAGGCCTACTTGCTTTGTCATCCTTGCTGGGCTGCAAATATTTCAAGACGAGGAGAGTTTCATTCGGCTTGCCCAGAAAATGGGCTATCAGTAATGAGAAATGGGATGTACATTTTTAAAACACATCAAACCGGGAATTAGTTTATTTTTTTCATTTCAAGATTTTAAATACCATTGATTTTTATGCATGGACAATTATTTGGATTTTATATTTATATAAATTTATTTTTAAAATTAGTTTGAATGTGACTCGAAATATCGGGATTAAAAACAGTTGACCGCACCAAAATATGCAAAAATTCGTATAATTTTTAACTGTTGGCAGAATATGGGCTGTAATGCTAACAAAAAAACAAAAAAGAAGAAGATGGGCTCCAAAAAAATTCTTAAGAATTAGAAAATGGGCTGTAAATTATTAGAAATAATGGTAGATGGGTTGTATGCTGTTTTCCACACATTTGAGGCTGACTTGTGCGCCTACTATAGGTTGACGTGTGCGCTTTCCTAAAAAAAGGTTGATGCACAGAAAACGACCTGTCAACTTAGTCAACACATGAGAGCAGTAACTATTGGATGTCCATCCAACGGCCGTCGTGCTTCTTCAGTCTCTGCTCTTCCTGCTCTAGCCGGTCAAACAAGCACCGGCGGGACTGCCTACTCCCTCCTCCCGCGGTCAGCTGTGCTGCTGCGCAGGCCTCACCACAACACGGTACTCCCATCGCTGGCCTAGCCATCCCTCTACTCACCCACACCTGCTGTTATTCTCTGGTGATGGCAGACGAACCAGTAAACCCTCGCACTACCCTCCGTGTGGGAAACAACTGTCGAGTCTTCCCTAGCTCCAAGTCGTTCACTTCCCAGGCCTCACCATCGTCCACCGCCCTAGTGCTCTCGGCGCGGTGTGGTCAACGTGGTCAATGAATAACATCCATCAGATGTGGACTATACGTGGGGAGGCTGACAGCTGGGTCCACGGTCGCACGCAAGGAAATGCCTCCTTATTATGCGCAAAATAATTATTCCTCCACCTGACAGCTGGGAACCACCGGAAGGGCCTCTATATTTCACAAAAAAAATGTTGCCCCGCTGAGAGCTCGGACCCACCAGCTATATTTTCGCACGCAAGGAAGTGCCTACTTATTATGCACACAAAAATGAATACTCCCCTGCTAGCTGGGACCCACCATAGTGGGAGGCTAACTTGTGGGCCTAATAAGATGACGCGGACGGAGGGCTTTGTCAACTTAGTCAATATGAACGATTCTAGTTCCACTGACCGTATGATGTCCATCCAACGGCCGTAGTTCTTCTTCAACCTCTTGTCTTCTTGCTCCAGCCTCCCAAACCAGCGCCGGTTGTGCCGCCTGTTCCTGCCTCCCTTGGCCAGTTGTGCTGCCGTGGAGGCCTCACCGCCCCCTACTACTCCCACCGCTGGCCAGACATCCCTTTACTCACCCACACCCCCTATTATTCTACGGCGATGACAGCCTCACACCACAGCCGAACTAGTCAACCATCATACTCCTCTCCGCGTGGGCATATCACTGCCGCATCTTCCCTAGGCCTCGCCGTCGTCCATCGCCTTGGTGCTCACGGCGCGGCGTGGTCAATGTGGTTAAGGAATGACTTCCAGCGGAAGAGTACTATACGTGGAGAGGCTGACAGCTGGGTCCACGGTCACAGCAAGGAAGTGCAACCTTATTACACGTAAAATAATGATTCCTCCACCTGACAGCATGGACCCACCAAACGGGCCACCGTATTTCGTGAAAAAAAATGTCCCCCCTGACTACTGGGACCCACCAGCTACATCTTTGCACACAAGGGAGTGCATCCAAATTACGGGCAAAAAAATGATTCTACCCTTGATAGCTGGGACCCACCAGCAATAACTTCACACGCAAGGAAGTGCCTCCTTATCCTCCCTGACAGTCGGGACCCACCTGGTCGAAGCGTACGTAGCGTTGTCATTCTGGTCGCGTACGTGTACGTACATATTGGTTGATCGGTCTGTCTGCAGGCTGCAGCGATGAACCGTGGCCGAGTAAGGAAGGGCACGTGTCGTAGTAGAGGCGCAGACGTAGCATGTACATGTACATACAGTCAGGGTGCAAGAAAGTAAATACGGCCACGTACGTACATACGGGCGGGGTCTCGAACACCTACTCGCGGGTATGTACGGCCAGGGCTCGTGTACATGGAGAGGCAGTGACGGCGTCCTATTCATCGACAGCCATTTGGGAGGCAACGAAATGCTTCGTGTTCATCAGTATCCAACCGGCTTCGACGGAAGAAATGAAAGGAGGCCCGACGTACCGCAGAACGGAGGAAACGGCCTTGTGTTCAACCGCCTACGATCAAAGCGGGATCCTGTTCACCAAGAGGGGTGTGGCATACCCCAAAACGGAGGAAACGGATTTCTCTTCAACCTCGTACAGTCGAAACAGGGTCCTGTTGATTGGGAGGGGTGTGGCGTACCGCAAAACGGAGGAAACGGACTTGTGTTGGAGCGCTACGGTCGAAACAGGGGTCATGTTCATCAGGAGGGGTGTGGCGTACCACAAAACGAGACTCCACAGGCTACAGTTCATCCACCGTCTACTGCCTCCACGGGCTATGTTCATCCACCGTCGACCTGCTCCTGCCTCCACCTGTGACTGTTCATCCATGGCGTCTCCCTCCGACCTCCACCAGCTACTGTTCATCCACGGGCTCCTGTTCATCCAGTTTCCACCGCTCCTCCACCGGCTACTGTTAAACCAGCCCTCTCCATGCACTACAAAAAAAAGACACATCCATGACATTTTGGGCCGAAAGAATTTTTTTTCTGTCGTACTTATGACACTTCTATGACAATAATTCTGACAAAACACGGTATCATCATAGATGTGGTGGGGTCCTACTTCTATGACAAAAAATCATGACAGAAAATGGGCTTTTCATCCTGGGCGATCCGGAGACGCAGCTGCATGACATTCTTTGGGCCCTCCATGACGGAAAAAACCATGGTAGAAGCGAGGGTGAGGAAAATATCGGGGTGTTCCCGGTTACGGTGGGTGGTTGGGGCTGAGTGATACGTGTTTCTCTCGTACACGCACTCGCGTGGGTGCGAGGCGCTGGGCTCTAATCAACCCGAAGCGTAGGCGTTGGGCTCTAACTGAACCCGAGCGATTGACCGCAGGCTACGCTACATCGAACCCGAGCGATCGAATCGATGGCTATTAATCAACCTGATTGAGCGATTCTTCACTACCGCCGCTAATCAAGCCGATCGATGCTGCCTCTGGATGAACAATGAGCGTTGCTGGGGGGGTTGATGAATAGTTCCTGCTGTGGTGGATGAACAGACCCCGTGGCGCTGCCTCTCGATGAACGTGGAGCGCTGGCCGGGGTTTGATGAACAGTTCCCGATGGGGGTGGATGAACAGGACCCCGATCATTCGAGCCGGGTGGGGCCGGATAAACAGGACCCCATGGAGGGCAGGATGAACAGGACCACCCCATGGAGGGCAGGATGAACAGTAGACGATGGAGAGCAGGATGAACAGTAGCCCATGGAGGGGTGGTTGTACAGGAGCCCGTGGAGAGGGCTGGTTGAACAGTAGCCGGTGGAGTAGCACGCGGTGGAGGCTGGATGAACAGGAGCCCGTGGATGAATAGTCGCAGGTGGAGGCTGGAGGAGGTCGACGGTGGATGAACATTAGCCCGTGGAGGCTGGAGGGGGTCGACGGTGGAGATGAACAGTATCCCATGGAGTCCCGTTTTGCAGTACGCCACACCCCTCCCAATGAACAGGACCACTGTCGGTGTCAAAACCGGCGGATCTCGGGTAGGGGGTCCCGAACTGTGCGTCTAGGCAGATGGTAACCGGAGACAAGGGACACGATGTTTACCTGTGTTCGGGCCCTCTTGATGGAGGTAAAACCCACGCCCCGCTTGATTGATATTGATATTGTGGATGTTTACAAGAGTGGATCTACCACGAGATCAAGGAGGCTAAACCCTAGAAGCTAGCCTATGTTAGATTGTAAGGGTTGTTGTGATTGTTGTCCTACGGACTAAAGCCATCCGGTTTATATAGACACCGGAGGGGGCTAGGGTTACATAGAGTCGGTTACAATGGTAGGAGATCTACATATCCAGACGCCAAGCTTGCCTTCCACGCCAAGGAAACTCCCATCCCGGACACGGGGAAGTCTTCAATCTTGTTCTTCATAGTCTTGGAGTCCGGTCGATGATGATAGTCCGCAAATGATAGTTCGGTTGATGATGGTAGTCCGCTATCCGGACACCCCTAATCCAGACTCCTCAAGAGTCCCTGAACCAGGCTTCAATGACGATAAGTCCGGCGGTATATTGCTTGGCATTGCAAGGCGGTTCCTCCTCCAAATGATAGAAGATTGGGAACACCAGATAGTGTCCGCTCGCAAAATAAATTCCACATTCCACCGTAGAGAGAATAATAATATATACACAAGTTCAATCTCACGACGCTTTCCGTGGCATGACGTCACACCACTACCAAGCCATTACTCGAATTGTTTTTTACTTTACCACCTCAACGATATAGCGAAGCGTTTTTGGCACGCCTTGTCGGGCGTAGATCGTGTTTCCCTTAATCCGGGATTCTCATCAATACGGGCGGTAACCCAACCGCATCATTGATGGTGACGCTTGGGAGATAAGCGAGTTTTACCAGCAGGTGGGGGACGCGTGAGATTTCGCCTACCATATAAGGGATAAGGATTCACCTTCTCACCCACGCCTTCTTCCTCCTTTGCTTATCCATATTCGCAAGACTCGAGCCCAGCGCCCAAGTTCGCAGATCTGCCTCAACCTTCTCCGACCATGTCCGGAGCGGAGGTAAATGGTTGGCCTCCACCATTAAGGAGGAGCAATCGCTAAACCGGGCGCCGATACCTCTCCGGTGATATCGCAAGACCGGCTGCCCGACGAGGGGCAGCTCATCCCCACCCCTAGGCCCCATGAGAGGGTTGTCTTTCTTTCCCACTTCCTCCGCGGATCGGGCTTTCCACTTCACCCCTTTGTCCGGGGCTCATGTTCTACTACGGCCTGGATTTCCATGATCCGCGCCAACTTCATCCTCAACATCTCGGCGCTTATCATCGTGCGAGGCCTTCCTCTCGCATCCATTCCCACTTCGCTTAGGCTCAAGACCTTCAATGTCAAGTCAAGGTAGTGAAGGGCATTCAAGAGGAGTGCGGAGGCGCCATGTTGGGCAAGATGCCCAACGCCCTTGGTTCAAGGGGCCTTCGTGGAATCCGCCAAGGGAGGAAATCGGGTGGTTCTACATCACCGAGCCGCCGCTGACCCTAAATGGGCGGCGGCCCCGAAGTTTAGATCTGGTATCCCCACGCAGCTCACCTCCTCGAAAGAGAAGGGCTGAAGTTTCCGGATCCGCCGATCAAGATCGCGGATTTCACTCAGCAGCGCCAGCCGACGAGGTAAGTGATTCTACCCCATTACGGGACACTTGTTTTCCATAGTTTGACTCTATGCGGTTTTAATTTCCCTTTTCCTTTGACAGACTGGATGGAGAAGGCGGAGCAGATTACCCGTCCGGCCCTATGCCGAAAATCCAGAGACGCCGCCTAGCGAGGTTGCTGGTTCCGCACCGCACGTGGTGCCGGAGAAGAAGGCCAAGAAGGAGGCCACGGGTGCTCAAAGAGTGCCCGCTTTCAGTTGTCCGACGACTGGGGCTGACTCTCCCGAAAATGAGGAGGAGGAAGAGGACTTTCCCCAGGAGGGAGAGAGGAAGAGGAAGGCTTCCCAACTAGGGAGGCCGAGGGTCCAAGAGGGAAGGACTATTCCCGGACATCTCTGCCAACATCAACGCTGGCGAGGAAGAATGGCCTTCAAGGGCCAGCCTCCGCGAGATCGTAAGTATCCGGATTCCTGAATGATTTATAATTTCTTTTTCTGCGCCACATAGTGTCATTCTAACGCCGCATGCTACCGTAGTCCGCCAGTGATGATCTCTCTCGCTTCATCGAAGGGTCGTTGGCTTCGCCGGATGTAGACTCCATCTCGACCGCCTCCACCCTCGCGGCCGAAGACGCCGAGGTGGGATCCCGAGGGACCCACCAGGGAGGCTCGAGGCGCCACAAGGCGCCCTCCGACTTCGCCGACTCCACAACGAACCCGCAGTGGTTCCGGATTCCGGCAGCGCCCTTCGATCGAAGGGCAAGACTGTGACGCCGCGGCGGCCCGCCCAACCGAGGCGCCGGCAATTTGTTGGAGGCGCGCAGAGCGCCCATCGAGGAAGAACACCGCACTATTATGAGTGCGGTGATTCAAAAGGTGCAGCTTCGCCAAGGCGGGCTGACCGAAGCCTGCAATAGCCTTCTATCGCTTTGAGGTAAGAAGTTAAAATATGCAAAGTAATACAAGATAGACAGTAGATGCTCGGTTTGGTGTTCGGAAAGAAAAGCGGACTGAGGATCTTAAAAAGATATACGCAGGGTTGCTAAAAATTATGTCAATATGGGTTGCAGGCTGTGCTGCTGACCTCGCCAGACCGACTCGCAGAGGTCGGTGCGTTGAAGCAGGAGCTTGAGCGGTCCGGCAAGAGCTCGGCCGCGCCAGAAGCAGCTCCAAGACAAAGAAGGTGAGTAACACCACTTTGAATTTGTACCTTATGTAAAAGGATTTAGGGCGTACAAAAATAACAAGGATAACATGGGTACTGCAGGGCCACGAACGAGGTGGCGGCCTCAAGGAGGCCGTGTCCGAGCCGAACGCAATGCGGCAACGGACAGAGCGAGAAAAGCAAGAGGCGAGGGTGGCGGTGGTTCAGCAAGAGCCTGTGCTCTCATGGAAAAGCATGAGAGTTTGGAGCGTGACTCAAAGACTCGAGAGTCCGAGCTTGCCTCGCTCTCGAAAGTGCCAAAACCGCCAAGGCCGAGGCCCATAAGTCCCTTCAGAGGTTGAGTTGATGAAGAAGATAGCGGCGGTAAGGCATTTTTCATGCAAAGCAAGCATGTGAATGTAAATTACGTGATACTTACCCGAATTCGGAGCTCTGTATGCTTGCAGATCTGCCTCGCAGCATGTCCGATGCCGCCAGATTCTACCAAGCCGAGGAGGGAGCTCAACGGAGAAGGTCTTCGGTCTCAAGATGCCGAGGCCGCCATCCGTGCTTTCTAGCGACCAGTGAAGCAGCTGGTCGAAGCTTCACAAGGTGGCCGAAAGCAGGCCATGAAGGGCTCATAGTCCGGTGTGGGCCGGAGAGGCCATGCCAGGAGCTACTTCGCCTGCGGCGACGGCTGGTGGATGCGCGCCTCGGTGGAGGTTATCAAGCGCCCGCCTGTATTGAAGGTGCTCGTCGGGCCCTTTGCAGCGCAAAAGGTGCATTGGGGCAAGCTGGATGCGAGAAGCTAATCATCGACGCGCCACCAGCGGGCAAGGAGCATCGTCCCTCAACTTTACTATAAGGCTGTCCTCAAGGGTGCCCGCAAGATTGCGGATGAGTGCCCCGGGGATGTAATTATTGAGTGAATTTGCAATGTGTTATCCTGTGCGCCGAAAACTTTGTTCATATGCGCTAAGCAACGCTTGTTTAATTTAAAATATTACCTTCAGGCGGCCGCTTATTAAATCGAGAGATGGCAAGTCGTCGGCTTCAGCCCCATGCCACGAAAGTTTGGGGTGTTGGGATAAACTTGAGCACTCTTGTTCCCATTTTTGGGTCCATCTAGGAGGCGCCAACACAAAGAACAAGGCAACCGGACTTATAGTGCTTGAACACTCTCACTTAGCCATAGAATTCTATAATTTTAAATTTCGGCGAAGCCCCTAGTATTCGAAGACCAATTGGGCGCTATCCACGCCTTCATCGGACATAATCCGAACTTCGCTCAAGCGGCGAGGTCTTTAAGGACCCGAAGGACCTCTCGAACAGCGACCAGTCTCACGCCTTATCATGCCGGTCAGTTTTAGCTTTTCCATCGAGGCGTTAACCTGCTCAACCGGGCGCATCGCAGTGGTTCTCCCAGTGCTACCTTAGCCGATAGAACGGAAACGTAAGGTGCCAAACATGGGAGCCGGGCAAACCCAACTATTGACCCAAGACATGATTCGAGCTGATTCATATAATGCTATAAGTTCGGGTGCCGACTTGTGAAAGTGTGCGGACTTTATCACACCATAAAGCGGAGGACATAAGCCCTCGTGTGTTTGGTCGTACCAAGATGCACGGGTGCAATATGTCGTAATGAACATATATATATATATATATATATATAAAGTAATGCAATTAAAGGAAAAAGTGCTGCATTTTATTCGAGAAGATATGCTATCGGTGCGGAATGATACAAATAGTGCGGAAAGCAAGGGATTGACGAATTAAAGGCGCCTCTCTCCGTGGGTAGGCTGAATGTTGTATTTAACAAATTTAATGCTCGTGATGGAGACCACCTGAGTGTTCATCGCGCCTTTGTCCTTCCCTGGCTGTTGCATCATGAGTTCGCCGGTTCGCCACCGGACTGAGTTCTGTATAAAAAGAGAAAATAAAACAAAAAGAGCGACACACTTGGGAGCCCCCGTGTGGTCAAACCGCACTGGTCTATTGTGGTGGTGCCCTTCCCCTATGCCCATGGTATCTCCGTATGTAATTATGTACGCGGAGAGTTTGTCTTGCAATTTTGCGAGGGCTGGGTTAGCCGTGACTACGCTGCGGCACGGAACGTGCTGTGGTCTTGGTTGATGTTGCTCCGGGCGCTGTTTGGTCGTGTCCGGTCGCTTAACGGCCGGACTCGAGAATTGCCTTAAAAGGCTGATCTGTACTTCCGCCGCGAGA
Source organism: Aegilops longissima (assembly GCA_021605205.1). NCBI lineage: Eukaryota > Viridiplantae > Streptophyta > Magnoliopsida > Poales > Poaceae > Aegilops > Aegilops longissima. The sequence goes on along the minus strand of CM038682.1, from coordinate 656,147,134 downwards.
GCCGCTGTATGTTCCTCCGCTCGAGGGAGCGTTCCGTGTTTCCATTGACCGTGATGACTCCACGAGGGCCCGCATCTTGAGCTTAAGGTATGCATAATGCGGCACCACGCTGAACTTTGCAAACGCAGTTCGTCCGAAAGCAGAGCGTGATAGCCGCCATGAAGGGGACTATGTCGAAGATTAACTCCTCGCTCGGAAATTATCCGGGATCCAAGACCACTTCAGCAGTAATCGAGCCGCATAATTAGCCTCTACGCCCGGTATGACGCCTTTGAAGGTCGCGTTGTAGGTTTAATCCTTGAAGGGTCTATGCCCATCTTGCGACCGATCCCGATAAAGCAGGTTCAGCTACGCCGCCGCCCATAAGGACTCTCGTGAGGTGAAATCCATCCACGATTGGGTCTAAAACCACGCGCGAATCCGCCATGGCGGATGCTGGTCGGATGGTCTCTTCGATCGAAAGTGATCGGGCAAGAGGACCATGGGTTGAATTTTGGGGCGATCGCTCCATCGCAGATACGCCCTTTAGTGCACGCTCGCCCTCTTGGGAATATGCGCTATGATATCATGTTTACCGTCCGAACTTGAGGGGGGAATCCTTTGTCCTCTGTTGTTCGGGCGGCCGGTCTCTTCCTCGCCATCGCTGTGTAGCCCCTTGTCACTGTTTTCGGCGATTAATTTGCTCGCTCGCTTGAATACCCAACAATCTGCTGGTATGGTTAGCTGGCTTTTCGGGGTACCATGTATTTGACAAGAGCGGTCGAGTATTCGGTCCAAATTGGACGGGCCCGGAGTGGTTCTTTTGAATGGCTTCTTCCATTGACCGGTTTGAGCCTCGAATCCGGCGCTGACTGCCAGATCCTCATTGCCGCCGCCAGCACGCGGCGTTTTGTTTTGTTTCGACGCAACCTGCCATTGCGGTCCTTAGTATCCGGACTGCCAGCATTTTTGCCGAGGTTGTTATCGCGAGCGAGCCAGCTATCCTCTCCCGCATGTAAGCGGGTCATGAGGGATGTGAGGGCTGCCATAGATTTCGCTTCTCCGTCCTAGGTGCCGGGCCAGCCACTCGTCACGGATGTTATGTTTGAAGGCAGCGAGTGCCTCCGATCCGGACAATGACGATTTGATTTTTCTTTGTTAGGAACCGTGTCCAGAATTGCTCGGCCGATTCGTCTGCGTTGCTGGATTATGTGGCTTAGGTCATCCGCGCCGGTGGTCGCATTTACGCGTCCGGAAGTTGTCGGAATGCGGCTTCCGTGTCTTCCCAAAGATCCAATTGACTCTGCGGGCAGGCTGTTAAGCCAATGCCGAGCTGGTCCTTTAAGTTTGAGCGGGAGATATTTGATGGCGTGAAGATTGCCGCCGGGCCATGTGTATATGGAGAAGATAATCCTATATCCGCACCGCTGGGTCTGTTGTAGCCATCGTAGGATTCGATATTAACGGGTTTGAAACCTTCAGGATTTGATGATCCATTACTTCGCTGAAGCATAGTGGGTGTGCGGCGCCTATATTGAGCAATATCGCGACGTAGTTCGAGAGAGCGTTGTCTCGCTGTGTTCGCCCGGCCGAGTAGTTGTATCCGTGCGACGGTATTCGCGTGGGTCGTGGGGCGCCCACGGATCCATAGATAGATCTGGATTGTCTTGCCTTGTCCTCCAATATATCTCGCAAGTCCGGGCGCGTTCTCCCGCGGCTTCTTGCTTTTAGAGCGATGCCGGGTATGGTTTTGGTGGAGGGCTTACACGCCTCTATCGCGCCACGGGTGGTCGGTCCGTCAGACAGCGCTGGTGATGCTGCCTCCTCTAATCGGGGAGCAACTTGCATTTTGGGTAACTTTTGAGGGGCGCTCGAAGTTCAGATTTTCGCCGCGAGGACCTCGGTCCATCTGTCGCCAAGAGGGTCTTGATCAGCTTGAAGCTGTTGTTGCTTTTTCTTTAGGCTGTTTGTCGTGGCCATTAGCCTGCGCCTAAAACGCTCTTGCTCGACGGGATCCTCAGGCACGACAAAATTGCCGTCGCCGAGGCTTGCCTCGCTCCGGAGGGAGGTAAGTAGTTGTCATCCTCGACCTCTTCGCCCCGCCTCCTCTCCCGAGGGCTTGCTTCTTCCTCCTCCCGCGCTGGATCGCGGCTGGAGGGAGTTGTCTTCGCACTTTCGGGTGTTATTATCTCCTGTGCGGAATCTCCATTCTTGTTGTGGCGGATTTAGCGCGCGCCACCGACGCCGGGCGCTTGGGCTGTTTCTTTAATGAATCGCCTCCGCCGCTTCTTCGCCGTCCCCATCTTTTGGGGTGTCCACCATGTATATGTCGATGACGAGGTGGTTTTCCAAAGGTCTCGTAGGCATCGGTTCTGGTAGTCTCCGCATCGCCGCCCATACCGCTGATGTCTTCGGAGTCGTAGTCGAGTACGCCGTTAAATCGCCGACGGTGGCTACGGGCGGGTGGTGGGTGGATCTGAATTTCTTCGTCATCCGCTGTCTCCAACCGCCCCGGCCGTAGTTCGCCAGGCTCTCCGATAGCGAGAGATGCTTCAATGAATTTATGATATCGCCAAGGGCGAAAAGGAAAGCTGTCCGCAGCGGTGAATTCCATGATCGGCGCCCAATCGGATTCGACCGGCGGGGCGCAGGAGGTTCGGAGTCCGGCAGGAGTCCGCACCGGAGTCATGGGCTTTACGTGGGACAAGGTAAGTGTTCGCCCATCGCCGTAGGAATTGCGGCTCCCAAGACGGTGTCCAGCCATCCGCCCTCGATTCAGCGATCGCTCCGGACTATGAGTCGGAGCGATCCGGTGCGGCCCAAGGTGCTATCCGCGGCAGAGTTAGGTCATGCCCATCGTGACAGCGTGGCATGATCGGTGTGGCTCGGATCCATCGAGGATCAAGTCCCCGCGATATCGGGCGCAAGTTTGCTTTCCAAACCTGACTCGACGGCCAGGGCGAAGCTCGATCTATTCCAGATGGCCAACGGAGTTGGCCCGCAAAGACGGCCGCCGAATACGAAGATCTGTCCGGGAGAAAGGTCTCACCCAGATCTGCGCCGTTGTTGATTGAAGAGGCCATCAAGCTTATCGGTGACGCACACGAGGAACTCTCAATGAAAGCACCAATGTCGGTGTCAAACCGCGGATCTCGGTAGGGGGTCCCGAACTGTGCGCCTAGGCGGATGGTAACAGGAGACAAGGGACACGATGTTTACCTGTGCACGGGCCCTCTTGATGGAGGTAAAACCCACGTCCTGCTTGATTGATATTGATATTGTGGATGTTTACAAGAGTGGATCTACCACGAGATCAAGGAGGCTAAACCCTAGAAGCTAGCCTATGGTATGATTGTAAGGGTTGTTGTGATTGTTGTCCTACGGACTAAAGCCATCCGGTTTATATAGACACCAGAGGGGGCTAGGGTTACATTGAGTCGGTTACAATGGTAGGAGATCTACATATCCAGACGCCAAGCTTGCCTTCCACGCCAAGGAAAGTCCCATCCGACACGGGGAAGTCTTCAATCTTGTATCTTCA